>BMAW01083912.1:0-17499 GCA_019974015.1 Nephila pilipes | reverse complement strand
AATATCGCTAGGGTACCTTCGGGCGTGTCACCAATTCTTACCAAAGATAGTAAACCCCATAGGAAAAAAAGATCACTCAGGTCCCTCGGATTCCAGATGCCCATTCTCACCAAAGATGGCTCGCCCCTGAGGGCACATAATACTTGAAGTTGATGTTATACATGTTGCAGAAAATTTTATATACTAAAGACTCTCCAAAATCAGACAATGTTTCTGACGTTCGTCGATTAACCAAATGTCGCGACGGGAAAACAACACCCACCAAACATGTCATTGTTGAAATCAATATCGCAACATTCCTTAAATCCATAAAAAGTGCTTTTTTTAACTGTACAATTCGTTTTTATATCGCAAATCCTATGAGTTGCTTCAACGCTCAGTTGCGGGTTCGATCCTTATCTACAAAAGACGCGCTGGCTAGCCGGGGCTGATGCACGTTAAATCTATCTGGGCCGAAAGTACCCCCATTGGCGTGGTTTGGAAGTTAAGAGGGGGGTGCCAGCGCAGGTGTCATCCTCGTCACTTGACTGCGGCTCAAAATTACGAGGTCCATCGTCATAGCCCTAGTGTTTCTTTCAGTGAGACTTTAATATAATCTAAACTGAACTGAAAATTGAGCATTTTGTACAGTCATGACGTGTTCTAGATAATACTATGCTCGGTGTTTTTTCTTCGGACACGAGAGATGGGACTACAAATCGCAGCTCATCCGTCTGAATTGGAAAAAAAAGTGAACAACCTATTTATTCTTGACAATTCCGTCGCTTTATCAAGGTAGAAGAATACTTTAAGGTAATCCAAAATTTATCATTTCCTGATATTTCAAAAGTAATAAACGAACTCACTCCTACCCTATTGGGACCACTATACCCTAGTGATCATGTTAGCGGATTTGCGGCTGATGATCAATCTAGTCGTGGGTTCTGATTCCAATGGTCACTGGTTAGTGAAGCCTCCTTGTCATGGTGCTCTTTCCCATGGGGTCTTTGGCAAACACATGTGATGCATCAGCAGGTTACTCTAGCGATTCTTCCCAACTTTCCACCCTCCTTCTTATCAACTATTTTTATATTTTTTTCCAAATATTTTCTCACGTCTAGACCTCAGTTACATCTCGTTTGACGCAGTATAGCCACATCCGGCTCTTGCGCCAATAACATTCCTTTTCACTCTCTCACTCACTTGTCGCGGTGCTGATACACTTTAAATTTGTTGAGGATCAAAATCCTCTCATAGGTGTGGTGTGGATGTTTGGAAATAGGAATGCAAGACCATATGTCGTTCTCGTCACTTGAGCGAATTTGAAAATTACGAAATGGGTCATCAATGGCCCTCGTGTTGCATTTCAGTGCTATGTTAATAAACAATCACATCACTTCAATCTTTTTATCTGAATCGAAAATCAGTCAGAATTTTCTACAGTGGCACAATCAATTGAGGATACACCTTACTTTTACTTGATAAATCCAACTTTCAATCAAAATAACACCTTAACCCGAAGTGCAAACGAATTTTTATTCTTAGACATAACAAAAGGTTTAATTAACAGTACAAATAAAGAAAAATCAATGACAAAATTCTAAAATAAAACTTTTTAAAGGCATTTTAAATAAACATAAGCAGATTTTTACCTCAAAAAATTGAGGATACATAAATGAAATTTTTGTTTAACTACCACTTGATTTCCTTTTGCTTGCTACTAATAATTTAAGTTTGGGAAATTTTATCCTAAACTTTTTTCAACTGTTATTTCTGTCTTTTGAAGTTGGTTATGAGAATATAAAGCTGTAATTTTAAATGGAAAATGGCTCCTCGGAAAGAGACTAGTATTGATGTAAGAAAATTTATATTAAGGTTATTTAAGAAGGGAAAATCTTATCGTGAAATAGCTGAAATTGTCGGTAGAAGTCACTCATGTGTCCAGAAAATCATTGGGAAATTTAAACGCGATGGATTAATTCAAAATAAGAGGGGAAGAGGTATTTTTTTCTTCGCGGATTCGAATCCCAATGCCACTTTAAGAGCCCGTCATGTAGTTAACATGATAAACCTTAAATTTCCAGGCAGAGTGTAGAAGTTAAGGAAGTGGTTAACAAGCCCAATTGTTTCCTTCCTCGTGTTGCCTTCAAGTGTCCATCGTTACACTGTGGGTGCAAATTAAGAGGTCAATTCTTGTTATGCTTGGGTTTATGTGTAGCGTTCCTGGTGCATCCACCCTCGCTTTTATACACGGTGGAGCGTTTTGGGAATCAGAATTCAAACTGAATTGGACTGCAATATCGAGGCCATGAAATGAATTACGCTAACCACAGAGCGTCGGTGTTTCGCATCGGAACAAGTTTCTGGAATATAAGCCATAGAGATCATGTTTCAAACCGTAACTGTAATGAAGATATTTAAAGCATTTTTTCTAGTCATTTCGCTTCATAGGTATAAGAATAACTAAGATGATACTATCCTAGTTTTAAGTAATTTTTATCAAAATATGAAATTTTTCTTACGAACATTTGTTCTGTTTTAATTATCACATTATAATAGCTCTTAGATTGTGTGATAAGGGATTTCAAGAGCACAGTGGACTTTCTTAAGCTTCTGAATCTGGACTAAATTTTGACTAAATCTAAAACAATTGCTGTTGCGGAAGTAAGATATGCTGCTTAAAAGGTAATATTCCAAATTCAATTTTTTTTTTTCTCAAAAACATTTTTTTATATAGGAGCAATATTATATTAGCAGCATTTATTTTAAACAAGTTTAACGAAATAGTAGATTAATGTTACATATTTATATGAATTTCAGAGATATTATTGACTTTTTGAGGAAATTCTATGTACATGAAATTGACTAAGAACGTGTCCTATTAAACTGGTGATGATGTATCTTAAATAAATATCCCAATTGTAAAAATTACGAACATTATGAATTTTAAATTAGGCGCAATTAAAACGATTATTCACCATTTTACAATAATATTTAAATTTCTGTTGGTTTTTGTCTGAAGAATAAATTAAGGTTATAAAGTAATTGGGAGTGTATGTGAACAAGTAATAGAAAGCATTGGTGACCAAGAATAATATTATTACGTAAATTGTTTAATTAACCGCAGTAAAATTCCAGCATTACCCAAAGGCAGGTTCGTCTTAAGTGGATTTTTAAGGGTTTCATTTGTGTCAGGTTCATTTTAATCATTAACGACCAGATGGTTACCAGGAATGACCGACCATTCCACTGTACTTCATGCATGTCGTCAGACGTGACTAAAAAGGTCCCCGGCATTGTGGGGGTATAGTTAGCCATGATACCCAGGCCCTGCTCCGTATATCAGTACCTTGGACAGGAAACAGGAACGTTTCCTTCTGTGTTTTACTTTGGTTTTAATGACTTTAGTAAACATAGGACTCTACTTGGGTGCCATGCAATCCTTCTCCTATTATCAACCCTCTTTCTTGGTAACTAATATTTGTCATTTTTCAATTTTTCACACTTCAGATCTCTGTTACAACTTTTTGGCTAAGCTTAGAAAAATAAAACCAGCACTTGACTACCTTCAATCACTTTCATACTTACCCAATAGGTTACATTATCCAATGTTCGTGTTTTTTAATGCATATGAGCAGGAAAATCCGACTATATTATTTTATAGTTGCAGCTTCAAACACAACGTGAATTTGAGATTATATTGAAGCATTTTCGTTCTAAATTGTCCTATTTATTAATAAACAATTTCTGAATATAGTTTGAACACACTTTCAAATTTGGTTGGTATCTTTAATCATTTATTCTCTTATATTATTCAAGAATATTTTTACCTTAGAAATTATGTGCAAGTTCACGTGAAGAATATTGTAAATAATGGACGAAATATGCTTTTATTAAAAGCGTTTAAAGTTTGCTCTCAGACTTATTTTCGAGTGCATTGTAAAAAAGTTATATGTACGCAAGAAAAAAAAATCACAGACAGGCATTTGCTCTGTTAAAAGCCAATTATTCCTATTGGTATCGCAAGTCTCTTTAAAATTTAAAGAAAAGGGAACAGCAATGCTACTTTTTTTATATGTCACCCTGTCATTTCATCCGAGGGAAAGGCACGTGTCGTTCTGAATGAAGGAACTATGCCTTCACAATTGGTATTACGTCTTTCTCAATAGTGTAATGTTGACCGTGTTTATTGATGCCCTAATATTCGTACAGTACCAAGAAAATTCTGAGTAAAACAAGAAAATTCCAAGACATGAGCGCAAGACCAATGTGAAAAATTGCAATCAAATCCAATCTCCACGAACAGCGTGAATGGGTGTTTGTGATCTCAGAGCTGCATTGTTAAAGTCCACGCAGACTATAAGATTACCTATAGCGGGCGATGCACATTAACCCTGTGTGGAGCGCGTGCCTTATCTCGAAATGACTTGCTCTTGGAAAGAAGTGTAGGAAACACTGACGTCACAAAAATAACAGCGAGTCCCTCTGAACCGTGGCTTTTAAATACGACGTTAACACCTACAATTCAATCTAAATGCACTTCATGCATATTGTGCTACTGATGGGATAGAAAAGGTGCGACTAATCCTATCAAATTTGGCCAAATTTCTATTAACCTGTCCAAAGACCTTAACTTATAGAATAATTTCAAGGATTCTTTTCGGTTGAGAGAAGTATGGACGGGTCAGTCCCAAGAGCCACAATGGGCAGAAAGCAGCTGACGTTTGCCCGTTATGCGAAGAATGTCAAGGGATGTTAACTTCTTCTGGTCTGCATGAGTTAGCAACCTTAGGAACCCACATTCAGTGCGCTGACTAATATCGACTTTGAGAGGACGTTTCAAAGAGAACCTTATTTGTGGTCCCAATAGTTATACATAGAAGAAACCGCTTAAATATAGTCCTCAGACTTGCCTTCCTGGTAATGTACGGGCACTGGCATGACCCGACACCTGCCATGATCTTTTCTTTCCCATGAGGATTTACTGTCTTGATAAAACACTGGTGAGAACTCCGGAATACGTCTACTGCATCTCTATATTTCGACCCTTCTTTCTACAACCACCTTTGTGTCTTCCAAATTTTTTCACGTCTAGACCGTTAGATCGTTTTGGCTCAATGCGGCTACATATGGTACTTCGCCAATAAACTTCAATCACTCCTCACCCGGGATACGTTAGTAGATCTGTCTATTTTCGACCCTCTTTGAAAGTACTTCTATCTGAACTCATCTAGATGCCACGTTTAAATCTTGTTTGGCCAGCATAGCCATATCTGTATCTTGCGCCAATAAACTTTAGCCACTCACTCGCTTAAAATAGTGCAGAGTCTATATGAAACCTGGACATGGAGCCGTCCTTATATACTGTCCCGCTAGCAACCCAGTGATTTTGCGTATATGGAGAATAAACCCTATCTGTCCTCCCATCTGAGATGACTATATACAGCAGCGAGATGATGGTCTTGAAGGCATCTTGTACGATGACCGCACATACCTCTACGTATCTGAAAAGAGCTGCGACTCTTAAGCTTAGGGAAGAGGTATACTGCTTTCAGGATCAACTGGACCGTTCTATGTCGACAACTCGGGTCATATGAGCTCAGCTGGTCACGAATTTTGAGACAGATATTCGCCGGATAGATTGGCTAACCAATATCAGAAACACAATCCTGAGCATGCTTCTGACGTTCTGGGGAGGCGAAACCACCCATTTCCCGTCAAAACATTAGACACTGGGCACGTAATCTGAGAATGGGACCAATTGCCACAGGAATATAAACTCCCTTATGTTCAAGTTAAAATTATCGGTTCCAGGCTCATGATATCTGTAAGGGAGGATCACCTCTTCCTGACAATTTTTTGTTCTATTCTGCAAATGCATTTTCACTCAGTACTCCAATGAGTGTTATGCATATTTTTATGTGGAATGATAACTGTCGAATGGATATTTTTTTGTATTATATCAACTCCGTGTACAAACCAAATTTCATTAAAATCTGTACAGTAGTTCTAGAGATAATCTAACAAATCGAAAATTTCTCTTAAATTTGATGTCTATACACACATATATATACACGTATACACACAAACATATATATACACATGTGTGTATGAATGCATGCATGTAAATTACAGCGAGTTACGTTAATTTTATAGTTTTATGGAAGAATTAGATTGAAGTAACCTGCGGTATCATAAACCATTGATTTTTATTACGGAACATAGTTAAGTTAATTGCTTAGAATACAATCTTTATTCTTATTTATTATTCATAAGACATCTATATATAGTCAATCCTCCACAGTTAAACATTTCTTTCAGCTTTTTTGATCTTTGAAGGAAGATTATTGGGAAACATAACACACGGAAAACTGCTTTCTCCAAACTGCGGTATATTTCCATCTACAGATTCCTGGAAGCAAACAGATGAACATAAATAGTTGTAATTTACATTAAATAAAAAACGAACGTTGAAAAAGCACATCAGGTTTTAGCTACATATCACTGTCATATCTTTACTATTAATTAAACCTTTATATTATTCCTTTACAATACCATTACTGTAACTTAGTAAATAAATAAATGATTCCTCAATTGTTGAGACTCGTGAGGTGAGCGGGAATGACAGAATACACCCATTTTAGCTCATGCACTTCGTAAGAGGCGACTAAAATGGGTACACATCATGTAGGGGTATAAGCGGGCACAATGCCTCTGGGCATTATATCGGAGGTCATCAGGGACTTATCTTCTTCAAGTAGGTACGTGCATTATGACTCCAAGGCATCCTAGTGATATTTTTATTTCATATGGAGTTTACTGTATTTATCTTTTGCCCATTTTAGTTTATTGTTTCGCGGATTACAGCCACGTCTGACTCTTGCGCCATAAGCTTTACACTCACTCATTCACTCCACAATTGTTGATTGTCATAAAGTTACCGAGTATCTCATTAGAAGTGAATTACAAAGAATAGTCAACATTGAAGAATCTACGGCATTCATTTTGACAAAAGAAAATGTTACAAATAGCTTAAATACACTCATTGAAATAAAAATTGCGCACCAAATAAGATTTGTCCGAATAAAACGAATTTTTTCATACATAATTACAATGTTATTATAAGCAAATTATTATAAAATTTTAAAAAAATGAACATTTATTGTTAAAATTTACAAATGAATGGAGATTTAGTTTCCCGATGGGCCACATCTAGCCTGAATGCATCTGTGATACGGTCGTGCATTTATGCATACAAGTCCTGTTTGACATCCTGAGACTTCTCGCTCCACAGTTACTGTAAACGTGTCTTTAATTTTACCAAATACGTAAATTGCCAAAATTGATATCCAAAATGAAACCAGATATGCTCAATCGGAGATAAATCTGGGAATCGATCATTCCAGGCAAGAGTGGTAATGCAGCAGGGGCATTCCTGTGAAACCCTTGCTGTGTGTGGGGAGTATTTTCCTTTCGAAAAATGGCCCCTAAAAGCCCTTCCATGAGTGGCAACATATGTGTCTGAAAGATGTCACGAACTTACCACTGGGTTGTCATGGTGCCATTGATCAATATTAGGGATGACCTTGTGTCGTATGCGATAGCACCCCATACCATCGCATTAGTTGTGTCAGTGGTTTGCCTCTGTTCAGCGAACGTTGATCTTAGACTTTCACCACGAGGCTTCCATAGACGTACACGATTATCATCACTACTCATATTGAATGTGGGTTTGATCTCTAAAGACTACCTGATTCCATCTGGTTGTAGTCCCTTCCAATAGAATACGACGGTGAGTGGGTGTCAATGGACGTTCGCAAACGTAATGGGTGTCGCAATAGCAACTGTTCTTCAACCAGGGTACTCGCGACGATACGAATTTACATAAAGGCCCGTATTGAAAGTGTAGCATGTATACGGATATTGGACATAGTTGGCTCTATCTGTAGTACGTATCGTATGATGTAATGGTCTTCTCGACTTTTGGTTTATTGAGGGTGGCCTCAACCTGGTTGCAGTGTATCAGAACTCTATCTTTTCCACTGGTTCCAACTCCTCTTCACAGTTATGTAAGAACCGCTAGTTTGAGAGCTACTCGCCCAGCTGACCAACCGAATTGCATCATCCCTATGATTCTTTCCCTCATGAAATATGACAGCTGCTCATATTGTCTCCGATTATGTCGTAATTCCATGTCTAGTTAAAAAGGGTCTGTCTGCAACAGATAAAATACACATAAACAAGCTCTGCTTACCTGTTTTAAAATCCAATGTGAACGAAGCTTGATAGATTCATGTGTCAGTAATCAATACGTAATACATATCATCTTGTCACGTACCTTCCTGTTAAGTTTCGTTACAATCCCATGCATCCTTCTTGGTGCGCAGATTCTTATGGCAATGAGTGTATATGATTATGTCAAAATATTTTTGCCCTATAAAGAAATAGCTTTTTTTTTAAAACAATGTGGTTTGACTTTAAATCTAATTCACGTGACATACGTGTCTGAATCATATGCGTCAAAATCATTTAAACTAATATTGTAAATTACCTAAGTGAATGAGGTATCTCAGAACAAAATTTAGATTTTGTTGGCTTTGACACTAGTAATATTTGATGGAAGGGGGTGAGAAATACAAAACATTTTTCTTCGTGACTTGTGTTGGACATTTACTGTAAGGACT
Source organism: Nephila pilipes (assembly GCA_019974015.1). Lineage (NCBI taxonomy): Eukaryota > Metazoa > Arthropoda > Arachnida > Araneae > Nephilidae > Nephila > Nephila pilipes. The sequence continues at coordinate 8,836 of BMAW01083912.1, read as the reverse complement.
GTTTGTTTATTTCAGATCACAAAGTTATCTCTCCTTCACATTTTTTCAGCATTAGAAAGTATAACCACTAGCCGAGATTATTTAGTGGACTGAATTTTTTCAATATCGTTGAGTAGAAAAATGTTTCAGTATTTGATTTTAAACCCAAAGATTGTGCAACCAATGAAGTAGAAAAAAGTGGTAGAACAAAAGCCAGAGATATCTTAGACATATCTCTGGAAATCACAGATAGCAATTATCCAAATGAACCATAAATCATGCCCTCGGCTCAATTTAACATTCCAGAAGGCACACAAAAGCAAGCAGCATATTTAGACTTCTCGTGATTGTAACTAATCCCACCGATTTGTTAAAAGACGCTGTGATTTAGATTTTAAATTATTACCTGCTAGTCATTTTGGAATTAAGATTAGTAATGGTTAACGTTAGAATTGTGATTTGGCCAAATCAATAGTTTCCAGATAATTTGAAGCAAAGTGTTTTCCCTTCGTTCGAAAAAGTGTTTTTTTTTTATCCCAGCCGAAAACCTATTAATAGTGTCGAATCTTCGTGAAAGCAGCCATGTGACCAGGCAGTTCTGTTTTGAAAAGCAACAGCATCAGGAACTTTGTCACTTTAGATTTAAGCTTCGAAGCCTACGATCGCAAGGAAATATTTGATTGAAATTCTACTAAGTTGTCTTTTCCACTCATCTTACAAAAATTTCTTATGAAACCTCAATTCATTCATAAAATGAATGACACTCTAGACATGGATATAAAAAAAAGTTCCACTCCCGTACTGAAAAATATCGAACCGATTTGCGAAGCATTTGAATCATAAAAAATGTAAGAAATTTATTTAGGAACAACTTTGAATAATTTTAAATGTTTAAAATAACCAACATAGGTTTTTGAATATGTTGCGCCATCGAGACATGTTCGTTGTATAAAAAAATAACTTTTATTTATTGTAGCCATACTCTGAAACTTTTTTTGTAGTGGAGCATTAAAAAATAAAGCAGAAAAACTTTAAAAATTCTAATACATAGTTAATTTCTTCATATTTTCATATTTTGATTGTTTGTGCATAAAGAAGACATATATTATAAGATATGAATATACTATTCTTTTTTGATGCATTCACCTGACCTTTTCGAGCTCCGTCCGAACGACAATGTAAATTTAAACGTTTTATAATCAGCATTCCAAGCAGCCGATATACGCTTATGCTTATGTTAATTATTAATAAAATTGTTGAATCATCTTTGAATAATCATTGTAAAACTAATAGTTTAATTTCTCTGCCATGTGCTTTGGTTTCAATGTGCTCAGTGACTTCTCAATTAATCAGAGTCACTAAGAGTATTAAAATCACTATGAAAAACAGAAAAACAATTTTTTTACATTAACTGGATGTATCTAAATATTTTTATAAGATCTAGCTATGTTAAAGATTTAAAAACATTCGAATTGGACTTTCACGATTATGAATCTAACTTAATTCACCCTCTCTAGTTTCCGACGAAAATGTAGAGTGTTTTTTATGTGTATTTCTTTAACTTCTTTCACTATTCTTCAAATGTAAATCATATTTCTGTAATCAAGTCTCATTTTGTTTGAAACGAATCGGACATTCGATTATAAATACCAGAAAGTTAAATAACATGTTAGTTTACGACAGGTATGCGAATTGCCGACAATAGAAATTGTGAATTTATACGTATTAATGGAATTTATATGTTTTTATGGTTATACAACAGAGGTGTCTTTATAGCGATCATTTAAAAACGATCATTTCTCCTGGAAATTATCCAGAATATCCAGGAATTAAAATAAATTTTAATTAAAGTTATGTGTTATGAATACTCTTACATACACTACTTACACTTTTCAAATTTTACTTCCTTAACACTTTTCAAATTCTATATTACATTTTATAGGATTGTTAGATTGTATCTTATAACTCAATGAAATATTTCCAAATAAAATGTAGATTGTAAAACAAAGAAAATTATATAAGATACCGCATTTGCGTATTTTAATTAAAATATTTCTCTTTTAGATACAGTTAGCGTTTGATACACGTTTTCTTAAAATTACATTTATTTGCAATTTTACCATGTACAATTTAATTTAAATACAATTTAATCATTTTCATGGTTGCTGAAATATGTGTGTTAAAAAGTATTTTTTAAATAAATTCTTAGTTTTTATACGTTTAATTATAAATATTTAACAAGTTTATCTATTACTCAGAATTTCCATTGTTATTGAAATTATTCATTATTTATCGTTAACTTATGTTTCGTACCAAAAAACATATTTTTACAATTTATAAATAACTTTATCTATTTCAGATGCTGCATTACTTTCACCAGATCCTACAGGTCCATTTATGTGTTAAGTGTAATACACTACTTCTAAGCGAATCTACTCAATCGTCCCTTATACATATAAATAAATATTTACACACAAAATTCCTTTGTATTGAATAGTACTCGTCCTTCTGTTATCCTTTCATTTGAACAAAAAAAAAAAAAAAGGGAAGACTGATTTACCGAATCTTCCTTTTGAGAAAACCCTTTATAATTTAGCACGCACATCCTACAATTGGAGATAACTTAAAGTGACTTAGAAAAAAAATGTCTTCATCCGATGAAGAGATATCGAAGTGTGATCGTTTTAGCGCTAAACATGAATCTCATGAATGTGAGCCAATAGATTTGTCAATTCATGCAACTCTTGATGCTGCAAGTCATTCTGGAGGACCATCAATAATTAATCTCCCAGTTAGTGAAGGATCTCCGTCTGATCGCCAACCAGTTGGACCGTCTGATTTGCCAGGTCCGGTAAGTCATCCTGATCTGTCTTCGAATAGTTGCAACCAGGAAATGACTCTTAGCCCCCAAAACTCAAAACAGTCTACAAAGAAACAGTTTCGTTGTTCCGTTTGTAGCAACCTGTTTACAAGGAAATATTCGCTTAACATTCACATGAGGATCCATACCGGAAAAAGACCATACGTTTGCAAGATGTGTGGAAAAAGCTATATTAGGCAAGAAAATCTTGATAGTCACATGAGGATCCATACCAGGGAAAGACCATATGTTTGCAAGGAATGTGGCAAAAGCTTTAAACAACAAGGACATCTGATTGGTCACATGATAATTCATTCTGGTAAAAGGCCTTTTGAATGCAAAAAATGCAGGAAACAATTTTCAAACAAACAAAATCTAGAAAGGCACATTTATACTGTGCACTTCAAGGAAAGGCCTTTTACGTGCATTTTATGTGGAAAAACGTTTACACAAAATCACCATTTAAAAACACATATGAGTAATGTTCACAAAAAGGAAAAACCTTTATCCGGAGTATGATTTGAGAAAAATTGCAACCTCAATAATTGAAAATCCTTATTAAAACTACACTTCTATTATGTTATTCGATCATTTGAGAGGAGAATATGACTACAACTTATGGATGATTTGATAAGAATTCATTATTCCTCGTTATAAGCAGTATAATAGCGTATCGAAAACAATTCATTTTCAAGAAGGTTCCCGTTCACGAACTATTCTATCTTCTTATGCCGCTGATCAAAGATTGAATATTTCCTCACCTTTGAACGTGGATTATCCCATTCGAGTACCTTACAATCTTAAAAAGTAATATTTTAATCCGATACGCCGACAGCTGATCTTGGACCATCTCAGACTAATCCTCAATGGTTGTTTGTCGAGTGAAATTTATATGAATTTTTAAAGCAGCGTTTTAGGTTAATTTTTTAAAAATGCGATTTCTAGAAACACTCTCCTTTTTTTTCCTAAAATCTCATCAAAATATTCGAAATCACAAGACTATGAGAACTCAATGTCTACATAACAGTCAGTTCCGTTCTCAAGTAACTAGTCGCAGTTTCCTTTAACGGATTTTCTAGAACAAATGTGCCTAAGGTATTTTAGAACTACAATCAACTATCACTTAAAAAGACGGTGTAATTTTTAATTTCAGTTTTAATCTTTCGATCTTTAATTGTATCATAGAGCATTTGAAAATGGACTGATTTTCCACCGATTATTGATTCTCTTGTGATGAAATGAATTAAGTGTGTTTTTATTGCATATTCGGAAATTAAAAATGACAATTGTAAGTCTTGAAGTTTTTACTGCTCAAAAAATGGAAATTTTTTGTTACGTTTTAATCTACTGTTTTCTGTTATAATGTTGTTATTTCATGATGAATCATTATAGAATGTTGTAAAACTTTTTTGTGAATTAATATGACATTAAAAAAAATAGTCCTTTAATAGGTGTTGAATACAATTTTTTTTACAAAGTATAAGCATTATTTATGCCCAGAACAATGTGATAAAATTATGCAAGGATTTGTGATTTGTTCTCTTTTAGGAAATATCCGTAAATGTTATATATTACTATTTTGTAATATATAACATTTAATCGCCATGTTGACATTCCACGCTGCTGCACACGTTGTCGCACTGTACGAGCGAATACTGGGCGTTGTACAAATATGTCAATTTTCTGGCTAAAGGTCTGCAATGTGATTGGGTGGTTTTGCAGGGCCGACCTTATTATATGTCTGTCCTCTCAGTCGCTATTCATGGAAGGGCGTGAAGATCCCGTAACCCATTCAGTATCACCTCAGCTACCTATTGATTTCATATTCTCATGATGGCGGTTAAATTTCGACCAGCGCAACGGGCAAAAACACCGAACGATAATCTACACTCTCGATAGGCAATGATCCTGCCTCTATCGAATTCCGACACTTGCTTGTAAGAAACATTTCTTCTTATAATTCGAGGCATAACACGATATTCTGAGATATCATCGACGTTTCAAAGCACTTTTCGTGTAAAAAATCCACTACTTAACATTCTTTTATGTAGTGCTTCAGGTGTCCTTAATTCCTCCTGCGTTGTTTAAATGCGCAAAGAAATACTAATCATAATGCAAATAATGAAATAGTAATCAAACTAGAGATGGGCGTGTCGTTTACCCCATGATTTTCCAAAACATCTCATCAGGTGCAGGGCACTTGTGACGATATCGAATGCAAGCAGGCGACGAGCATTTTCCTCGGAGACTCCAGACACGTATACGCCCATCAGAATACTGCATGCAGAACAGGGAATCTTCTGAAAAGACGACATCGTGCCTCTCTTTATCTAGCTTTGTCGTTCGGTGCCCCAGAGTCTCCCGTATAACTCTCCCCACACTCTCGATAGGCAATGATCCTGTCTCTATAGTTTTCCAACACTTGCTTGTAAGAATCATATCTTATTATAATCGAAGTATAACACGATATTCTGAGATACTTCCGATCTTACAAAGCTCTTTCCCAATGAGAAATCCATTACGCAACTTTCTTTTATGCGGTGCTTCAGGTGTCGTTTCTCCCTCCTGCTTTGTTTAAATGCGCTGAAATACTAATCAATTGTGTATCATTACTTTTTCTTCCTTTCATATGATTTTGACTTTCGTCTGATCCTTGTTTGCTGATTTTGCAATTTAATGCTCTGCAATGTACTTTAGAACGACTCCAGAGTTTTACGATTTAAGGTAAGGAAATCATAAAGCATTCGTTGGAAACTTGTTAATTGTGATTTATTTCATTCTCTTTTCTATTCAAACATAATAACTGAATTATCAAATGTATAATTACTCTCACTAAGAAGAGAGTATCTTGAAAGTTAAAATCGAATGAATAAGTATATTTATATTTGTTTTTCTTATACAACGGGGGCACTGTTCTTTTATCATTTGAAACAATTATTTTTCTGAACGTCTCTTCTCAAATGCAAATGGTACTGGATAACAAACTACATTTTTGACTCTCAATTTTATTTTCGATCCTATTTTTGTCGAAATAGGTATCTAAATATTTCCTAGGTTTCTGATTTCGATAAATTAAAAAGTACGATTTTCAGTGAAAAGATTTTCGAGTCATGTTTCACATTTTCAAGAAAAGGGGGTTAATTGATAAAATTTCAGTATTTCGAAATACAAGACTTAATATCATAATATCCATAATACAACAGCTTCTCTTCTGTCGTTTATTAGAAAGTTATAAAAAGAATTAAAATATTTTCGTTGATAATTTCGTTTCGAGCTGTTCTTATTTGCCGAGTCAAAATTTAATATTTTTTCCTAAGTTATTCATTTTCTCTAAGTATTCTAATTTTGAGATAAGACAAACTGACGGTTTCAAGTATAATGGGAATTTTTCCTTTTACCTCCTCTTGATTAAAGGAATTGAAAGAACAATTCTCTAAAAAAAGTTTAAATAAATATTTTAATATCAATTGAGTGACAACTCGACAATTTATTTGATTTGCTTAGTTAGATACGAGATTTAAGGAGAGATTTACGTTTTAAATTAAAATTACTTTAGAATTTTATCTTTGGTATTTCTTTAATTATCACTAACTATTCCATAGATCTCCTCAAATTGTGCGGGAATATGAAAAAGAATTGATGTCATCCTCATCGCAAATAAATGGAATTTCAATTTTCTTTCTTATGCAATATGCGTATCGTTTCTTAGTAATTTATTTAATCGATATGAAGCTTTGATATTTCATTCAAAATATTTCCTGTAGCTTACTGATTCCGTATCTTTAACCTCTTTGCAAAAGGAAGAAGTAAACAAAAGAGATTCAAATCGTTAATTGAACAAAATGCATTTCCTTTTTTTTTTTCATTCTGATTCTTCCGACTGATGCTGATATCACTGAATTTCAAAACAAAAAGTAATTTAATTCTTTCATAGTAAGTAAATGTATATTGTCGCACGAAAATTAAATAGTCTGACGAATGCTTCAATGACTCTGGAGATTTCAACCTAACAATTTGCAGTGTTTGATATCACTCGTTGTTGATCTCTTTATGTGTATTTGAGAATCCACCGAAAAAATATAGCTTTCAAAATTCAAATGGGCTATCATTTTGTTCATTTCATATAGGATGTCATTGATGAAGGAAAAAAACCACGAAGTATTTTTTTCATTGTAGTTATTATTGAAAATATTTGAAATAAAAAATTAAAGAAAGACAGTGTGACGTCGGCTTTTCGGGATTTTCTCTTCACAAGCCTACGAGAAATCTATTGAGCTTAATAGCATGAAATTACAATTTCTTCCCTGCCCAAAAGAAACGGTATTGTGTTAATTAGATGCATGACGAAATAAAGAGAAGCGATCTGATATAATGGATATTTAAGTAAAGGAAAATGAGAAGAGATCTAGAGTCTGAGGATAGCAACCAAAGTGAAAGAAACAAGAGTTCTTAAGATCCTGAGGATTGCAAGTTTTGCTATCAAAGACTGTTCAGACGATGAGAGCATTTGTCTTGATAAGAAAATAAATATTTCTAAGTATACTTGTATAGCTAGGTTGAAAGCCGGAGACAGCCTTTAGGTTACTAGGCATTGATAATAAATAATTTCTGCTTTAGTCTCGAGTTGGTTTTTCTGTATCTAAAATCAAGACATCAAGTTGAATAATGGCACAAGAACCAAATAACGACAAGCGCCTCAGCAACAAGTAGTATTTTTAGTAATATTACAACTGTTGTAGATTTTGATAGGAACCTGCGTTAAATTCAGTCGTAAATACAGAAATCTTTTCCTTAATATTCTTATATGTGGGAGAAAAGAGTTGGTGAGTGCAATGTTTCAATTAACTCCACAATTAAAATAGCTCTTCAATCCTTAGCTTGAATGAGAATTTTTAATAAGAAAAGTACTTTTTGTCTGTGTCTTAATTTTTAGATCATAAAACATTAAGGAATTTCATATTCAGTAAATATTACTGCGGGTGTTCAAAATTGAAACAATACATTTATGCTATCTTTGAAAACCACCTCTATAACGTTTAACAAAAGTTTCAACTTATATTAGAGATGATTACACCACCAAAGAAAACCTGTCCTTTACACTAAAAGCCTCGATCCTGATGGAACACTCACTGATTTTCTGTGAGATTCATTTACAGGCAAAGAATACGAAAAATCCCAACGATACATGATATGAAAATCAACTCAAAAGTATAACTCAACTCAGAGGACACAAGAAGTCACTGCATTTTGAAAGTTTCATCAAATATGCGCGAACGATTTCAGGGTTACATCTAAGTGAGCACATGTTTTGAATATTTGGCTGTAAATTTGAAAGTCCAAATACACTTCTATTCTTATGATAGAGCGTCACTTCTACAAACTTGTTGCACAAAGTTATGTACCATCAAGTATACGTTTAGGTCATGAAAGCAAGAATTTCCACTTAATTACGTAACTTTATTTTTACACACACAAACAGACAGTTCATAAATATGAAAACGATTTATTAACAACATCATCAAAATATTAGAAGAAATTATATGAATAAATAAGAAATGTTCATGATGCTACACTGTGCTTATAATTACACAATAAAATGGTATTTCACAGGTGCAATAAATGTCACTGGGAAATGTATGTACCATTGAAAATGATCCCTTTAGCACGATATTCTAAAGAATACAAATAAAGAATGCAGGCATCCAAATCATTAAAATCAATAGTTTAAAAATAATAGTTATTAAAATTAAAATGCATCTTAAATGCATATGATTGTTCTTATGGTAATGAGTCATTCACAATATAAAGGTCTTAGAATCGCTTTAGGAGGCGACCACAAATATTGTAATGGATAACAGTTTTAGCTTTAAATGAACCTCCACCTTGACTTCAAATGTATTGTTGTAATATTGAACGAATAAAGCATTGTAAATAGTAAAGACAGTTGTTTCCAAACAGAATTTCTAGAGCAATACGTAACTGAACGAAGCACAATGA
>BMAW01083909.1:141464-163681 GCA_019974015.1 Nephila pilipes | reverse complement strand
GTCCCTTGCTGGGCAAAGAGAAGGTTTGCGCGGTAGCCTCTAGCAACACATTATTCTCCCTTTTTCTGCGAAAGTTCTCTCTAAAAGCTGCTTTGCAATTAAATGTCCATTTTCAATTCTAGAAATGTTCCGAAATATATTATCTGAAAATGGAAGACATGTTCTTTCTTGCATTTTCCTTGTATCATTCTTAGTACCATAATTAGAATTTTCGTGCTGTAAATTATTCTATTCATATGCAATAATCGGGATAAACTATTATAATTATTTCACTTTGTAATTTATAGAAGGTAGTGGCCATAGTACCGTTACATGATATAATTATCAAATTATATTACATACCATTTCATAATTTAATACATAGACATTCTGAATTATCTATTTATACGCACAAAAATTCTTCACTCATTATTTTGGATGTGTAAATTATTTTTAGTAAAATAAAATGAAACATGTCCAGATGTAACCTTTCTATGATTTTAACAGGATAAAATGACAATGTTCAGATTCGAAAATTTTACTGTAAATGTAATTTATACACAATAATCTTGAAGTGTAAAATTAATATAAATAATCCACAATTTTTTAAAATTATAAGAAATACTAACATCCTTGCTTCAAGACATTTTGCAGCTATTTTCGGAAATATTTCATATTTTGCATACAGATGACGCCATATGGAATAATTTTCATTTTCAGATGTACAATAAAGAGGTCTAAAGGTAAAATAAAAATTATATATCTCTATATGTAAAATCTAGATATAAAAAATTGCAATATGAAATCTGTGTAAAAAAGATTAACTGCTTATTAAATGTAAAAGTTTCTCAGTAATAAAAGTTGCGAAATAACAAAAAATATTTAAATATTTTCATTTCAAGATATTATTTTATTTTTGGCAATTTTCACTTTTTGTGGCCGTATCATTCTTTGTCTACAAAAGATGATATGGCTGCAAAAAAGTGCAAAATTGAAAAAAAGTTTGGTGTTACAAGATGGCCAAAATTAGAGCACAACTTCTTAAATCGCGACTGTTTGATAAGCTTTGCGAAGGAAATGATGAACTATCAAACCAATTATTATTTCATACCGAAATACGATTGTTGTCAAGAGGTGGATGTTGATAAAAACTTGTTGAGTTGCTTAAACAGAGACAGAATTTCTTACTGAATTTAATCTAGCCTTAAGTGAAGAAATGCAAAAAAATAAAAATAATATTTCTCATTTGGCCGATGTATTTGCTAAGTTCAATGATATTCAAACACGTCAGAAAGGAAAAGATATTACATTGATTCAAGCACGAACAGTTATTTTAAGCTTTCAAGTTAAATTAAACATGTTTAAGGCTTCATTGTTTCGTGAAGATTTTCAATACTTTTAAAATTTACGAGAATTGGATATAATGACATAGAATTGGAAACATATACAAATCATCTCCAAAATTAAGCGGTGATTTTAAATTACTCTTTGGAGATATTATAAATATAGAATGGATTTCCGCTCAAGTTGAAAATAACGACAGTCATTTGTTAGATGAAGTCATTAAATTATTATTTGACCTTGAAGCAAAGATGCTTTTTAATAATTTAACTGTGAGTAAATTTTGTACGAATATAAATATTAAGCAAAAACATCCAAAACATATAATACGCCATTCTCTTTTTAATTGCATTCCCAAGCTCGAGTGTGGTTGAATCTGGCTCCAGTCCTGTTAATTCTATTTTAACAAAGAGAAATAAATGTAATATGGAGCTCCCAGGCGAAGTAAGACTGAAATTAACTAATTTTGAACCAAATATTGCTAATCTGGCCAAGAGTCGTCAAGCACATCCTTCTGATTTATGTAAAAATTTTATTTTGTCAAAATCAAAAGAGAAAAAAAAAAAAACAAACTTAAATGTTTCTTAAATGATTTAATTTATTTAAGAAACAGGTAAGTTCTTTTTTTTTTTTCTTTTATCATTTTTGATCTAAAGGGTCTATAAGAGAATTTTTAAAATTTGGAGAGTGGAGTCAATGATCAAAATAAGTTTGGCGGCCTCTGATTTAGATGAGCTACAGAGAGATATAAAGTAAACAAAACTCAGCTGATGCAAAACTGTAACTTCATCGGAGAGTTTTAGATGCTTCAATTATTTTTAAAAATTTTTTTTGCCTTTTTTTCTTTAGATAGATGAGGGTAGAACAGTGTCTTCAGGAATTTCCGTGTGTATTCTGAATGCATTTTCTGTAGATAATAGTCGTAAATTTTTTGCTCAGGTTAAGAGTATTAAGCTCAGATGCCTAAGAGAAAGATTTTTTTAACGGAAGGAAAGTATATTTAGGGAATGATAATGAGTCATTGAGTAACTATTCTGATAGTGAAGACTTTCCAGTTTTAAGTGAGAGTAGTGATTTGGTTTTTTTAGTTAAATTTACCATGCCCTCCGAGAGCGTCACACTGCAAGAGCGTCTTATCCCCAAAGTAAGTTACATTGAGTAGTAGACATCCAGGAAAGAGGTTCGTGAATAATATACCCACTGCGAAAGGTCTGGAAAGGCAACCTCTTTCCCCGCAGCACCGGTCTCGAATGAACGAGGCCGGGAGAGGTGGAAAAAGTGTGGAGAGAAAGAAGCGTTCTGATTGGTCGAACACTCGAGGAGAGAGAGAGAGGGGAGAATCCGCCAGCTAGCTGACTTTTTCTCCGAGGGGAAAAAAGGAAAGAAAAGGAAAGTCCTTCGATACCGTTCGAACATAAATTAAATTTAGAAAAATATATTAGTTGACAAAATTGAGGGTCGGAAGGTTTGGATGTCAATTTGTGACCTAATTCGCGCGGAATGAAGTCAATAATAGCAATTTGGAAGAGGAAGGAGAGATATTTTAATGATTTGGCGGATTGTTTTCCGTCCAGGATTTAGAATTTTGAATATCTGGGTTTTAAAGAGATGTATATCTAGCAGCAATTAGAGAAAGGCTGATAGACTGGTTTGATTCAGATAGGTTTAATTTGGAATAATTAATTTAAAAATTAAATTAAAATTTTTAGAAGTGAACAACAGTGCTAGTGGGTACCCAAGGAACATCACTAGTTTGTTGTACGGGGTTTGTGATCCAAATGAGGTATTAAGGTTGCAACGTGTGAGCTCTTTAGATGGTAGGGAAATTATCGAACGTTTGTTCGAGTAGAGCTCTGGGGCGTTTGACGGCTGCCTTACGCCTAGGACTGATTTTGTAGTTTGGTTGCGACCTCAATAGCGCATTGAGGTGGCTTGGTAGTTTTTGAAAGAAGTTTTTAGATTGTCTTTTAATGAAAGTCATAATTGGTTCTATTTTTTAAGATCCCTATAGATGACTTCATTCCGAACAAACCAGGGAGCGTTTACAATTTTCCTAATATAGGAGTTGATTGCAATTTCTTAAGCTGAATCATGGCGCTAGCTCCCCAGATTCGGGATGCGTACGTCATGACCGGTCTTATAATGGTTTTGTAAAGCAAAACTTTGTGTCTGATCGCCAAAGTACTCTTTCGAGCAATGAGTTTGTTAATCTGGAACTGAGTCGCTCGCCCTTTAACACAAATGTGCTCAATTTGTTTTGAAAAAGTTAATTTGGAATCTAGAATGCACCCAAGATACTTGTAATGTAGTATCCAGGGCACTGGTTGGTCGAAAAGTTTTAGTGTTGCCAGGTTTGGAGGTCTCTGTCTCCTCGTGAACAAGTTTTAGTTTAGTTTAGTTTTTATTAACGTCGCACTAGAAGCAACACGAGGGCTATTTGCGACGGACCTCGTAGTTTTGAACCACAGTCAAGTGACGAAGACGACAATTGAGCTTGCACCCCCTTCTCCTAACATCCACACCACGCCATTGGGAGGACTTTGGGCCCCTAACAGATTTAACGTGCATCAGCCCCGGCTACACGGCGGGTCTTTGGCGGCCAAGGATCGAACCCGCGACCGAACGAAAACCGCCGGCCGCTAGTCCACGACCTTGACCACTAGGCTACCGTGGCCCTCCTCGTGATCAAGATGGCTGCACTTTTATTTTCATTTTCAGAATCTGGTTTTAGCTTATAGTTCATTTTTGACATCATTTCTTACGTTTTATTATTTGGCGACCTGTATGTAATTTGCCAAGGGGCACTCGATACTTTACTTAAACTTGCTAATTTTTGTAGCTAATTTCTATAGTCATACCTTTCTTCAGATTTTTTCTTTCTTTTTTTTACATTTAATGTCATTGAAATTGAATAAACATGATCAACTCTGCATATAATCATTGTGTAATAATCATACGGACCAATGTAACTATTTATACATGAGAACTTTGATAAATTTAATTTCACAGTAAAATATTTAAACCTATGTGTTTGCATTAAAACTAAGAGCTAAAAGATTCGTTCACATAGATATGTGTTAACATAAAACACATTCATAAGTTAAATACTACACGTTATACAATGTACACAAATTGATTTTTAACTATTTTTGAAATTTTAAGGCTTACGTGCAATATACGTTCGGGAAGCAGTTGCAGAAGTTCAGATTAACGAGAAAGCTTTTGATGCTAAATATCGCTCACACCGATTACCGTAGAGATAAAGTACTCTCTCTCCCCCCTCCAAAAAAAAGGGAAAAAAAGAAAAGAAACCAAACTTGGCATCCGGAAGGTTTTTTCGAAACATGCCGAGATCGCCAAACAGAGCAATTTACGTTCCAATGTGGTAGGGTTGCAGTAAAGAAATACCTATTTGGCTCCGCTCTTAAAGGCCCAGCTAATATCGCACTTAGTAACACTGAAAAATCAGAAATTTTGGCAGACTCACTACAAAATCAATTTAAATTAAACGATATAAACACACCTATCCATGATGATAAAGTAAAGGATGTCGTTCATAATTATCTACAAAACGAAGAAAATTTTCAAAATCAAGACTAATCTCCACCACTAATCTCAGAAATAGCTGAATATATAATGAAAATTAAAATCAACAAAGCACCTGGAAGAGAAGGCATCACCAACAAGATGATTAAAAACCTACCACACCTCTGCATTTTTCAACTTAGAAATATAATACACAATATGCTAGATCTCGGTTATTTCCCGGATTCCTGGAAAACCGCTGTCGTCATACCCATCCTGAGGCCGGGCAAGGATCCCACCCTACCTGGAAACTACAGACCGATTTCACTACTACCAATACTCAGCAAACTAGCAGAAAAAATGTATATAATTCATAATACACTCTCAAATTTCCTCCAAGATAATGATATGATCATCCATGAACAGCACGGATTCGTCCCGAAACTTTCCACAACACATCAACTACTCCGAGTAATAGAATTTGTCAAGACTGGTTTTTACAGAGGACAAAACACCGTTGCGGTTTTCCTAGATATCCAGAAAGCTTTTGACCAAGTCTGGCATACAGGCTTAATCTACAAAATGATTAATTATAATACCCCTCCTTACCTTGTGAAAATAATATACTCATATCTTCAAAACAGAAATTTCCAAGTCATTGTAAATGAGCATCTCTCAAGCCCAAGAAATATCGAAGCTGGAGTCCCGCAAGGAGGAATCCTCTCAACAACCTTGTTCAACTACTACGTGAACGACATCCCTAAACACCAAAACACAACAATATGCATGTATACAGATGACACTGCGATATTAGCTAGACACTATTTTTCACCAAATATAGGCCAAGCACTAAATGAACTCTTACAGAAACTAGAAGCATGGTACTCTACTTGGAAAATAGCCCTGAACGTTTCCAAGACAGAGGCCGTCATCTCCAGAAATTACAGAAAAATAGAGCCAGACATTTTTCAGGAAAACAAAACCATACTCTGGTCTCTAGACACCAAATATCTTGGTGTAACGTTGGATAAAAAACTCACTTTTAAACAACACGTTCTACGAATTAAAAAGCAGTATAATTATGCAGTAAATAATATTTCCCTCCTTATTTCGCGTAAATCTACATTAAGTAGACGTAATAAATTGCTTATCTACACCCTGATGCTAAGACCCATCCTGACCTATGCTAGCCCAGTCTGGTCACACTGTGTTAACACAACACTAGAATTGTTAGAAAAATCACAAAATTCAACCATTGGAATGATAGTAAGAGCACACTGGTATATTAGAAACACAAACATAAGATACTCAATTAAACTCCCAACACTTAAAAACTTTATTAAAAAATTATCAGAAAATTTCTTCCATAAAATAGATTATTCAAATAATAGAACCATTCAAGAAATAGAAAAATACACCCCACTCAGAAATAACCCACAATTACACATACCAAGAGAAATTCTAATTCTTTAAATTGTTTTAATTTTCACTTTTCATACATAAACCCCGGTAACACAAGCACACTCCTCACAAAACCACTCCTACTCACCCACCTATATATACAGATTTAACACAAAACACCATCGACCAATCACAGAACGCGCTCGCACTGAGACCATACTGAACTAGCAAGCAGGAATCCAATAGACTACTGCTACAATATCCTAAGCCGGAGGTGAACGTATGATGATCATGCACTATGGTCAACGTTATTTTGCTGTAGTGGTTGTTCTATAGATTTTTTAATCGGACATGTTTTGATTCATCTTTCATGGAAAGTCGTATTTTTTTGTGAATTGATATTATTATTATTTCCAAGGATTTCCGTAGTTTTTTTTTAAAAAGGCTTTTGAGAACGGAATATTAACAGACGCCATTAAGTTGCAGATTCCACCAATTATTCCAGACCATATATACCGATCTCCGAGCAGACCAGGTCGAAATTGTTGCCCACATTCGAGTAGAGGACGTTGACGAGTGATGACGAATGTTACGGAGGCTGTCGCTGTTCCCCCGGATTCGGGGGAAATTATGGATACGGGTCAATTGACCCAAGAGGATCCAAGCGCTAAGTGCGCTTGGATTTCCCTGCTACAAAAACAACTAGAGTGTCAAGAAATTAGGCAAATTTATTTAAAAAGCTTAATTAATATTGAAGGAAGGGAAGTACAGCACGCTGTCACCCCCCCAATGGAAAACCCTTGATGCCGAAAGGAAACAGTTGGAAAAGGAGATGAAACTTGCCGCAGGTGAGCTTACTTTACTTTTTCCATGCCCTGAACAGAATTGCTAACACAACGTATCACATAATATAAACAAACTAAAAAAGAGAGTCGCTGAAACAATTATCAGCCCACCCAACTTAATTATTACAGACAAAATAGCAGAAAAACCTAAAAATAAAAATACACAATCCGAATCTCAAAATCAAAAAAAGAGAACCAAATTCAGCAGAGCTGCTGACCTCGTCTCTTTTAAAATTCCTACCAAAAACAGTTTCTCAGCTCTTGATAAAATAGATACTAACGAGGCCGAAGATGATCTCACACCCCTGCCACCCAAAATACAATCCATCATGCTAAAATTCAAAGCAAACTACAACTTGATTCTTTAAGAAATTCAAAGAAACCACCCAGGTTCTTCAGCAAAACGTGCCGGAGAATACATCAAAATCCAGCCACTTGACGAACAACAACACCGCGATATTACCACTTACCGTAAAAATAAAAATGAGGAATATTACATCATCCAACCGGCTTCATCGAGGCCTACAAAGGCGGTTATTAAAGGCTTACCGACCTCCACTGATGTACAAGAACTTGAAGAGGAACTGAAACAAAAAGGCTACCCAGTCCAAAAGGTAGCCCAACTGACTCAAAGAAAAACAAAAAACCCTTTGCCAATGTTCCTAATTGAACTAAGAAAAACTGAAAATAGCTTGGATATCTTTAAATTAAATAACATCATGTACATGCAAATTCAAGTCGACAATTTCAAGCGTAGACCTGGGGCAACCCAGTGCTACAATTGTAATGTTTTTCATCATTCCTCAGCAAATTGCCAACTAAAACCCAGATGTCTCAAGTGTGGCAAAGAACACAAGACCGGCGACTGCACCATAAAAAACAAGATCGAAAACCCCATCTGTATCAATTGCAATGGCGTCCACATTGGTTCATGGCAGGGGTGCCCAAATTTCCCAAAACCAAAACCTAAGAAAGGTGAAACTATCACCAGAAAAGAAAACAACTCAAAAACATACCGTAAAATAGAGGATGGCTTAACTTTTGCAAATATTCTCACAAATGAAACACTCGACACGAGATCCGATTTGGCCGAAAACAACAATTCTAAGCCTGAATCCCCCAAACCACTAAGAAATCAAAACAAAAACAATAGCAGCAACAACAAAAATAAACATGATATTTTTTCCGCCATAGGCGAACTCCGAAGCTTCTTCGCGAGATTCCCAAACCTACTCGAAGTCACCTATCAAATGTCACAGACATCAGATGACTCCTAAAAACTTGACATATTTTATAAAGGCATGTGCCCATCATCTAACAAATAATGGGTTACAAAAAATTCGGGCTCAGAATTGTATCATGGAAGGCGAACGGAGTTAAATCCCGCACTGTCGCGTTGCAAGATTTCATAGATAAACACGCTCCCGATATCATTTTAATTCAAGAAACACACCTGAGACCAGGTATAAACTTCAATATCCCAAATTTCACTATTTACCGAAACGATCGACCTCTTCAACCAAAAACAGGTGGCGGCACCTCTCTCCTGGTCAAAAACACCCCCCCACCACAACATACCCACACCCACTCTCTCGGCCGCTGAAGCGACAATAGTCGTTCTCACACCGCCGAGAGAAGACACATTTCTTATTTGTTCCTTCTACATCCCCTCTGTTTTGGGAGATGCCATTTTCACTGATTTAGAAGCGATTGCTCAATTAGGAGACGTTTCAATTATTTGCGGAGATTTTAATGCCCACCACACTCAATGGGGCTGCAAAAGAATCAATAGAAAAGGAACGCTTATTAATGAATTCATACACAAACACGACTACGATCTTAAAGCCCCGCCCACACCAACTCGCTTTGGCTATAGCTCCGCCTCCACAATTGACTTTGCACTGATCCGGAACTTCCATTGGCTATGTGATGTTTCCTCGATCCCCAAGCTCACATCAGACCACAAGCCGATCATTCTAAACTTTAACACAAACATACAGCTATCCATTAATGAAAGAAACACACACCTAAACTGGGATCTCTTTAGACAAAATTTAAACAAAAACTCTACCCTAAACCTAATCCCATCCAACACAGGTGTTGAAATCGAGGAGAAGGTGTCGCGTCTCACTCACGATATCTTACATGCACACGAACAAGCATCAAAATCAATTAACACAAACAAAAAACACTTCATCAGCGACGAATTACGAAGCCTGTTTCGACAACGAAACAAACTCAGAAAAATATGGCAATTTATCAGAAACCCAACAGACAAAAACACACTTAACAACTTCCAAAACATGATAAAAAGAAAAATATACGAATTCACACAAAAATCCTGGGAAGACACTCTACTTGCATTAGACCCCGACGACGGTTCCCTCTGGGGGATGTCAAAGGCTCTAAGAAAGAAGAGATCCCTAGTTTCAACCCTTAAAGGTCCAAATAGTATCGTAAATTCAGATCTAGAAAAAGCTAATCTAATAGCCTCTTCACTTAAAAATCAATTTCAATTAAATAACATTAATAATCCTAAATTTGACAAAGAAACACTTGATGTCGTTCACAACTTTATGAATAATCAAAATAATTTTGCAAACGCTACACCCCTCCCCCCCTACACTACCTTCTGAAATTCTAAAATACACCAAGAAACTTAAAATCAAAAAAGTTCCAGGTAGGGAAGGAGTCACTAATAAAATGGTTAAAGAATTACCTATCAAGACAATTTTTCAAATAACCTCAATTATTAATGACATCCTCAAAATCGGGCATTTCTCTCAGTCGTGGAAAAATGCATCTGTTATACCCATTATTAAACCAGGAAAAGACCCCACCCTCCCTGATAGTTACAGACCAATTTCCTTATTACCTATCATTAGCAAAATTGCAGAAAAAATTGTACTTAATAGATTAAAAGATTTCCTCAATTTAAACGATATTTTAATCCATGAACAACATGGATTCCGAGAAAAACTGTCCACATCACACCAGCTTCTCCATGTCATTGAACACGTTAAGGCCGGTTTGAATAATGGGAAATCAACAGGCGCAATTTTCCTCGACATTCAAAAAGCATTTGATAGAGTTTGGCACGAGGGACTGCTCTTTAAACTAATTAAAATTAAATTAAATCCAAATCTCATAAAATTATTAAATTTGTGACATTGGGCTATTCGCGGTTTCTCTTCACTAACCTTGGGGACTTTCAAATTGAGATTGATTGCTTTCGCTAAACAACCTTTGCCCAACCAAAAATGAAACGTGATGAAGAATGTAATATGCAAAGCAAGTTAGAATGAAGTGAAGCGGTTAAATTAAGAAGTATATAAACCCATCTGAAGAGGAGAGAAAGAGAGGAAGGAGGATCAGAGAGGCGTTGTAACGAAGAGGTGGAATCTAAATGCCATAGTATTGGAAAGCTGATTTAGGGATTAGAGTTGAGGTCCGAGTGTAAACCACTGGGTGAGAATTGTTCTAGTGTTTTCACAGCTGTTCCAGACTGCAGTTGGTAAGAAGCTGTTGATATTATTGTAATCAAAGTTGATAATAAACTTAACCTGAGAGCTATATTAGTATTGTCTTAGTATATATATTTAAAATGTTGAAAGCCGTTTGGGTTCTGTAATTATTGGTGTCGCTGTTTTAATATTAGATATTAGTGATGCGAAAAGATAACATCCGGGTAATTGGATACACTGGCCAAACGTTCTCACCCCTGGAGTAGAGCGGCCGTGTTTCCCGTCGAGTTTTTCGATGGTTCGGGAATGTTAGACTTTTGTCTAGCTTGGGAAGATAATATCATCTTACAGTATACCGGAGCCTTCAACCCGCATATTTGAGGAATCATCTCACAGGTCGTGCTCGTGAGTGGTACTCGGTAATAGGTAGAATTTAGCTGGGGTATTGAGGTTTTAAGCTCCTGCAGCGTACTTTCCGTGAGAGATCGCACGGAATTAGAGGCAGAATATTATGGTCCAGGCAAAGATCCAGTCAGTCGCCAACAGCATTTATCTTGAATGCTTAAGGTTGCTCAGTTGCTGAATTTTGTGGTTGGAAGCAACAGTAGTGCAGCACATAATGACGCTTGGCTCCAGTGTGTGGATTGTGGAGCTTAGGAATCCCACTACTAAAGCCCAACTTCTGGAGATAGCGACAACATACGAGTCGCGTCAGCTTAATCTATCCACCACACAGAACAGGAGAACTCCAACGCAGAGTATCAGGATAATAATAGGCCGAATTTTGATAGAAGGCGTTCTCAGATGAGAATACTAGATAGAGGCCGCAATATAATAATGGATATCGCAACAAGGAAATAGGTATCCACCCCTCAGGTCTAGACAACAAAACTATAGGAGGTTAACTAATAGGCGATCGAATAGAGGGAGGTCCTCGATCGCGTGCATGCAACTTACTCCTGTTATGGCTAACAACATGAAAGTAAGGCCATAGATATTCCTCATATACCCGTTATTCTACATGATACTTTTATAACAGCATTATGGGACGGGAGCTGAGAGATCATTTATACTAGAATATGTATAATCGCTATTTTCACTTTGTAGGAAGGTAGACGAACCTCACCGTATTCATGGCCAGGAGCTACATGTAAAACCCCTGGGCGAACTCATCGGT
The DNA here is from genome assembly GCA_019974015.1 of Nephila pilipes. Lineage (NCBI taxonomy): Eukaryota > Metazoa > Arthropoda > Arachnida > Araneae > Nephilidae > Nephila > Nephila pilipes. The sequence goes on along the minus strand of BMAW01083909.1, from coordinate 151,949 downwards.
ATGCATAAGAAAAATTTTGTAAAAGGTGGCAGTTTCATGTAGAATGCGATTGCAGTACCTCGTGTTCTGGTGTGGATTTCATGAAAGCGTTCTAAGACTACTGGACTTTTGAAAACAAACACCTAAGTATACCTATGTGAGATACGGCAGGTTGACGAAGGAAGAAAAAAGGCCATCGAAACAACCTAACTAGAACTGGGGCTGAAACCAACAGCAACAGTTGCAACAGCTCTTCAGGAAAATGCAGTTATTCCGGATCAACCAAGTCTCACCATGTAAGTTCTTACACGAAATTGACAGGGATCAACTCCAGTAGCTTCACGACCTAACGCTATGATAGAGGTCAAGGAAAGCATAATAGAGCTCACATCCAAAGAATGTTGAGCAGGCTGAACTATTATGCCCATTCCAATCCCATAGTGCTTCCCGGATGTGCGTGTTAGTTGTAGGAAGAAAAAACTACAAACCGATTGATCACTCTTGAGTCGTATAGGTTCGCACATAGATTATAGAAACCTGAATGCCTACCAGGGTACCCTAAGATACCCAATAATCGATGATCTAGTTAATGAATCATACAGAAAAACTGTATAATCGTCAACGTTAGACCCAAGTCGTGCATTTTCACGCTATCAATCCTCCCCGACATAAGCCTAAGACGGCGTTTGTCACAAAAAGTGGACGTACAGCCTTCAAAAGGATCGCTTTCGGATTATCAGGAGTGCAATCATGTTTCAGCGAGTGGGTACTAATCATATAAAGCCAGTAGTCGGAAAGTTCGTGTATGTTATATGGATGAGGTTATAATACATCAGAGTCGTTTGATGATCATGTCCATCACCCAGATATTTTTCAGCAATGTGACGCTGGGTTGACTTAAACGCTGAGAAATGTCATTGGCAAGAAGAATTGAAATATTTAGGAGTGGGCAAGTACACTTATCCCAACAAAATTAAAGCCTGTTCTTGACATATCGCACCGAAAATGCACGAAGGTTTCGAGGGATTGGACTGGATGGTACCAAAAGTTTATCGAGGGTACATCGAACTGTGAACCATTGTACGCACTTAAGCCGTAAAAAGGTCAAATTTCAATTGGACTCTGAGGCAATAAAAAGGCCTTGAACACGTTAAAGGAGCGTTGACTTTGCGCCAGTCTTACAGTTGCCTAATTTACACTGGACCGTTTGCATCACACCGATGCTAGCCTCAGTAGGAGAGGAGCAGTTTGATGCATAGGGTCGGAACATAGCGTAGCTTCTAGAACGCTAAATAGCTGAAGAAACCATTGCACATAGGAAAGGGAACTGTTTGCTAAAGTGATCTTGGCTTGTAAGAAATTTAGTCGTACTTTGAGCATGTCCAACAAAAGGGTAACGGACCACACGCTGACTGCTACAAACGGAAAAAATCTTCAAGCTAGGATGATGAAAGATGGGCATTAAAGCTGGCGAACATAACATCAGGAACATAGCGGGAAAGCAGAACTGTGGTGGCAGAATGTTACTCCCAGACAACCCTTTAAAGGACACCTTGAGGGTGTTCTTGCACACATCATCATTCAGGTTAACGCGAGAGAACAGCTGATAGTGAACAGAGGCAGGACTCTGAGTTGGGCGGCTATTTATCGATATTTGGAAAACCCGGAGGATTCGGCAATCCGAATATGTCGAATAAATTGGTCCCAAGACTTAAACTAATTGATGGAATCTTTTTTATGCAAACTGCTAACTTCTAATCACGAACTACGAGTTATATTCCGCAAACTTTGCGAATCAGGTATTGAGGAATTTCATGATAAACCTAATCGGGAGTCATTTTGGCATAAGAAAACTTACGCCAGAATAAAAGAAGTCGTGCTACTTCTAAAATGAGGAAAGTTGTAAGTGAATATGTTTCAACGTGCGACATCAACGCTATAATTATAAAAAACGCGTTTCCAGCTGACAATATTCATAAAACGACGTACCAAATGAACAAATTCTTTAGATTTGCTTAGACCGTACCCAGCCTCGAATCCGAAAGGCATTTCTTTTAGTAACGTCGGTAATTTTTTCTAAATGGGTCGAATTAATTCCCTTTAGGAAAAGTTTAGTTCAAAGCAGTGGCCATCGCCCTTTTAAAAGATATCTAGATATGGAGCTCCACTAACAGTAAGTTAGTGACAACGGACCTCAATTCATTTCTGAAATGAGGAACTATGTCGCACCTTGAACATTGAGCACATAAAAATATAGGCTTATAGACGCAGGCTAATGTCTGGAAAGAGTCAATAGAAATATTGTACAAAATAGATTGCCAGTTGTAACCTTGAAATCCACACCTTATTGGGGACCCAATTTCTACAGCAGTTTATGCAATTGTGAACGGCGGTGCATGAAACTACAGGAGTACATTCAGCCGAACATTGTTTTAAAGCGTAAGCTGATAACGCCCTTCCAAAAACTGATACAGGTCCCTGCGAGATATGGGTACAGGATATTGAAACTCTTTGGGCAGAGTGGTTCAGCAGAGAATGAGATGCAGCAAATAGTAATGGTCGGTACTATACAACAAGAGAGAAGGAATGGACGCTACAGTGGTAAATGATCTCTGCTATTATGGAACGCATACAATTAGTTCTGTAATCAGAAGAGGTACGAAATTTCAGCCAAAATCTATGAACGGACCCTTCAAAGTGGTCCCAGTGATAAAACAATGATAGGATCCTAAAGTATGGAGGGAGACCACGGTCAATATTGATCAAGCAAACTCCTACACCAAAGAAAAGGTATAGAGAGGGGAGTTGGATTGAACAAAGTGTTATAGGAGGAACGAGGAACACGGTCGGGACATAGCAGACAGGATATATGATGGAAAGCCCAGAACCTCAATCAGTTAGACGTAAGGGTAATTCGAGTACAGACGCCGAGTGCCACAAACGAAGTGAGACCAGCTGAGAGTAATGGGAGTAAGATCGCAAAAAAAGCGTCTTATAGAAAGCAGCTAGGTCCCAGCTGCAGGAAGCAGATACAGTGGGATAGAGGCATGGGCGGCAATTATCTGACTACTCTCTCTAAACCTGCCACCCAAAAGGAGAATGTCCAAGGTTGACACGAAGGAAAAAGGCAGGCAAAGTCATCACTACATATTCCACGGCCCTAGCCCGTCAAGCAGTGCAAGTGAGAGAGGACTAGAGAAAAATACAACTCGAGAGGAGCAGTCAGAAGGAGCCAATTACATCCGCATGAGTGAGAGAACTTCGCATAAGAAGAGAGCGGACCACAAGGAGTCCTTACAATTCCGCAGCAGGAACAAGCAAACGAGGAGGGACATCCGATACTTACGCTAGAGGAACGAGCCTTATGAAAGGATAAGGGAAATGTCGTAAGATGGTCAACTACCTCGAGAGCCTACTAGAGAGAATGCAGCTTCACGCCATAGCTGAACAAACTGAGATGTCTCTAGGTCAGCAAATCAGCAGTTGTATTGTTCCTTGTTGGTTACATTTGATTTTGAAGACATAATATTGTTGAGACAAATGTCTTAATTTTGCGGCTTCAGTTCCTAATACGGCAAACGGTATTTGGCTCTACTCCACTCAAGAGCATTGAGAACCTTTGATGGAAGGTTTGGAATTTTAGTTAATTGTAAAATCACGTTGGTGATCTTTCCCTGATGAAAGTATATTTTTTTTGTTATAAGATTGGAACTTTAAATTGTAAACATTTGTTAGAAGTATAACAATTGTTTATTCATTGACTTGTTTTTTTAAGAGTAGATGTCTGGTTATTTGTCATTTGAATTATGATACTTCAGACTGCATTTATGTTATACATCTGGTCTACAGCGGCGTAATTAGGATCCGCGACTAATGTTAACACTTACTTAGGCTGCGTGTCTGCATTTTGCAGGTTCTGCTCTTGACTCGATCCGAAATCATTCATCACAACTGAATCTTATTTGTAGAAAATTTGCGTTAATATGAATGATGTTTTGATAACGTTTTAACTTTGCAAAACGATGTACGCAGATTGATCCATTCAGGCTAACAGACCCTGAACAACAATTAGAGCGAGCCAGAAGAAACAATTTCCGGCTGAGAAGGAACAAGAAACTTGAAAAATTATAACAAATAAAGTTTTGTCTAACATTAGTTTTTTCATTCCTTGTAAAGCCTCCGGTTGCTTTTTATATACTATTTCAGAGAGCCAAGGCATCCAGAAAGTTCAAATCTATTTACCTAAGAGGGTACAAACTCTAGAGGCAATTATTAAGCAGCCTTTAGAATCCAGAACATAACGGAGTTCATGTGATAACGTCCAGTTACATAGGCAGTCGACTGACCAATCTCTCACGCTGGTTTTTTTTTTGTCTCCAACGATAAATCACGTTTATTCTGGGTGGGTTGTGACATTGGGCTATTGCAGGATTTCTTCACTAACCTTAGGACTTTAAATTGAGATTGATTGCTCAAACAACCTTTGCCCAACCAAAAAAATGAAACGTGATGAAGAAGATAATATGCAAAGCAGTTAGGAATGAAGGTGAAGGGTTAAATTAAGAATATAAACCCATCTGAAGGGAGTGAGAGAGAGGAGAAGGAGGATCAGAGAGGTCGTTGTAACGAGAGTGTAGGGAATCTAAATGCGAAGTAGTATTGGAAAGCCTGATTTAAGGATATAGTTGAGTCCGAGTGTAAACCACTCGGGGTTGAGGAATTGTTTCAGTGTTTTCAACAGTTGTTCCAGATTCACTCTGAGTGTGGTAAGAAGCCTGTTAGATTACTTATTGGCGGTGAATTAAAGTGATAATAAACTTAACCTGAGAGCTTATATTAGTATTGTCTTAGTGATATATTAATAAATGTTGAAAGCTGTCTTCGGGTGGTTCTGTACTTATTGGTGTCTATTGTTTAAATTAGATATTAAGTGATGCAGACGAAGATAACATCCGAGGCAATTCGATGTTCAGCAAATTCATACCTAAAATAGAACCTTTGCGTAAGAGTTAAAAAACTCCCACTCCATTACTACTACTACTTCAGGCATATAGCTCAACGCTTTAGCCCCAACTTTATTTTCTTTATACTGTGAACTGACATCCCAAAACACATTCAACACAATTCTGCATGTACGCAGACGACACAAAGATACTAGCACAAAAAAAAGAACCACTTTTAGTGGCTCGAGATTACAAAACAAATATACGCAACTAGAAGACTGGTTCTCCAAATGGAAAATTGCCCTGAATCATCTAAAACGGAGGCCGCTTCTTTTCACACAGAACAAAAAAATTCACGCCTGCACGTTTTTCAACAATCACAAGTAAAATTTCGGTCTCAACACACAAAATACTTAGAGCTATCTTAGATAAAAGACTCACTTTAATTAACATATACACAACAACTGGTAAAAAAATTCGAGATGTGTTCGGTCTACTCCCCTAATCGCTCGAATTCAAAATTAGCATTAAAAAACAAGTTGTTTATCTATGCTCTGACTCTCAGCCTGTGCTCACTCTACAGTTGTCAGCTGTTTGGGGTTTTGCAAACACACACCTAATAAACTTGAAAAATCACAAAATAACATTATTAGACAAATTGTAAATGCTAGATGGTTCATGAGAAATACAGACATTAACTCAATTAACTCCCACCAGTAAAAAAGTTCATACAAAAAACACCCTTTAACTTTCTTTAAGTCAATCTCATGGAACATAATCAACAACACACTTACAAGATCTCTCAAGCTATGACATACCCAGCTATTAGGGAAGAATCCCAAAAATGTTTTATTGATTCTTATTAAATTCCCAATTTCCAAAATCTTTTAAAATAAAAAATATTCTCTATCTCTGAATCACCCACCACACCGCCCCACACCAAGTCCCAATCACATCTTGGCTTACAAACCAGATATCTTCTCACTTGAAAACACATAACATATAAGCAGCATATCCCATTATAAACTGCTTTCACCCCCTCACTTTCACTCTACTCTTTTCTCCGAAAAGGGGAAAAAAAAAAGAAAGGTTCAAATCTATACTTTTAAAAACTTCCCTTTCACTTAATTTTTTCATCCCTTTTAAATTTTAAATCACTCTGATAATATTACTTTTTTACACTATAAAAGCTATCCAAAATATCTTTTATGCAATTCTGGGCTGAAAAAAGCCAAAGTCAAGCATCCCAAACTGCTCTGATATGAGATTTAGAGTCGTTGGCTCAGGAGCTCCAGTAAAGCCTGTCAACCTATATCCTAAGCCTAAATTCATGAAATTCATTCTCCTCTTCTAAATTATTTTTAAACACTAATCTAACTAGTGATATATAATATAAATATTATATATTCAGCTATATCTCAACTTTAATTTAATTCTGTGCACATTGTAATATTATCTTATTTTATTAATATTAAACTTAACTTCTGGGCAAGTGTAAAATCCTAAATTCAGTCTCTCCACAAATAATAGTCATTTCACAGGATATAAAAGCCCGAGAGGATTAAGTTCCTCGAAAAATAGAAGTCGCTATACCTATTTGGCTTATCATACAAAGGTTGCCAATTCAGCATATCTAACTTTACTTTCTGGCGCGTAGGCTAAATTAGAATCCAACTTATATTTTTTTAGAAATTTGAACCTGAAATAAAATGAAAAGGTACTCACATTTTTGATGAAATGTCTTCGCAGACGAAGTAGGAATGACATGATGTAGATTTAAAATTCTTGCGGTAGAACTTCTGTATCACCCTAAGAACAGAAGCATTCACAAAGGAAGATAAATAGTAACGTTTTTATTAGATTCTATTTTAGATCTCGACCTGAAGAATTTTTTGGGACGATAAGTCGCCAAGTTGGTTGTCATGACATATGCAACCTCACAGATTATTCCTGGTAACACTATAAAATTTACAAAAAGAGTTGCATTTGCTTCCGCACAACAAAATAGGATTTTACCCAGTATTCGTATTGCTTTTTTACAACGTTTTTCTGAATTTCACTTGGTGTGTGTGTCATCAAATTTTCGATCGTTAATTTAACCAACTTCCCATCAAGCTAGAGCTTTGAAATTTTGGGAATCGTTCGTACTCGCCTAACAATGCAATATTTAGACGTTTGCGACAAGTTTTAACTCATATATTTTAAAATGCAAAGCTCCAATCACTTAACCCAGTTTGAATAATTGCCAAACCTAGATTTTTTTTTTTTTTGGCTGAATGTTAGTTGCTTCGCTTGCGACCATTATAACATTTGGCAAAATAAGTCAATTACTGTCTCAAGAGTGGTTTGACTAAACCCTGTATTCCAACCATTTAATTTTAGGATTAATTAATTTTAGTTAGTTTTAACGTTATGTTATTGTATTTCATTGTGTGTCTGTATGTATGTGTATCATCAAATTGTTCATTGTTAATTTAACCAACTTCCATCAAGCTAAGAGCTCTGAAATTTTGGAACCATTCTTATTTGCCTAACAATGCAATATTTAGATATTTATGCACAGTTTTAACCAATATTTTAATATTTAATAAACTTTGCCCCCATATAAAAACGTTGGTTTTAATTTCGAATTATTTTTTTTAATCATTAAGACGCTGTAACCCACTTATTAAATGTTGATTACCGAATGATATTAAAAATATAGCAAGATTAAGCATGTCAAACCATTCGCAAAGCTAAAACGATTTTTACATTTTACGTGAACGTCGATTTAGCTTATTTTTATTAGGCGAATTCAAAGAAAATTCTTCCTTAAATTAGAAAAGTAAACAAATATTTATTTTTGGGGAAAAATCAGTTTTGCAATCTTTTGAAGTAGCATTAATTAAGATGAAACTTATTGGTGACAAATATCGACATTTTGAAAAAAAAAAAAAAATTATTAATCTTTTTTTTTCTTTGCCTTGAATTGAAATCAAGAATTTTTTTGGGCCCTATCTTGGTATATGCCCGACCGCCAAATCGAGCGATCAGGCCTAACATGGCGACCAGTCAACCCGCTATTTGGCGAGAAATGACTGGTAGCCAAAAAAACAAAATGGCGGCTTTCGGGCATATAGGGAAGTTGTTCCATTTTTTTTTACTGAATAGCGATTTATAAATTAAATAAATAAGCATAAAAGTATGTCCTATGCCGTATCTCCATGGTAACACTGTAAACTTAGCACAGACATGTGTTTCTACAACATAATCCTACACAGATGAAAGCTAGACGATTATTTTCGATTTGAAGCATAACACAAAATTTATAGTTAAAGGAAATTATCTAGGAGAAAGAAAATTATTTTAGAGAAAAATGGAATCAAAATTTTCAGAAAGTGCCGAAATCGAAATTCCCAATGAGTTGAAATATATTTTAAAAGAATACGCTAAAAACTTAATACGATCTCAACCGGAAGATTTATTAAAATGGTCAGCTGAGTAAGATATTTTTTTTTTGAAACATATTAAATTAATAATAATGATGTAATAAAAAACTTTTTATTCATACAACACTCTCAAATTTTAAATATAAATCTAATATTTACTATAAGTGCAAATTAAATTAAGAAAATGTGTTTTAAAAGAATGTGTGATACCAAATAATACTTTTGCACACAGTAAGTTTCGAATTATACATCTTTATTTTGTATTATATAAGAACACATTTTCTCCTCAAAATTAAAATGATTATGTTTTATATTTATTCATACTATTTGACATATCAGTTTATTAATAATGTATACCTAGATTTAAATTAATTCTAGACAGTATATATAGCCAAAAATATTAATTTTAATTTCCAGTTTGAATTTTATTCTTCTGTTTCAACATGAATTAAGTAGTAGAAATTCAACAATATATGAATCATTAATCATCAAATAATACAAAACAAGGGAGAAATATATGCTTTTTCAATTAACATTACTCCAAAGCTGCACTACATATTGAGTGAAAGGTACATTAATTCCGAAGTTTACAATAGAGTTTACTAATTTTTTCACACCATGAATGCTTATTATACTCCTCAATCACCAATCATGACTTTGCCATTCCACTAAAATCTCTAAGCATTCACGCTGAGAAAATCTTTAATGTCAAATAGAAAATAAATATTTTTTGGAAGTTTGATTCAAAGCATTCATGTTTTTAAAGTTTACCTTTTTGAAAACTAAATGACTAATTAATAACAACCATTACTTACGTTAAATATTTTATTACTTATTTTCTTGTGTTAAAATGTGTGGATATAATAAATTTAATTCAGCATATTTATTCTAAAGATATTTCAAATAAATAAATTAATAAATAAAAAATTTATGAGATTTATACTTTGTAATTCCCCTTCCCACTGAATCAATTAACAGAACTTTTAGCAAACCTATTTTGAATGTCACCAAAATTGATTTAAGAAAATTAAGTTATTCATAAATTGAACTTTGATTAAAACCGTATGAAAAGAGATATTTATAAACATAACCAATAAAATTTTAATTATATAAGCACATTTTAACATGCAGTGCATTTATTTCCAAATACTAAGAAATATTGTTATTTTTCCCAATAAAATTTTTAATTAAAATTAAGACAATATATTTTAATTGCCTTTTATATATAAATGCTATTATTGAAATTCCATTTTACTTTAAAATGTATCTTATAACTTACACATGATAAAATATAATCAATATTAATAATTTCTTAGAATATATAGTAAAATGAACTTACTTTTTCCGGACTGAAGCTTATTTTGACTGTTAAATATAATTTAAGACACAGATGGACACAGAAAATACAGTACAAAGAGATTACATTAATATGGATTTACCTAGCTCTCTGTAATACTTTAATTATATTAATATAATCAAGCAAAAAAAAAATTATATGAATATAGTTAGTTTTTCACATTGCACCAATTTGCAAAATATGTAGAAAAAGGAAATGAGTTTCATAAAATTCTTATTATTTTTACATTATTACAATATAATTTACTTTTCTTTTACAGATATTTCAGAGATAAATACAATTCAGAGAATTCCAAAATATCTGAAGAAATCATTACACAAGGAAAATGTTCTTCAATTTAGAGAAGATTTTTTTTTTTTTTAAATTTGCATTTCTTGTATTTTACAACTGCTACATTCTTAAAATAAAAGCTTATGCATTTATGAATTTTTAAACCAAAAATGAAGTGTAAATATCCTATTTTCTTAGTCAATTGCAAAATATAATGAACATTAACTTTTCAAAATTTTTAAAGCTGAACAAAATAATACAAAACCTGAATTGATTGAAATATATTGAACAAAATACAGAATATTTATTCAATAAAAAACATTCTCAATACATTTCACAAAAAATATTACTGGTTTTAAAAAAATGACAATCATTTGTCTTAATAGCATAAAAAGATTTAAATTCTAATTGTAAAAAAAATTAACTAAACACTTTTACTTTTGCTTATTAAATTGTAACACAAATTATCAAAAGAAATAATCATAAAATTATCAAAAGAAATAATCAT
>BMAW01083909.1:92081-141454 GCA_019974015.1 Nephila pilipes | reverse complement strand
AAATTATCAAAAGAAATAATCATAAAATTATCAAAAGAAATAATCATAATTAAAAAATACATATTTTTTCTTAGACATTGGAAAATAGTTTCACAAGTCAAAAATAGTAATACAGTATGAGAAAAAGGCACACAAGAAGTACACAAAATACAGCTTTTTAATTAATTTATATATTTATACATATTCTTTTAAAATACTAATTTTTTTTTAAAAAAAATTGAATTAAAACTCTATAAAATAATGCAAGATTAGACTTCTAGGGTGCTTGAAGCTTTGGGCAGTGCAAATACAAAACTATATTTTATGCTAATCAAAGGAGTTTATTATTTTTTAAATTTGGATAAAATGAACACAAAGAAAAAACCAGTTAAGGTTCCTACATTCATTGCATGAAAATATATTTACTTGCTATGAATTAAAATCAAAATTTAACAATAAAGTTTTAAAAATTTCTTTTTAAAGGTTTCTATTGATAAATTAAACCAAAACACTCCTTAATCTTAATATACTGTCTAAAATGCTTTGAATTTCAAGAGTGTGTGCAAATAATATAACATAACCAAAGTAATATAACCTCTAAATTTTCTAAAAATTCAAATATTTAGCATTTTAGAAAACATTTATTTTTTTTAATCAAGATTTTTCAGGCACTTGGATTTAATGAGTAAAGTTATTGGTCCCCTTGAGCTTTTTAAACTGATAATGAAAGTATGAATGATGTTGCTAAATTAAAGATTAGTATATTCTTTTTTCTTAAAATTAATTTTAAATGTTAAATTTAGTTTTTCTGTTATTTATACTCTTGTGATCTTTAAAATGATACATATATTGAAATACAATAAAATAAATCTATTTATTAATAAAGATAAAGAAAAAAATGTTTATGTACTAATCACAAGAAGAAAATGGGTAGAGTATTACAAGTTTTCAAATTATAACAATAAAGATGAAATACAGGAACTTGGATGACTAGGAAAGAAAGGATTTTACTTTGACTGGGAAAATACAGTTTTTGAATGACCAGTTCAATACTAAACATTTAAAAAATAAAGTATGTAAAACACATTCGCTTCCAAATAGTTTTTCACAGATAATGTTAAATAAATGATTATATAAAAAATTTGATACAAGAAATGTACTATAAAAAATTCAAAACATATATTTTTAAATGAAACTTAAAAATGAACTTTCCTGCAACACACATAAAAAGAATTTTGACAGGAAAAAAAAAAAAAAAACACTTGCTATTATAACGTTGATAGTAATATTACAAAATATAGAAGCATATATACTCCTGATCAAGATAAGCAAAATCTTTAACATTTAACAATACAAATTTAATGCATGCAAAATAGAAGCTATTATTTTTGAAAAGTCATCAATGAGTTATTACAATATATTTTTAGTAATTTTATGACTGAAAATATGGTATTGGCAATTTAAATGACACAATATAATACAAGCCAGGGTGACTGATAATCAAATTGTGCAATATATATATCATAGTTTTATAAATTAGATTTTAATATTATCTAATTATTATGAATGGTAGTTAAAATAATTAAGATTATATACTATAAAAACTTAATCATCAGTGTTATATAGTATATATCTCATTGATGCATTTTATTTTTAATAATATGCTTTCACCCCCTGATTTTAAAATTGCATGCACAAAAACAATAAGAATATAACAAATTATAATAAAATATTTTGAAATACATAAACATTTTTTGCAACAATTTTTTTTATCTCAATAAATTATGAATATCTTCACATTTCATTACAATATCATAACTACTAATATCTATACTAAAATAATAAAGTAAATAACATACACATAATATAGAAATTTTACAAATTTCACCTGTGCTCACTGAATTAGTACACAATAATAAGCACCCATGAAGAAAAAAAATGAGAAATACTTTTAACAAAGTATAAATACCATCTATTAAAAAACATTCAAAAATAACATAAATTTACAATTCTAACATACGTAATAGAAAATTTTAAAATAAAAATCAAAGCAAATTATTTGATTTAAAATTTCTTGAAACTTTTTTATAATACAAATTAAAAAAAAAATATCTTGTATAAATAAATGTAAGAAATTAGAACAAAATTGCATTTCCCATATGTACAAAAGCACATGAAACTTGTTAAAGTATACAAGTATAAATGTAACAAATTAAAAATCTATCTTAAAAATTCTTAAATGTTTTGATAACATAAAACTATAAAATTATGATTTGTATCAAGTATTCTATTATTTATATTGTTTTTTGAAAAATGATAGAATCTTACAATACATTTAATAAAGAGAAAACACTTTTTATAGTACACAAATTTCAACTCGACATGATGAAAATGCATAAATGTAACAGTTATTTTATAACACTTTATTAAAAAAAATTGGTAACCAGAAACATAAAATATATAAGTCAATATTTTTGCTTGTGGGAAATCAAATTAATTTATATAATTTAAAAATCCCAAATCTATCAATATTCACATAATTATGGTATTCTTGATTTTTTTAAATTTATTTTAGAAACATTTACATGACATGAAAATGTATCTTTTTTAAAAATGCAGTTTATTATTTGTTTATATAATAAATTTTACATTACCTTAGGATGTGTCAAATCATGCAAAAAGAATAAAATGGTAGCAATTAATAAGCCTGGCTCTTATAAACATTTATCATTATATAATAGCCAGCAAAATATAGATAAATCAAAAGACAGTAAACTTATATTTTTATGGAATAATAAGAATCAAGTTTATAGAATTTCATCTTTTCTAGTTCACACTAACATTACTGCATTATAGCTTTCACAACTAACATTACTGACTCAGAATCCTGAATTATAAACTCAACAAACAAATAAAAATTGGCTTTCAATTGCAAATTTTGTTTTTCTCAACAAAATAAAAATTTTGCTATTTTCTTTTATAAAAATCTGTATTGCATGAAAAAATCTAGAATTTTATAAAATAGTAACACAGATCATTAACAAAACAATGAATAAACTCTGAAGGATTAATCAATTTTGCTATGATAAATGAGCTAATCATATTCTTAATACAGAGTTCACAACTTAAAAAATATAGAAAACTTATTTGCTATAGAAATACTTTAGAGGAGGAAAATATACATATTTATTCAATGAATAAAAGTAAAGCATATACAGTCAAGATCTCACTTAGCACTTACTGTATTAACACCAATTCAATGCAATGTATTTTTTTCTTTTCTGAATTTTGATTTGTATTTTCTTGCCATCTGCCATGTTTCATTTTAAATTAATTTGTTATGTTATCCCATTGACCATACCAAAAAGATTAAACAGAGCAGAAAAATGAAAGATGAACATATTTGATAATATTTCTGAGCACATATATATTATTATATATGAAACAATAGTTATAAAAATATAGTGAATGTGTATAATATGCCAAACATACACTTTTCTAAGTGTCCACTTTGTAAATTAGCTTAGATGTAGTGCTGGTAGCTTTATTCACTTTGGCAAAGCAAGGTGCATTCATTTTCATGCAAAATATTCATTACTAGTGAAATAGTGTATATGCTATCAAAACAATTTGGAGTGGTACATTAAACTTTAGTGCTTCATAAAACATTAATTTATGTACAATAATAATCAACATGATGTGTAAGAAAATCAATAAAATTTTTAAATGTTTCTTCATTTGTAAGATCATTCAAAATAAGTGGGCATAAAAACAAAGCAAAAATGACATAAAAAGTATTTAGCTCGACATTAAAATGCAGATGATGTGGCATTTTGAAAATGGTGAACATCGAGTCAATGTTAAATTTTCTCTATAAATTTGTGTACTTTTACTACAAGAACAATTTTGAAAAACAATGACCACAAAAATAAATTGTCAGCAACCACAACTCTTTTTACAACAAAGTAGAAATATTTTAGGAGAAATAGAGAAACATCTTTGCATTTGGATTGAAGATTAAAATGAACCAAACATATCGCTAAGTCAGGCAATAGTCATGCAAAGATCATAAGTATTTTTAATCCAAATCAAAGAGGAGATGCTAGCAAATACTTTGCAACTAGCAGGAGTTGATAAGATAATTCAAAAAAGGAAGTAACCTTCACAACATTTAAATCACCAGTGAGCCAAAGAGTGCAAATACTGCTAATGTTTCAATTTTTCTAGTTTTGAAAATCATGATTATAAGAAGGAATTATCCTCTGGAACTAGTTTTTAATGTTGATCTTTCTCCAAGAGAATGTCAATGCACACATTAATATTGTAGAAAAATGGAACGTGAAAAAGATTGTTTCACCCTTCTTTTGCGTGGCGATGCCAATGATAACTAAAAACCAATGCTTGTATATTCTCCCAAAATGTAAAACGCCCTGAAAAGAATTTTATAATCCTGTTTACCTATGATTTAGGAATTTAATATGAAATATTGGATCACCAGAGACATTTTTCAAAATTAACATATTTTGTCCATCCATAAAACATTACTGTTAATATTGAAAAATAGTATGAAAGGCTCTATAACCAATGGATAATGCTCATCAAATGTTGGATGGATAAAGTCCAACATTTGATGAGCATTATCCATCAACTTGTTTGGCTTAATAACTTGCATTTCAGTTAAAACAGCATTTCTACCATCTTACACTACATTGATAATTCATGGAGTTATATCAAATTTTAAGGTATCTTATTGGGGTCACTTAATTCAACAACTTATTGATGAAATAGAAGTAGAAATTAAAGGATAAATTGTGCAATTTTGGAATACTATAGCATTATGGATGTCATAGGCAGCATTGGCCTCACTTGACAAAAATTAACTGATAAAAGCATGAACTGAGTGCGAGAGAGAATGACTGGAGGTATCCAAGGATATTATTAAGAGCCTATCATTGGTCAAATTATCAACCTAATTGATACAGCAGGCCTAGTAGAATCAAATCAGCAGAATATTGATGAGTTACTGCAAGTTTCTGGAGTATAATCTTATCAGTACTGACCTTCCTTAACTGTCAGAACAAGGAATTCATGTATAACATGAAAATATTCAAAGCAATTCTGAAACTGAAAAGCACAAAACACTTCAATAGATTTCCTTATTAAAAGTTTGAGGTAATGCGAACTGAAACATTGATCAAATTGTAACAAATGATCCAGATTTTAAAAGAACTGCAAAAGCAAGACAAAGCATTCTGAATATTGTGTGCTACCAACATTTAATAAGAGAAAAAGAATAAGACAAATGAAATGAGATGGCATGATTTAATCACATGCAAATCCCCCAAGAATTCAGAAGAGAATCAGAACCCTTATTACAAAAATAAGTTTTATATTTCTGAGTAAATGATAACGTGTCATATAATCCATATATCATGCATATTAATATAAAAATAACTTAAAATATAATTTGTATATTATTGGTTACATGTTCCCTTTTTCTATTTATTGTGTAATAAATTGACTTTATTTAAAGTTGTTTCTCTTTTTCATTTATCGTTCTGCATTTAAAAAAGGCATCCCAAGCACTAAATGCAATCTTACTGAATTTTAAAAGACAAAATGCATTTTATTTAAACAACATAGAAGACAAAATAAGATGTCTCAACAGTCAAAAAAGACAAGAAATTATAAACAGCAATAATAAAATCATGTGCAAAAGATTTTAGATAACATGCGTTTAAATATTTCCTTTGAAAATTTTCAAAATAATAATAAAAATAAAACAATCTGTGAATAATATAAAAATATATTAAAATTGTTTTTGAGAGTCAAAGTTGTTTTTGAGAGTTATTATTAAGCTCTTTGTCAAAAAACAATATATTTCATGAAGATGCATGGCAAAAGAATTAAAAGCAAAGAACAAGAACTATAAAAATCTTTTAACTGTGATGCTACCTTTACAAAATATTTTATGATAGTTTTTAAAAAAGCAAATAACACATAAAATCAACCTAAGTGTAAAAATAAATTGTCATGGAATCTATATTTATTTACCTTTAAAAAAAATTTCAAGCTTATTTTATACACTTCTGACAAAAAAGTAACAATTTTTCAAAGAAGCACACCTTTATGTACCACAACACAATTGGAATAAAACACTAATTTTGAATGTACATTTTTTGAGGCTGAGGAGGAAGAAGGCTTTTTTCTACAACTTCTAAATTGAAATTCACTCTAAACAGAAGCATCATCTTTTGATATAATCATTTCTTTAATTTATGGATAATCATTTCTCCTAAAATGACAAAGATTTTATTATAAAAACTCTTTAGTAGATATATGATTTTTTTAATGCAAATGAATAGCTAGATTAAAAGCATTCAAAATAATATTAAAATAGATAACACACATATATTTATATAAAATTAACAATAGTAAATTAGCCCTTTTATTGTGTTTATTAAAATCACACACAGAAGCAACAAGAGTACTATTGAAAATAGACTTTGCAATGTTTAACCTTGGTCAAGAGATGAGGGCAATACTTGAGCTGGCACCTCCCCTTCCCAAATTGCCACACCAATGAATATCCTGATCCACCTTTAGTGGCATCAGGACCCAATCCCACGACTTGACAGAAACAAGGATGGCCATGAGCTCATGACTATAACCAAAAGGTTACCCCTCCCAGTTCATTAACAAAAGTTTACTCAAATTACGTTATATGTTTTATTATTTTTATAAATTAACATTTGTAGTTGCAAATAGCTTCATGGTCCATTTATATGAAATTCTTTTTTTTCATTATGTTTCTCACACTTTCAAACAGTTTGAAAATTGTATAAATTACTAATATTTGTGAATGCACAACTTGCATTCGACTCTCATCTAAGTATTTTAATATTACAAAATCAATTAGTTTAATTTAGAAACAAGATTTTTTAAATAAATTTTTAAGTAAAAAAAAAAGAATGAATTACTATATTTTATTTTCCTTGCAATTTTTAAAAATTGAGAATGATTTCTTACTTTTTTTAATGATATACAGAAAAAAAAAATCACTATTTTTACAAGAGCATAACATTTGAGTCTTACCAAAATTTCTAACAGTTTTTTCAATAAATCGAGAAAATTTCTCTCCATCATGAGAAAGCTCCCATTTGTATTCATCCACACGTTTTTCAAAAAAAGCTAAAAAATGAATTGGAAGAAATATTTTTTTTCTACTTTAAACATAATAAAATAGTTTTATAAAATTAAAATTCAGGATATTCATTTCACATATCATATTAAATACACAAAGAGTCTCATCAAATAAATGCATGTACTACAATGATTTTCTTGTTAGTTTCCAATACAAAAACGTATTTTTAAATTCATTTATACATGGTAATATCTATAAATGTTAACATGTTACTAAAAAATAAACTGTGTTTCAAGTTAGTACAGCTTTCTTGAGATTTATTGCATTGAATTAAACATGTTTTTTTAAATACAAAAAATATTATAAAAATAAAAAAAAGAGGCAGAAAAACCAACAAATATATTTGTACTCAAAATGTAGCAATTGTCTGCACCTCTCTTCTTCCTTTTTCAAATAACTATAAAAGCATAGTTTGTTTAAGAACAAGATATTTAATAGACCATTTTAAATACCTCAACTTGAAATAGATAGAGCAAAAATAATATTAATAAAATTTAAAAGGTTCTATGCAAAGAACAGAATTTAGCAACTCAAGGGGCCCCTTTTTTTATAATTACTATTAAATTACTCAATTAAATATAAGAATTAAAGTAAATGATGAAATATTGAGAAATGGACAATAGAAAAGTTTTCCAATATTAAAATTAAAGTGAATGATAAATTATAAAATCGAGAATTAAGAATATATCTTAATATTCTGAATAATGTTATTCAATTTCAGTCATATCCTGATTCCAGTTTACATGTGATTTAAGATAATACATAAATTGATAAGTAAATAAAATACTTAATTTTCATATTTGTTTAACTTCAATCCAATAAAAAAAATGGGGGGAAAATTATTAGGACATATATTTTATTTCAATCCAATAAAAAATTCAGGAGAAATTTATTGACGTATTTTTGCAAATTAAGTTTGCTAATGGTGAAAGCAGACATAAAAAACATATACAAAAACAAGATATATTTTAAAAAAGTGGACAGGCCAAAAAAAATGACATTTTTGGATTAACTAAAACAATAGGCCCTTGGGTGGCTAATTAAAAATAAAATAATATTTCTAAATTGAGAATTTTCTTAAAATCATTTGCTAAATATAGAAAAATTGTATGAAGTTCTCTTCAATATTTACAGTCAAACTAAATTTCATTAGAGTTTTTCAACTTCATAAAATCTAATAACTTTTTTATTAAGACAATAAAATTTTTGGTTAAAGTCGGGAATAGGGTGTCTCTAAATGATTGGCAACTTTTGGGGGCGATAATAATTTAAAAATGGTAATTTGTTATGGTAACCCTAAGAATACTCAATGCTTAAGTCACGCACGTTTGGCGACCTATCTAGGAAATCATCAAGCTCCCAGGGGACACTCTTTTCCTGACTTTAAACACATTTTTTTTTAAAAAAAACTTTCTAAGTAAACATACATTGCATCTTATTAAAATAAGCAGAAAATATAAATACATGGATAAAACGATTATGATGCATGTGATTATTTTTTACAAACACAAATAAATCATTCAGTTTAAATAAAAAATTGAGTTGATTAAATTTGAATAAAACTAACTTCGTAAATTTGTTTGGCAAATTTTTCTGTAATTTATACGCCATATGCTTTCATTACTAAACCCATCAAACATTTGAGTTTCAGAAAACCATTGTAAAAAGGACTGCACACTGTAGGAAAAAGCATTTTTCAAAAAAGCTTCTTTCTGCAAAAAAGAAAAACATTGCTTTGAAATATAGTTTAAGAAATAATGAAACAAAATAATAAGTTGTTAAATTAAAGAGTAAAAATAAGAAACAAAAAAAGAATATTTTTAACAAAAATATTAAAGAACATATTTTATTTAAAATAAC
Organism: Nephila pilipes; assembly: GCA_019974015.1. NCBI lineage: Eukaryota > Metazoa > Arthropoda > Arachnida > Araneae > Nephilidae > Nephila > Nephila pilipes. The sequence continues at coordinate 132,411 of BMAW01083909.1, read as the reverse complement.
TTCTAACAGAGTAGAATAGCAGCAATCACATTTTCTTATTCATCATACAATGTGTGTGTATATATATATCGTGGGTGGTCAACTACACTGTTTTTGGGAGCCACATTTCCGAAAGGAATATATGAAACGACTGTTTCTTCACGGTAGCCAAATATTGCAAAATTTCCCTACATTACACCTAATATTTCTCTAAAATAACACTATCTAGTGAATTTTTCCATAAGTTTGGAAACAGGTTAGGTGGTTTAAATATTAAGTGTTGAAAACAGGTTTACGAACAAAAATACAAAATAATGTGCACCGAGACTATTCTTAGTTCCCTGTACTTCATATTGTTGTATAATTGGTACTTCATATTGTTTAAGCACTTAAATTTACTAAAAATAAGCATTGTTATGCTTTTCCTTATCTGCATTTAACTGAGTTTGCGCGAAATACCTTAACAAGTTATCAACAAAATTTTCGATTGGTAACAGTTCAGACGGATGACATTCATAAAGCATTCAGTCACATCTAACTTTTAAAGAATTTTTTTTTTACCAAATTGTTTGGTAGAATCAATGAGTTTAATATTTCATTATTATTACATTTATTTTTAAATAGCATTAAGTTTTTTAACTAACAAGAACTTAAATAAAATAATTAATTTTGAAAATTGAGTAATTTTAGTTTGCCATATTTCATTGATATATTTTATTTGCATAAGAACCACACCATTTGCAGCTATCCACACTATGGTCACCTGTGATACATGCTAATATAACAAAAGTGCACTTAAATGTATATAATTAGCTCTTATTAAATCATAATTTGCACACAACAAGCATTTTCAAAAAGATTAAGAAATCTTCAAAATTTTTTTATTCTCCATACAAAACAGATAGAATGAAAATAAAATTAATACATTGAGCATGAAATGTAAATAATATCCATACAATCAAGTCCCAAGCAAACTTAGTACCCATTTATTGACCCTGGAAAAGATGAAAGGCTGATGCGACTGATGACCAACTACTATAGCCGAAACCACTGGGAATCGAACTTTGTTCGGCAGTTCTTGCAATCAGACATACTAACCACTACACCTCCATAGTCACACAAACACTTATATAAAAGGTAATATAATAAATTTTTCAACATAAGCACACTATATGAGAAAAAAAAATCTAGAAGAATTTTTTTAAAAACTTTGTTTGAATTTACCTGAAATGTAAGATTATCATTTTGTTCAACAAAATGATTTTCATAATGGCCCACCATTTCCACAAACATATGGACAAATGCTTCTGATATCATAATATCTCTTAACATTTCTGTTGGATCTGCAAAAATAAACAAAAATGGATTGACATAACATATTCTAACTATAATTAATCAGAACATCTTTGAGGCGTAGCTAAAAAACATATTAGTGCTATAAAACCCTTTATTTTTTATTCTTTCCAATCTTAACATTATCCCCTTCAATATACACCCCTCCTTCACCTTGCTCCACATGAATTTTAAATTGGTCAAAGCAGTGATGATGTAAGTCATTTTCAGAAAGCATGTACATGGTCTCCATTACTTTTTCTTTTTACAGCTTGAAATGACTCAAATCTAGTGCCTCTTATTGTTAATTTTATCTTGGGGAATAGAAAGGTCACATGTGGTAAGGTTGGGTGAATAGAATGGATGAATAAAGTTCCAACACAAGGATCTTATTATTGGAATAAAAGGTCTAGACAATTAATGAAGTATGGGCTGACATGTTGAAGAATCCATGAATTGTTTTTCCATAACTAATGCAATACTTGCTAATAGATTTTTTTTGTCGATTCTCATGGTTTTAGCAATTTTTAGTTTACTCAGATCAAAATACTTTGTTTTTGTTCATTGTTGACATGGAAGATCGTCCTGGGAGTGGGTCATCTTCAATTTATCTCTTCACATCTCTCTTTGAACCGTTTACGCTACTCGAAAACCTTAGTGTGCGAGAAACATTTATCTCCAAATATATCTTTTAACAAAGAATTTCTGAGATGGATTTTCTCAGTTTCTCATGAAAGCATTATCCTTTTAAAAACACTTAAATTTTTTTTGATGATGCAAAGTCCGATATCAATGTAGGTCATGGCCTAACTAAAAGGTCAACATTTGACTCTTGTCTAGTAATGGAAAGAAGAGTTTTCATGTGACTTGGTGTCTGCCATTTTATCTTGAGGCACACACTGTTTGTCTGCAGAACAATAATTATTTTTTTAGTCACGCCTTGCATGAATTATTTTTGAAAAACTGGGATATTCACAATTTTCGATTTATTTTTTTACTTAATGCTTAATTCAAATGAAAAATCCCAAAAATAAATAAAATAATATTTTATCATCATAATACCAGATAAAAACATAATAGTTCTGATTCACAAAACAATGATAGTTTTTCTGATTACAACTACAATTTAGTCATTAGTTACATTATTTTTGTTACAAAGCAAATAAATTTCTTATTACGGTTGAATAACAATAAAAGTTTCTTCAAAGATATTAAACATATATTTAAAAAAAAACAAAGTTATAAAATCATACATATAAATATAATAACACTTAACATTTTTTATAAAGTATAATTGAAAATCAACCTGTCATATTTTTTGCCAAACTTAAAGCATTCATTACAGCTCTTTGGATTTTTCTGGGTAAAATAGTGTCTTCATCATTATAAGATTTGACAATTATGCCTTTGTCAATGTCAATAATCAATAGCTGTGGAAGAAATGATAAATTAATTTAGCCATCATGAGCAATAATTATAAAAGGTGTAATGACACATATGGAATTTTCCAAAATAAAAATACTATATAATACTATGTACTAGATTATACTGAGTATTAAATGTGCATTATTTACTTTACATTTTAAATTTATATGAGAAATATTTGAAATAATATATATTCAAAATAAATAACCAGCTTTAACGAAAATATTTAAAAAAAATCATTTTGTTCTCTATCATAATTAACAATACTACACTTAAGGATAGAAAACAGATTGTGAAGTGTTTATTTCAGGAAAAGAAAATGCCATGCATGATTATTGATAAGCTTTGATCTATATTTAATAAATAAGATAATTATATATTTATGATACAGAGAAATTAAAAATGATCCAATTGTATTACAGAGAAATAAAAAGTTTTTAAAAGAAATAAAGAAATGCATCTAATAAAATATATGACCAGAGGCATTTTTAAAAAAGAGTATAGTATTATATGTCTCAAATAGTTTTTCCAAAGAGAAAAAAAAAATTATTTAAGAAAAAGCAGAAAGAATATGAAATAAACATGCTTAAAATATAAATTAATCATTCAAATATTTTAATTTTTTTTTAATCAAATCATAATACTAAAATATCAATAAATACACATAAAATTGTAAAACTAACTTCATGTTCAGCAAGTAATTCCAACACAGAATTATAATGAAGACTTGAGAGTCCAAGAATATATGGCAGTTCTGAACAACAATGAACAGTTAAACATGAAGGCAAGACAGGAATGAACATATGTGGCCACTCAAATGGATATAAAAGAGATGAAACAGCTTTGCAGCAATGATAAAGATTACTGAAACAAATTGAAAGTATAATATTTCAGCATTGATTTTTTTTAAAAAAACATGAACAGAAATATATATGAATTCAAATACATAACAAATCATGTCAGTAAAAGCATATTGAATTGTTTTTCTAAAGATCTACAACACAATTCATTTGCTTATTCAAGAAATTTGAAACTACAGGAAAAATTGCTATTTTTTAAATTATGAGAAAATGTATTGAAGAAATAACTATCATCATATCCTTAACATAATTTCCTGATTTTTTACAAGGATGGGTGGTCAAATAATAAAGCAATTCAGATTTTATAAAAATCCTGCATTTTTTAAAACGATTATTTTTCAAAAAAATATTCTAATGTTATAGAAAAAGTTACAAAATAAATGACTGCAAGATTATCATGAAAAAAGAATCATTATATTATCATAATATTAATTTCATTACTTTTACTTCCACTTTCCAATGTATTACATTTCACACAAAATTAATTGTTCTTTTAACTTTTAAAAAAACAGTCAAAAATTCAACAAAATTTTTACTTTACATTTTAAATTCATATGAGAAATATTTGAAATAATATTTTGAACAATCGTATTAAGTAAAGATATCTAAGTAAAAGTAAAATATTAGACTGAACTATTTATAATCCCGTATAAAGAATTAACATAAAAACAAGCGATCTTCTGACAAAATCTTTTATTCCGTTAACAAAACATGACAGACATCAACATTTTTAAATACAGTTGCCACTCAAAATAAACATAAAGATTTAGGAAGTACATTGAGCGAATCCGAAAGATTATACATTTAACGAATCTTAAATATTATACGTTTAACGAATCCTAACATCCTCCCCACCCTGATCAATCTCTAGAGGGATGATCAGCTGTACAGGACGGGTGATGTCTTTTCTTCCTGTACATAGAATGCACGATCTAATTTTTCCATTTCTACCTTCAATCAGTTTTTTAATGCGAGCCTTTTTCCATATGTGTCTTGGGTGGACATCTTGCAACAAAACAATGTCTCCGAGTTGAAGGTTCAGAGAGCTTTGATGGCCATTGACATGGTAAAAGGAACGTAATTGTAAAAGATATTCATTGGACCATCTTTTCCAAAAATTCTCTAGAATCTCCTGCTGTTTTTTATACAATTGTGTAAGTTTAGCGTCGTTATTTTCTGGATTTGTTGGTATAGTGGTCAATTTTTTGCCAGTCAAAAAGTGAGCTGGTGTCAGAGCTTCTATGTTGTCATCACTTCTCTCTTCAAATACTAATGGTCTGCTGTTAAGTGCAGCTTCTACACCAATCAGTACTGTAGATAGACCTTCTATATCCAACAAAGCATGGCCAATAGCTTTCCGAAGACATCTCTTTGTTAGGATAATCAAGCGCTCCCGCTAGCCTCCCCACCAAGTCGCACGTGGTACAATAAACTTCCAATGTATACCATTATGAGCAGAAAATTGTTGGATTTTTTCTGATGTGATAACTTTCCACAGATGTATCAGTTCTTTATTTGCAGCATGGAAGGTGGTAGCATTATCTGTATAGATTGTAAACGGGAATCCTCTTCGACCAACAAATTGTTGTAAAGCCAAAAGAAATTAGTCAGTGCTCAAGTTGGAAACAAGTTCTATGCGTAAAGTTCTAGTAGTAGCATATGTAAATAGAGCAATGTATGCTGTGTCTTAAGGAATCTTGTTTTGCACATATAAAAGTCCAGCAAAGTCAATACCAGTGGTGGAAAATGGAACACTTGGTGTGACTCTTTCAGAAGGAAGGGGACCTTCAATTTGATTTCCACATTTCAATTTTGAGAGTTTGCAGTGTAGACATTTATGAAGTACTTTCTTTATAGCTTGACATCCTCGCAAAATCCAGAAATCTGAATGCAATTCAGAAAGAACGATTCTAGTTCCCAAGTGATGAATACACACATGTATATTTTTTATGAGAAGTAGTACAAATGGGTAGTTTCCTTCAAGAAGCAAAAGATGTCATACATCAGCTGATAAAGGAGCGAATTGCAATCTATCACCAAGTTTTATCTAATTGTTCTTTAGGAAGGGATTGAAGCATGCAATCTTTGATGTTGTAGATAAAGGCCATTTGTTTCTGAGAGCTTCCATTTCAGCGTGAAAGCACTGTTGTTGTATGTTGAGGATCCAGTAATCTTTAGCCTTCTGTAATTCTTCTGCTGTCAATTCAAATAGAAAACGTTGTTCATTTCTGGAATTGTGCAAAAAACGTAGGATCCAGGCTGTTACACGAAGAAGTTTTGTGTAGGAACTGTAATGCGTAATGTCTATAACAGGATTAGTAGTTTCTACATAAAGTGACTGCGTTAAGGGCTTACGTGCTTCGTTGTCAGTTTTCAGTTGTTCATAAGATGACAAATCTTCTGTTGGCCAGAGAAAGGGTTCTTGTGTCAACCAATCTGGACCATACCACAAGTTCTTCAAATTTGATAGTTTTGAAGGTAAAATACCTCGACTTGGGAGATCTGCAGGGTTTTGTGTCCCAGGACAATGACGCCATTGGGCTGGACAAGTATATTGAAATATTTCTGTTGTCCTAATACACACAAATGTTTTCCATTTATTGGGGTCGCTACGAATCCAACTTAATGTGATCCACCTTTGGAATCTGTCCATAATGTTGCAGCAGATGGTTGTATATCAACCTCCTCACAGAAATATTTTAGCAGTCGAGTTCCCATTAAAGCAGCTAAGAGTTCTAGGCGAAGAGGAGTAACTTTTTTGATAGGTGCTAGTCTGTTTCGACTGCAGAGTATATGAACATTTGATTGAGAAGTAACTATTTAGAGAACGGAACCATACGCACGTTCAGATGCATCACAAAACATGTGTACAATACATGGAGTGTGAGAAGAAATTCCAATGTAGCAAGAAATTTTGATAGAGCAAATATTGTCAAGTTGCTTCACTGCGGTATACCACATGGTTGATAAGTTTGTTGGTAGTAATTCATCCCACTTGATACCAAGAATCCATGCATCTTGAAATAAGATTTTTCCTATTATCGTAAATGGTAAAAATAGTTCTAATGGATCATAGCAGCTAGCGATGCAACATAGTAACCATCGTTTTAAAAGTGGTTTGTCTCCAGCAACACAGAAAGATGTCTTGAAGGCATAACCCAAAGTATCATCATTTGTATCCCAGTCAATACCCAATACAAATGTTGTAGATTTTTGAAATTCTTTATTTGTCTGTATTACATCTTTTAGTTTTAAAGAGTTTGTAGCCCACTTTTCCATTGGCAGTTTCATTAGTATCATTAAATCTTTGATCTCATGATATAGCATTGTAATATGTGTTTCAGATTCAGTACTAGCAAGAAAGTCATCCCTGTACAGATGTATATCTATCATTGATGCAGCAATTGGAAATTCTGATACATGTTTCATTGCCAATTCTCGTGTTGAATCGCACAATAAAAATGGACTGCAAATAAGGACAAATGGTAAATGAGTGAATCTGTAAACAGCTATTTCATCTGTAAAATATGGTGTGATAGATGAATCAAATTCTAATTTGTACCACAGAAATCTAGTAAAATCTCTATCCTTTTTGAGTAGGATCAACTGCAAGAAAGCCTGTTTGCCATAACACGTAACAGCAAATTCATGCTTTCGAAATCTGAAAAGACAACCAACAATTTCATGCAGAAGATTCGGACCAGCTTCTAAAGTGTCGTTCAGAGATGGTATTCCTGGATCATGAGATGAAGCATCAAATACAATTCGCCATTTAGTTTCAGTTTGTGTTATTTTTTTTAACTGCAAGATGAGGAAGGTAAAGCATTTGCTTTTCGTTTGATTCTTCAGGGGAACAAACTTCAACATGTTTTTGTTCAATATAATTCAGCATACATTTATTGTATTGTGTCTTCAAAACATTACTGGATGAAAGTCTTTTTTGAAGTGAATGGAATCTGTTTATAGCATTTACTATGTTTGGGGACAAAGGTGTGACAATAGATTTCCAAGTCAGAGACACAATTCTTCGATTATCTTCAGTTTTGTAATCTTTGTGAAATTTTGATAAAATTTCTTCATCTCTAGCACTCATTCTTCTTTTTGCTTGGCTACCTCCATCTTCCCCTTAGTATTAAAAACCGCCAACTTGGCGGTATCAAAATATTCTTCACAATCAACAGTATCTCGTCGTTCAGTAAATCGTGAATAGCTTCATTCATAAGTTTCAAATTTTTTAAAGTATCCTCTAATTGTTCAACATCGAAAGCTTTATTTATTCCGTCTGCGTTATTTAACTTTCCAGTTAAGTGAGTAACCCTTGAACGAAGAGTAGATTGTTTCCGTTGTAATTTGTTCATGTTTTCATCTGTCGCCATGTTTATCCTTTTTTGTACTTGCTTGCGTAATAGTAAGTTCGCTTTAAGTTTAGTAAGTTTCTGAACGATTATACATTTAATGAATCTTAAATATTATACGTTTAACGCATCCTAACATCATATATATTCAACATAAATGACCAGCCTTAACTAAAAAATATTTAAAAAAAAAAAATAAATTTTCGCTCTGAAATGTGTAGATTGAATGATGCATACAGTGAAAAGCATTATCAAAATGCAAAGTGCTTCAATTTCAATTAATATACCTAGATACAGATATTTCCAATAAACTTTAAAAGATATTGAAATCGAAAGAAATTGAATGAGAATCTTTTTAACATAAAATTGAAGATAAATTCTTCAAGAACATTTTTATGGCAGAAAATGCTTACCTAGGAGAAAAAGAAAACAGCAATACTCTTCTTTCTAATAATAATGAAGCAACTGCCTTTACAAGGATGTCCACATCTAATAACTGCAAAGCTCGAGTTAGTTCAAACTAAAAAAGTAAAAAGAAGAAAAATCGCTTTATTTATATTAAGTTTTCAGTAATTATGCCATGTTCAAACTTAATCTTACACTTTAATTTTTTAACACTATATATACAAAAATCATTAAAAATGTACTTAATATACAACAAGCAAAGATGCACACTAAAACATTATACAATGTTTTATTCAATTTAGCTTGGTTATGATAAATTTAATGGAGAATTAAACTTTATTTCATAATTTACTTACAATCTGGCTGTACAGAGAGTAGACTTATGGCCTTAAAAAATGTTACTATAATATTTCACTAAATTATTAAAATTTTAACAAAACATAGCATTAGCTTTTTTTTAAATACTTAACATATTTTTATAATTAAATTTTTTTTTCATTATGAGTATGGACAAACTCCAATTTATCAAAAATGAATAACTTATTTAATTTTTTTAAAAACTAATTTCAAATGTTTAATTCATATTTTGAGAACTTCATACAAACAGATTATTATCTTCTCCTTAACATTGTTTTGATAAATTTTTAATATAGGAACATGTAATCATGAATAAATATAAATATATAATTTATATATATCAATTGTTTTATATCAAATATATCAAACATATAATGAAGAAAAAAAATTTTTTTTTTCAATACATAAACATGCATTATACTTACACCAACTGAGTGACAATCCAATGGTCTAGATATTATAACTCTATCTTCTTCTGAGCTCTAAATCACAATTTGAAAATATTGACAAAACAAATATAAATGATAGATAGCTACAATGATTACCAAAAATCTATTTTAAAATTAACAAACAAACAAAAAATAAATATTTTTAAAAATGATGTACAAAGAAACATTAAGAAATAACCTGATATTTTTTTAATATAGTTATGCGCAACATTATTTCAGTAAACAAAAATATCAAAAAGGTGATATTTTATTTAATGATTTTGTGAAACTTTTATAGTAAATTACTTGTATGAGATTAGTTGAAAATTTAAATTTCTTAATATACCTTTTAATAAACACAATAGATAAATATAAAAAATACAAATGATAAATCTATGGTATTTATTGCAATCAAAATTTTAAAAAAATAACTTCTTTTATTAAATTACAAAAGAAATGTTACTCTTTTACTTAAAAAATAAAAAAGTTTTCATTTTAATCAGTTTTATAAAATCTTAAAAATGTTCCTTAATTTTATACACTAAATCCTTATCAAAGTTATCTTCAGATGATCAAGATAATAACAGATAAAAAAAATCACTTAATTAAAATTTACTATTGATTTTTCAAGTTTAATAACCTTAATAAAATCTAATTCATTATCTGATGTAATGAATTAATTTAATCAGTTAAATGACCAAAATATAATGTATCCTAAACAGTCTTTTGCTTTAAAAGAATTCTAAAATTTTAAAGAATTTAATATGCAATGTGTGATTAAAAGAATTGTTAGGACATTATTTTCACAGAATTCTTATAACACACACAAATATTTAAAAACAAAAAATATAGAAGAAATGTAAAGGGAGAAAATGCAGTTATGAAGCACAGAGAATAAAAAAATTCTCGTTATTAAAAGTATCTATTATATGTACTACTACAAAATCCCTTAAACTTTCCTAAAATCTTAAAAATACATTAAGAAGAAAATAAAAATTTGTCACAATTATAATAATAAAACATTAATGAGAAAAAAAATTGCAAAAATACAAATAATTAAAAATTCATTTATCAACAATGAAGTACATTATTTATTTAATTACCTCTGAATAATCGGGAATGGAAACACTCGCACCTGCATTAGGAACACCCAATTTTTGAATTGATCTTATGTATTTAAAACATTTTTCTCTAGGCAGAGTTAGATGTTTTTCAAGTTCACTTAAAAGCTAAAAAACAATTAAAAAAATAATTTAAAATTATCCATATGCGAATCAATTAATTTAACTGAAAAGTCCTATAATGTGTAATTTGTTCATACAATTCGACTTATTTTACATGTATAGTAACCTCATGTTTTATAAGTTTAAACACTGATTGTTCTGAGAAGTAGTATTATAATGAAATGCACAAAATATTTTTTAACAGATAAAAATCAAGAATTACAAGGAAAACATCTATCAGCGTAATTTAACATATTTTATCTAGAGAAAAAAAGTTTTACATCCATTTTAGAGATGATTTTAAAACTGTTTCAGTTTTCCCCGATGAGAAATCCTTTCACAAAACACACACAAACATGGCTGATGGCATTTTTAAATTACAATTGTATAGCCACACCACATATCTATTTATATTATATTTCCATTTTGCACTTGTGGGGATGAAAGTTTTCTCTTTGTTTATCACTAACAATTCCGTAATTGAGAAAGGAAATAAAATGATGTACAAATGCCATATTCATGCCTGGAACTTTTAGAAGGTCTTCTTTTATAGTCTGCGTTTTAGTTACTATGTTCTTAACATGAAAAATTGATTCCATATAGAAAAAATTCAGCCTTGCCACACTATAAGATTCTGTTGTTTCAGAATTAATAATTTATGCTTTTATTTGTTTTGAATTCAATGAGTTAATTCATTCATTTAGTTTATTGAATTCAAAACAAAGGAAAATGTGGACAAGTGTTTTGGGTGGCTTTTATATACCACAGATTTATTAAACTCTACTTTATATGGAAAAGTAGCAAATCCATTTAAAAAAGGAAACTATTTTTGAATTAAAAAGTCAAAACTTCATTTTGATGTCAATTTTTTAAAAATGTTTTACTTGGTACTTGTCATATTTATACAGAATGTAGCAATGCTTTGCAATTTAAGAAATTTAAGATATTTTAAACCTGTGCAAACATATCTTTTTATATATCTAGTAATTTATATTTAGTAAAAATTGGATTTCCCACATAAATACAGAATTAACAAATGAACAAATAAGAAGTTTTATTTATTATCAGAGACAAGACCCAAATTGTAAAATTGATTGATTGAATACAAAATGATATGAATGAAACATATAATTTAACACTTAGAGAAAATTCTCACAATAAATAAAATAAAAATTATATTAATGTCTTTTCCAATTCACATAGCCAAAAAATATAAATGCAATTGTTTGAAATTCAAATACATAGCATTCAACTGAACAAAAAATTTATTAACTTTTGGTTTATATAAAGAAAATATGGATTAAATTAAGCAATACATCTTAGTTTTAAAAAAAGCCAAATGTAACAAAATAATACATACTCAGGATTAGAGAAACATTCAAATTAACATTTGATTCAGAATTATTAATATATCTCGAGAAAAATTCTGACTTCATTATTGAAATCAGTATCATAATAGTTTCAATTTTCTATTAAATGAAATCCCAATAGAAAGTGGTTCAAGTATTTAGTTATGAAGGTCAATATGGTGATGTAATAGAATTGCTTACCTTACTATAAAATAATGGTGTATTGAACTGACTTATAATACAAATGGCAACAGGAAGCTTCACACATAAAGAATTCTGATTGGAACTGTTTTTTGGCCAACCCTGAAAAACATTTACAGAATCTAAATGTATTTAAAAATATATTACTAGCAATAACTTAATTCATTCTGCTTTTGAAATTTTTAACTTCATTTTTAAAAATATTAATACAAATATTAAAAAAAAACATACAATGTGAAATAATTTTGAAGCCTCTTTTTTATTTTCAAAAGCTTCTTTTATTACAGTTTTTAATAATTATCTAAGCTTCAAGTAAAATGTATTATAAAACAAGTATCCTTAAAATATTTTTCAAATGCAGAACAATTAAATTCAACACATTTAATTTTACATGAATTACATATAATTAAGAATAGTATTTACTAAAAAAAAATTTCTGAAATGCTTTGCATCAAAATGGAGCAAAAAAAAATCCAGTTATCAACAGATTCTAATATTTGTTTCAGTGCTGTATAACGACCATGCAGAACAATCTTTCAAAAAAAAAAAAAAAATTATAAAATATCTTTAATAGCCTGACTCTTTATGTGTCTACAGCAATAAAAAAAGAAATTACTGGAATAAAAATAAAACTTAGCAGCACACCATACATATTTTAGGTGTTCCATTTTATAAAATCTTCTCAACTAATTATAAATTTTAAAAGATTCCTACTTTTTAAATGTATGAGACAATATAATAAAATAAATAATTAAACAAATCATACAGAGGAACCATTCTTAATGAGCGTCTCTCACAAGGAGTAATTTGCATAACAAGCAAAATGAATTGGAAAAAAAAAAAAAAAAGACTCATCTAATAAGAGACAAGAAAAGGAGAAATCTGGATTGAGAGTCTGCTACACCAGTCCCATTTGGCCCTCATTCCATTAAGACTTTAGAGTCACTTACGATAACAAATTTTTAAAATGACAAGCTTGTGTTCAGTTTCTGTGGAGCCTGTAATCAAGATTGTGTCTTTAACCAAAATTATGGAACTAGAGGTACATAACAGTGACAATGACAAACTTATAGAAGAACATAGCCAATAGCTGTCCATGCAAGAGCTTATAGAGTTGCATTGTGTCTCACAGCAAGAAGTTATAGCGGAGCATTTGTCAAAGGAGGAGGAAACAACAGCAAAGCAACCATCTTCTGGTACAATAAATTGTAATGCTCTGTTACATTTTCAACAAATTTTGAAGTATCAGCAAAAAGAAATGTCTCTTTCTAATAATTTTTATAAAATTACTTTCTAAAAACCAGGAATGTATCATATATAATTATTTTTTTCTTCATCAGAAATTGAATTTACAATCTAGGTTGGTTTACTCTGTTATAGAAAAGACATGATTCACACTCTTGAACAATGCATATATAGCTTTGTTTGAACAAACATTATACATAAAAAAATTCCAAGTACTTTTTGCAGCATGAAATATGTTTTCATATTTTATATTAATTTATATGAAAAAAAAGATGTATCTTTAACAAATATTTCACATTCACAGTTAACATTCTGGAATGAAGCATGTTCACTATGCAAGGTTCTACTGTATTTAAAATTTGTAATTATACATTTCAGATAAAAATATCTTTTATTTGAAATCTTATCTTTTTTTATTTTAATTTTAATCTCTTATCTTAAAGATGTATATATTAATTATTTTTGAAAATGATTAGGAACATCAAATATGCATAAAAACTTAATTTAATATGAATATATATGTAATAAATTTAATAAACATTATTAATGCAATAGATTTTATGACCAAAGATGTAGTCATAATAATAGTTTAATTTTACAAGTAGAAAACAGAAAATACACACAAAAATAATACAATGTACAAAATTTGATTTTAATTTAATTATTACTACATACATTTTGACTGAAAACTAAATAAACTTTCAGCAACATCTTTGATTTTGAAAAATAATTATACTCTCAAACAAAATATACTTCTTACATATAATTACAATGTTGTAAAAACACAAAGTAACTTATATTATCAATGTCTAATAACTTCAAAATGAATAACCAAGGAAATTCACTACTCAATAGACCAATAAATATATATAAAATAAATTCCAATTAAGACTTCAAATTTCTGACGAATACCTATGTAGAACTGTGCTAAGTAACATACATCAAGCAATTCAACAACTCTCGAAAACTATAAATTTTCTGAAACTTCCCATGAAAATTTCAAAAATAAATACATATGTAATGATATTTAATGCAATACTAAATATGACATTCATAATTTCATGTACTTACTGTTATTCTAAGACAATATCCAAAGACTTTTTCACCTTTGTCGAAAAGAGTAAAATGGAATGTTTCACTGAAATGAAGAAATTAATGAGAATATATTTTTTTTTTGTTGCTGAAAATGTGAAAGGTTCTTAAGTTGAACTAAGAGCTCAGAATTATAAGAAGTAATGGAAATTATATGAGTATATTGAAATATTCTGCAACAGGTGATTTGTTAAAAATTTCTAAATTTTTATTTGATATACACTTGTAAGATAAATGAAACTTATACACAGATATAAGAACCCTAATATTAATTTATAGTATATATGTAACTAAAAATAGTATAAATATAGTTTCCATAGTATCATAAAAACACCAAATCTATCACGTTATTTTTAAAGCATTGCAAGGGAATCAAACTGTTCCAAAAATATATAAAAGTAACTTGAATATTTTTCCATTTTCAATATGCTTTTATAAAACTTCAAACAGTTAATTTTTTTTACTTATTTAAAAGTAAAATGCTTTCTTGTGCAAAAGATACACGATTTTTTAAAAAATGATAGCGCATAATAAACCACAAATTTTATTTAAGGATTAATATGAAATCAATAAAGAAAACATCTCCTTTTTTCAATCTTCATCTCTATCATGAAATTTAATAAAGCATACCTAACGAAAATTAAAATATTTAAAAAGATGACTATTACCTTTGATAAACTGAAACAGACTTAAAAAATTGAGCATCTGGAAAGCAGATATGTGGTAATAATGAAAATTTGTATTCATTTGGAACCTAGAGAATATAATAATAATAAATCCCCATTGACAATATAATTAAAAAATCAATTAACACAGAAAAAGAATGGATATTTGAACACACTTAAGTAAAATCAAAAAGATAAATTAAAAAAAAGCATCAACTGAGACATAGGACATAAACTAAATTATATAACTTAAGGATGCGGAAAATGCTTCTTAAAAAAAAACTTTAAAAATTTATTATCAATGAGAAACACAACTATTTTTTTTCCGAATTTTTCTGACCAAAAAAGCAATTTTTTTTTCATTTCTGAAAATACTTATAGAGAATACATATGACATTCTCACACACAACATGCATACACACACACACAACAACAACTAGAGTTTGGGAGGAAGTATCTCTTTCTGAATGTCACCACAGGTGGCATTAGCAGTCCCATTAGAGTTACAGTCTCCCCCTCTGGCCCCGAGGCCACCTCAGCGAGGAGCCAGGATTTATCACCTCAAATGTAGTAGGAGATTGTTGGCTCAGAATAACATAGGGACCCCCTCTGCGTGGCATAAACTTTGATGTTCTTTGTTGTGCAGAGCTACTCGAAGGATGTTTGTTAACTCATACGACTTTTATTGGCATATTGCTTATAATAGTCTTGAATATACTTTTGCATTCCAGTAAAGTAATTTCTCTGAAAAATTTGATGGTAAGTTCCATCAACTCCATGATATCCAGCAGTTGGGGAGTCATGGTACTCTTTCTTTGCTGGTGGTAATCTATAGGGAGGCACAGACACAGGAGGACTGTCCATGGTGTCGATATGGTAATCCATGAAGAGAGTGGGCTTTCCCCCGGTTCAAAGACAGTTTCATACATCTTTAGCAATGTATCCAGTTCCTTTCTCTGTTCAGGAGTCAGATATTTAACTTCATCAATGCGCAGTAGGCATGTATTTTCCTCAAGGTTGGGTAGGGTGAGTCACTAAAGAACCAGTTGCGGTATTTGAGGTTCATAATAATGCCAGCTTTTTGTCAAAAATTCATCCCCCAAAGTGTTCAGTTTCCTTTGGCATAAGGCAAAGTAATTAGTGGTGTACGGAGGACATGTCCTTCAAGTTTGATAACTACACTGGTTGTGTAGACTTCCACCTTGGACTTATAGTCATCAATAAGTGACATAGAGAGTTGAGTCTTCTGAAAGTTGGCTTCCTCTCTCTATAAAAGGAGGCAAAAGGTTTCTCCAGCAATGGTGTGACTAGCTCTGTTATTGGCACATGCAGTTCTCCATGTGCTATTTACAGCTAACTTCAGCAGCATGAATGCAAACTAGTTAAAGAGCAGTTCAGTAACTAGTAAAGAGCAGTTCTTCAGTTAAAGAGCATGAATGCAAACTGATGTTGTTAAAATTTTCTGAGTCCTTATTCGCTGTTGGTTTGCAATTTGGACATCTGGGTTTCATAACACCTGGTTTACCACACCCCTAATACAATACCAATGGTCTCTCTCATCTGTCATCAGTTTTCAATTTATCACCTCTACTGAAAGATGATATAGAACTTCTTTTCGGAGCGTAAGGTTTAGAAGGGTATTCTCTTGAATGGGTCATCTTATTTACTGAAGGAGTAGTATTTAGAATGCTGCAATTGATATCCAATTTGCCAGCTAATTCTGAAGGTGATACCCACTTACACCAATCATCTAAGAAATGGTTTCTCACTTAGGGAGATAATCATATCTGATCAAATTAAAAGATGTGTAAGTCCCTTAATTGGTTGTAGTTTACAATTTTCAGTTCATTTAGATATCCTTCAAAATAACTTTTTATTTCAAAATAATAATCTCTCAAAGTGCTCTCTTGAACTTTCTTATGTTGATGGACGAGTTATCTGAATTTTTCCGCAGAGAGCTTGAACCTACTCAAAGTATTTCTTTGACATATGCACAGTCCTGTGCTTCTTCCATTTCCCTAGCAATGAATGTAGATATGTCACTTGGTAAGACTCCAATTAGATAAGCAACCCACTGGCTATCAGATACTTTTAAAATTTCAGCTGTCTCTCACATAGTCTGAGAAATATCGCCATGTCGTCTTCTTTCGAGTTCAATCTAGGAATCAGCTTCTTCAATTCTAATTTCAACTACTCAGAGATATTAGTGCTATTACCTTTTTTTGGCTTCAAGTTGTAGTTTCAAATTCTATAACTCAAAATCCATTTTAGCTTTTCTTCTTTCCTGTTAGTCCTCCAATTCAGCTTTCTTTCTATCCTGTTTTGCCATCTGTTTGGCTTCTTTATTTTTCTCAAGCTGCTCCTCAATTATATTCATGAACAAATTCTTAAATGAATTTTCTTCATATTTTTTGGAATTTATGATCAGTTGTTTTATATAGAAATTTTTAAATCTTCTGCGACAACAAGTCCCATTTCACAAGCCAATCTCTTCAAAGCCTCTTTCTTTCCTTTTGTGAGAAAGGCTATTGCTTTCTGTTATTGAATTCAAGTTGTGATAAAAGTTTTTATTTAAAAAAAAAAAAAAAAAAAATGATAAAAATAACTTTAACACACTGAAGCTGAAAATCAAACCACAGAAAACATTCAACAAAGAAAATATGAGTTATGAAATCAATTAGAGCATTCAATGAATAATAAACTTCTTACATACACACTTCCTGCAAACAGAATATTTAATTTATAAGAACAAAAAATAAAATGTCATATGAATGAAACACTAAACTAGAGCAACTCAGAGAGAGAGAGAGAAAACACACACATATATAAATCTATATATTATATATATATATAAAAAACCTAGTAAATAAGTTTCAGTTTAAATAAAAATTAGACATACATGTTCTATCTCAATAAAGTAAAGAGATACAATTTCAATTTATATTAAGAAAATTGTTGACATGACAATATTATATGAGGAGGAACTCCATTTTAGAAAATTAGATTGCAATTAATTTCATTTTGAGAGGCTTATTTAGCTCTTTATGATAACAGAATGTTTTAATAATTCACAAAATATTAATAATATGTTTTCAGAATGTAATACCGGACTGCTAAGCATTTAAATAGTTTAGGTATTAACATGCACAAGAAATTAATAAAGTTTTCAAAAGATTTATTTTAACACAATGATACATTAATGACATATAGCAAAAGGTACACTCAAACATATGATATATATTCAAATAAAAGTTTTAATGCAGTTTCATTTTAATGCAATTATAAAATAATGACATACAGCATTACAACATTCAGATAAATTTTTTAATGCATTTTGATTTAGAAATTATAATGATTAAGCAATGGATTGCTTGAAACACACAAAATCAAGGAAAATATATAAATATATGCAGATTATTTCTTTCTTTTTTTTTAATACAGTTCTAACTAAGAATAAAAGAACTGTTTAAAAACAAGAAAATTTTGTCACTTGGACATTTTAGAATTAAAGAATAGTTGATTTTCAAAATCAAAATATACTTTGGAATTGAGGTGAATCATTAAAATTACAATTCTATTTATGAGATACAGAATTGTTAAATTTCAAAATCAAAGTATACTTTTGATTCAAGATTAATCATACTCCAATGGTTTTGAAATAGGAGACTGTCTTTTAGACAGTATCGATTCAAAGAATCTTTAAAATTAAATTATTTATGAATGTAATTCAAAAGATCAAGGTGATCCATTCTAAAAATCTTTGAAACTATTAAGTAAAAATTACCTATCTTGTAATAAAATTTGCCACTGCCCAATGTTCGGGCACCAATTACTAGCATGACATGCATGAGTGAAATGCCTTTTTGGCATTTTGAATGAAAATCTGTTCCTTTCAGTTCATGAAAAGCATTTTACTTATATCTTTTTGGGTTCACAGCACATGGATACATCACATTAACACTAATAAGGAATACATATAAGACATTTCTCCATACAACATGCATACACATGCACAACAACAACTAGAGATTGAGAAGAAGTCTCTCTATCTCAACACCACCACAGGTGGCAATAGCAGTCCCGTTAAAGTTAATGTCATGGTGACTGTTACAAACTATTAAAAAATATGTATAAAATGTTTTAGAAAATGGTTTTCCAACCATACTTTTAAAACAGCTTTACAATGTGCCTTATAAATAAGAGCATAAAAAAAACATTTTTTAAAAATCCTAAATAATTTCAGATTAATTTTTGCTAACTCTATTAAAAAAATTGATGATGAATATTAAAAACATTTTGATTAGTTTTTCAGCTGAAATTCTAACAGATAACATAACACTGCATGTGAAAATTTCCAAAGCATGGAACAACACAAAGTCCCACATGCATCACACATCTAACAATAGTTTTCTTATTCTTTTACATTTACGATTTTGTTTGCTACAACAGATGGACATTTTCGTACTGATTTTTCTTTTTTGTCAGATAGAGGTATAAATTTTACAAAATGTCTCACAGTTAGTTGGAGTGATGATTTGAATAATGGCTTATTTCTTTTGCTGCACATTGATTCCGAGTTGTAATTTACAACCAGTGATGGTGACCGAAAAAATACCTATTCTTTTGAGTCAGTTCATGGAAAAGAATGAGAACACCCAAGTAAATGACCAGCCAGAAGCTTGTTCTTTGCTGTTATAAATTATTCAGAGTTGTTTTCCTCTATGTCTAACTAGTGTATAACCTTCTGTAACATGACATATTACAGAAAGATATTGCCACAGTAGCCCAAAGATATTGCAGGCATTTCCCCTTCTCTCATAGTGGAAACACACAAATGTTCACCAAAATTACCCATCCTATACCAGCTGAATCTCCTTATCAATGAACAGGGTTAGTATCATGTACAGTTCCCTTATTAAAGCCATTAACCAATGAGCAGGCAGACAAGCCTCTGATAATGTTGACTGTAAAGAGAATGCAATAGGATTGATAAAAGTAGATTGAACGGCTCCTAGAACTAGATTAAATGAGTGAAAGAGAAAAACTACAGCGAACAAGCTCTTTTTGCAGGGAGTAAAAGACCTGTCAAAGCAGGTCTAGGAGCTATTTTGTTTTGGCAGGTCTTCTAATAGACCTACCAAAGCAGGTTGAAGAATGATCAGGGTAAACAATTCCGAACTGAAATGAACAGGTAGGTATTTGGTTCTTTTGCCCATTTCACAATTTATTTCAACATCTAAATGGAATTAAAAACTAATTAATTGTTTTCAATTTAATTGCATTTTTTATTTATTTTTATTTTTGGTCTATTTAAAAATATATGAACTAATTATAAAATTCAGATATTTATTAAGTATGAGTAAAAAAGCATTTATGTGATGTACTAATAAAGCACAACAATTTTGCAAATGCATATACATAATTTTTCTAAATATTTTTGATTGCCAACATATGTTTCAGGGCTTATAATGTAAGACTAACTTGAAGATGTTTCACAACACACAAAAACAGCAGGTTTATATATAAATGCAAAATCTATAACACACATTGATGAATTGGATCAAACATAAGAAGGAGGGATTTACAAAGAATTTTTTAATGAATATTTTCTCTTTATTTTGATTCTTGTTATTGAGTATTAGGAAAATAAATAAGAGTAGAATATGGATTTTTAAATGTTTAATATATTTCATGTTTATCTTTATTAATTTGTTCCTTACACTAAAAATATTGAAAATAATCAAATTTATGCACTTAATATTTAATTTTTACAAACTAAAATGAAACATATTTATACACTATTTTATTTCTTTTCTCTAAATAGAATACATATTAAAGTAGTAGGAACAGACTTTTTAAAAATAATTTTTTTATAAAAACATTAAATGTTTTTGCCTAAAATTTACAATATGCTACATGATATAAATATCATTTTAAATTCTTTTTTTTTTTCCAACATTCATTTTTATTTATTTTATATATATGCACGAATGTATAAAAAATATTTATACTGAGAAATTATCAAAGATATTTTATTTTTACAACCAGCTGATAAAATTAGAAACTATGTTCTATTTAGTATTAGTTTAATTGAAAACATCCTTTTTTCCCTCAAATTCAAACGAATATTTTCTTAAAATGTATAATCATATATAGTAATTATACAGTGTTAAATCCATTAAAATATATATTGTGTTAAATTCATTAAAATACGTTATTGTTGTTACATATTGCTCAAAAGGAACTCAATCCATAAACATCTGGCCACTCGCACAAACATCAAAAATGAATTACAAATACACTTAGAGTACAGACCAAAAAAAAATCACCATTAAAAAGACAAAATTCAAAGATCATAAAATCTATAAAATCATTATTAAAAAGAATAAATTCAAAAATTAAAAATTTATTAAACAACATATAGCCTTAAATTCCCTTGAATATCTTTTAGATTTTGTTCGATGAATCTAAAGAACAAGTGGACCTAAGTACAGTCCTTTAAAAATGAACAAGAGCAGGTAAGAAAAGTTCAGCCAAAAGAAAAGAAATTTTCATACCCACTTACAACTATTTCATCTATCAAATTTAATCCAAACTGAAGTTGTGCTTAAATACCACCATTTCTCTTTTATATAACATAAAAACTCCAAATGCATTAATCAAATAAATAAGATATTTTTTGTAATAGTTTTTTTCATATTTCCTTGGGTGGCATAAGATGCCAAATTTTGGTTGGCATGATCAACATCACACATGTGTCATTAAAGCTGACCACTACCTTAGGCTTCAACTTTTTTTCTGTGCACGATTTCACTGTATTCATCTCTAAATTATGAGTAGTTGAAATAAATGATACATTTTTTTTATCTTTCCATTTCAAAATGAGAGTTTTTTCACAGTAAAATGCTATGATATTACTTTTCTTAAGTTGTTCTATCCACATCTTAACTGAGCACATATCATCATCTTGTGATTCACTAGACTCTAAATAAATATTATCACTATATGAATCAAAACTAACAATTTCTGGCTGAGAGAAATTAAATTCCCTGCATCAAAAAATCTATTTAGACATGCAAAAACAACACTATTGAAAACAAAATTATAGAAAGTAAAAAATAATTTTGATTCCAATTCAAGGAGGGAAATCTTACTGCGAAAATTGTGAAGAAAAAAGAACTAGTTGTATCATCACTTTTAAAGAGACATGCAAGTAGAGAGGAATTCTATTTCAATGATACAATTTTTCTTTTTGTACATAGCATGCAACACTAAACGTATAGTCACAAAAATGCTGAGCATAAAAGATGCGACAGCAATCCAGAAGGGGTTAAATAATGTATAAAAATTCAGTCTTGCTTTGACTTGATTAGAACTTTTTTGCATCACAGATCTCTCATGAAAATTTTTAATGATATTGATTCAATTATTTTGAATGAAGGTTTTTTTTTATATAAAGTAAACAAATAAAAAAAAAACCCACATCTTTCAATCAAAATAATTTTTCCTCAAAAAAAAAAAAAAAAAATTTTTCTTTGTCAATTTTTTTTTTTTTTTAAAAAAAAATTCAAAATTATATAAATGTATGAAATTAAAGTTTTTTTAAGTTCATGATTTATAGAACACAAGGATTACATAGTAATTTGTAGATTTAAAAAAGACTAATAGAAACTGAAGTCAACATATACACTTTTATTTATTTATAATAATAGAGCAGCAAAACTAACATTTTCTAATTAAAAAACAAAGCACATAGCAAAAACAAACTTCATCATTTTTTCTTTTTAATCAAACTCTAAATCATAACACAATATAAAATGTTTACAAAGATACCAAAAATTTATAAATGTATAATGAACATTAAATTCAATAGAACAGGAATTATATTGAAAAAATTATGAATAAGGTAAAAATGTATTTAAGAAGACTTAAATAACATATTACAATGCTAAATAATAATAAAAAAAATGCTTACTTTTAAAGGAAAAGAATGTGAGACTTCCGGTTGTGACTCTGAAATATTTATAATGTACAAAGCTTCATACAACTTTGGTGCTATACATATACTGCTACCAGAAATCTAAAACAATATTGTAAAATCACAAATTATGGAAATTTCAGCAATTTAAAAATTCAACAGAATAAGGGAATTTAATTCTTGTCTTTAACTATAGTAAATTATTCTATACTCATTTTTCAAAATTCTGCTAATGCAATTTAATTTCTCCTCATTTATTAAATCACTTAATTTACTAAAACAAGTTACTTTTATAAAAATGATAAACACACATTTCATTTTATTTAAAGATCTAAAAATTTATCTAAGTAAAGATAAAACCACAGGACATTTTTCTTCTTCAATAGGTACCTTATAAATTTATTGGGTTGGCAACTAAGTAATTGCGGATTTCACTCATAGATGGCTTCAGTTGAATTTTTAGGTTTGCAGACGTAGTACAAATGTAAAACACATTTTGTTATTTGATAGTTGGCAATTCAGCTGTCAATCAGTAAAAAAAGTTTTTTGATCGGTTGCGTAGTTTTCGCTTAGCCTTCGTTGAAGAATGGAAAATCAAAAGGAACATTTTCGTCATATTTTGCTTTTTTATTTCCGCAAAGGGAAAAACGCATCGCAAGCTCATAAAAAGTTATGTGATGCTTATGGTGACGAAGCCTTAAAAGAACAGCAGTGTCAAAATTGGTTTGCCAAATTTCGTTCTGGTGATTTTTCACTCCAAGATGAAAAATGCTCTGGTCGTCCAGTTGAAGTTGATGACGCCCAAATCAAAGCAATAATCGATTCGGATCGTCACAGTACAACACGTGAGATGGCAGAGAAGCTTCATGTATCACATACATGCATTGAAAGTCACTTAAAACAACTTGGCTATGTTCAAAACTCGATATATGGGTTCCTCACGAACTGAAAGAAACGCATTTAATGCAACGCATTAACAGCTGCGATTTGCTAAAGAAACGTAATGAAAATGATCCATTTTTAAAACGACTGATAATTGGCGATGAAAAATGGGTTGTTTACAACAATATCAAGCGGAAAAGATCGTGGAGCAGGCCAGGTGAACTCACTCAAACAACATCAAAAGCTGATATTCATCAAAAGAAGGTTTTGTTATCAGTTTGGTGGGATTACAAAGGAATTGTCAACTTTGAACTCTTACCACCCAACCGAACGATCAATTCTGATGTCTACATTGAACAACTAACGAAATTAAACAATGGAGTTGAAAAAAAGTGGCTCGAATTGACAAATCGAAAAGGTGTTGTATTCCATCATGACAATGCAAGGCCACACACATTTTTGGTCACTCGGCAAAAATTATTGGAGCTTGGTTGGGATGTTTTGCCACATCCACCATATAGTCCTGATCTTGCACCATATGACTACTTTTTATTTCGATCTTTACAAAACTCCTTGAATGGTAAAAATTTCAATAATGATGATGATGTCAAATCGTACCTGATTCAGTTATTTGCTAATAAAAACCAGAAGTTTTATGAACGTGGGATTATGATGCTGCCTGAAAGATGGCAAAAGGTCATTGATCAAAAAGGGCAATACATTACAGAATAAAGTTATTTAGTTCCATGAAAAAATTGTCTTTGATTTTCTAAAAAAAATCCGCAATTACTTAGTTGCCAACCCAATAGATTGCCAGATACATTTTATTAATAGTCTTTCTCTCTCTCTACATATATATACATCAGAAAATTTTCAAGAACACATAATTAAAATTACCTTAAAATACCCTTAAATGTTCCAAACACAATTTAGAAATATTGCTACAAATTATATACAAGTATAAAATTTTGCATTTAAATATATTTTAGAAAAATTTATGTAATAAAAAAATAAGATTTCTGACTCATCTTATTTCATTCAAAAATTCTATTGCTAGTCTTTCCATGCTTCATTGCCTCTTTTTTTTAAATAAGTTTCATATTTTGAACAGTGAAATACAAATTTACCGCCTACATTTTAAAACAGCAATAATCATTGTAAAAATCAAGGGCCTTAAAGGCAAAAATTATTTGTTAAGATCTGTAAAAGGTTCTTAAAAAATTATTACAAACCTGTCTGATAGATTTCACATAGATAATTCTAGCCTGGATTGCTTTCTGTGAAGCATCAGATTCAAAGCCATCTTTATGAATAAAAATATACTATCAGAATTTATTCAACTACATAGTGCATTCATGGAATTTCACACATTAAAATTAACAATTCTAGAATATCAACAATAAAATAAGTATTCAAGAATACATGATATCAAATTCAGAGTAATAAATTTCTGACTGTTTATCTTGCAATTTTCATTCACAACATGAAAGTAGTAAAATTTTCTCATTCCACGAAAATCATGGCATGAGCAATTTCCCCCTTCTACTTAAAAGCACATTCTACTTTCACTCTCCTTAAACTATTGATAATGCATTTTATACACATTTAGACTTTGAGTCAACATATAGCATTATTGTCACTTAATTTTTTGTATCTGCATTTATGGTTCATAGGAAACATTCAATGAGTCTTAAAATGAATGTTCCTGATAAAAGTTCTAGTACTGAACGAGATTTCTGTTATTCTGAAAATATCAACAGTAAAACAGATAGTTATTAGTTATTTTTCAGACTTCTCCTCTTCAGATAGTGATTAATCTGAAAATGATTTGATAATCATCCAAAATGTGTAAAATGGATATAAAAAACATTCAAGCAAAACTCCTGACTCATTTCTTTTTCTTGACAATCCAGAAATAACAGTGAACATGATAAATAATGCTACTATTTTGAATTATTTTGAAATTTTTGACTCTTGAAAATTGTAGATGATAGTTGGTTGGTTTTATTAATGTCACACCAAAAGAAACATGAGGGCTACTGGCGATAGACCTTGTAATTTTGAGCCTCAGTCAAATGACGAGGACGGCACCTGAGCTGTGTGGCACCCTCTCTTCTAACTTTCACATTACACCAAAGGGAGGAATTTTGGCCCCAACAGATTTAATGTGCACAGCCCCGGGTACACATTGTAAATGATAGTCCAAGAAATATGTAAATATGTTGAACAGTATGTCAATAAAACAGTTCTCAAAGGTACTTAAGATGGAAAAAATTGACAGAAACAAATGAGAAAGAATAAAGGTTATTCTCATCTGTTTCGTTATTCCAAAGAATTGTAAAAAAAAAAAAAAAATCATTATTGCTCTAAATACTAGGTATTACAAACATCAGATTTCCCAAAAGTAATTGGGAAAAATAAATTTCTTTTGTTAATGAAGTTCCTTCATTTTAAAATAACGAAGAATTTAATACAGCCAACCACCTAAAGCCAAAATTAGATGAAATTTATGACTCAATGGCACATCTTTGAAGCAAATTTCAGGAAATTTACATGTCAGGCAAAATTCGTAACATAGATGAAAGTATGATACATTTAAAGAGCAGACTCAACTAGAAAATATTTATAGCCAAGAAAAAAAGCAAGATTTATCCTTAAGTTTTTGGCATCTTGTGAAACAGAAGAAACAGGATATATTTCTGATATACACAGAATATGTAACAGTGTACAATCCAAAACATAGCTATTTTACAGTTTCCAACAAAATTGTTTGGCATTTGATAGATCAAGTATTGGAAAAAGGTTTGGTAATTCCTACCAAAGATGTTTGGTATAAATTTGGTAAGAGGTAAAGGTTTGGTATAAATTTGGTGTCAAAATTGGTAATTCCTACATCTCTCTCTCTCTCTCCCCCCAATTGGCAGACAATTTAGTTTTAAAAGGGAAAAAACAACAACATGGAATGAACAAACAAGTTTAGAAGAGACATTTCAACAAATTTTTCCAATCAGAAAACCTAAAAAAGGTGAAGTTCTAGCATATCAAGTTATGGCTCTGAAACAACAGAACAAAAAGAATGTTTATCTCATGAGTACTGTTCATGATGCCAAGCCATTGTTTGGTGAAATGTAAATCAAGCAAAATAGAATTGAAACTTTTGTTTGTGATTAGAATACCACAATGGGCAGTATCGATTTATTTGAGCAAGCAATGTCATATTATACCCCTCTCAGGAAACAAGGAAAATACTATATAAAATTTTCCAACAATTCTTGGATCAATCTCCATGGGATCTTTACATACTTTACAAAAAAGACAACCCATTGTCTAAAATACAGGTCTCCAAACTCTTCAGGCTAAGGGCCATATTAACTATCAAACAGCAGTTTTGGGGGTGACTACACTCGAGGTCCAAATAAAAAAGTATCAAAACATAGATGTTTTTAATTATTTACTTAATATTATTTAATTCAGTCATTATTTAATAAGACATTTATACTCTACACATGAACACCTATGATAGTGGGAATGGTGAAACTGTTCCCTGAATGCAAAATAGCAGACATTTCTGGCTTTAGATTTGATGTTTCTAACATCAACAATGATCCGAGATTATCATCAGACAAGATTTTTCCCAAATTGTTCTTGAAAATGTCTGTTCACACAAGTATGCTGTTCCAAAGATTGAAAGGTACCTTGTTGCAAAAGTTTTGACATAGTTTAGTTTAGTTTTTATTAACGTCGCACTAGAAGCAACATGAGGGCTATTGGCGACGGACCTCGTAATTTTGAACCATGGTTAAGTGACGAGGACGACACCTGAGCTGGCACCCCCTCTCCTAACATCCACACCATGCCAATGGGAGGACTTTGGGCCCTGAACAAATTTAACGTGCATCAGCCCCAGCTACACGGCGGGTCTTTGACGGTCAAGGATCGAACCCGCAATAGAACGAAAACCGCCGGCCACTAGTTTGTATCTTTTAACATGTCTCTGAACTATCTATGGTTGAGTCCACGTGACCTTATTAAATTCACCATATACACCACAGGATTCAGTACACTATTAATGTCCACATATTTAGCACACAAAGCTTTCTAGTAAATAATACAGTGCAGGAGCACTGGTTGTGGAATGTTTTTCTCATTACACATCTGATTCACTTGTCCTTTTTTTATGCTATTCCTGTTCTTTCTACCATATAAAGTCAGGCAACTGAAGTTAGTCCAGTCCAGATTATAATTGGCAAATTCATTTTTCAATTCATTGAACATATCCTCTCTGGTAACAGTGGCATACATGCTACGAAGGAAAGCCAGCTCTAGTGTTATGTTTATGTTTTCTTCCACATCTCTAATGAACACAAGCAGTTGAGAGGTGGAACAGCTGTCCCGAGATTCATCCGTCGCAATTGCAAAACTTGCTTGCGTTTTTCGCTATTTGAATTACAATAGTTTCAGCATTCATGATATTTTCAGAATTTGCACCCAAAGTTACATTTTTAGATTGTTTTGACTTTTCTGGACAAAGTTCCTCAGCCACATCAAACAAACATTCCTTCACTACTTCACCATCTGTAAATGGTTTGTCACTTTTAGCCAGGATGTGGGGGCAACTTTACAACTGGCCTTAGTTAAGGATTCATTTCCATTTGAGGATTTACTGAACAATGTTCTCTGATATGCGAGTTGATTTTGAAATTTAGAAAATATTTCAGTACTGACTTTACCCTCTAACTATGCATATTTCTCCTGATGTTTTCTTCAATGACGAAGAATTGTAGATTTGAAATATATATCAAAAAGGACACAATTTTCAAAGCAATTTTGATTTAAAAAGAAAATGATTGAACAAGTCTGAGGGTTAAAGTAAAATTAAAAATATTTTGGTACAAATGAATTAAAAAGGAAATTATACTAGGTTTAAGGAGCGAAAGAGAAAACAGGTCAATAAATAAAATTGATAACATGGAAACCATATATTAACTTTACTATAAAGATTTAAACAGAAAAAAATCTATGTTAAATAATAAAATAACAAGAGTTAAAACATATATGCCCATAAATGTACATAGTTAAATGTATTACATAAAGATAAAAATTATTATAACTAAATCCATTACCTCCAATTTTTGAGTCTTGATTATCTTTTGGCACAAATCGCAGAGGTGCAAATGAATCATATATCATATTCCTCACCTAAAGAGACACCACAATAATTGGAAACACGTTATATTTATAAAAATAAAATAACACTTTCTTAAGTAATGAAAACATATACAGAGAAAATAAATTTAGGGAAATGGTTAATTCAAACAATTAAATATTTGTCAATGCTTTAACATACTGTTTGATAAAACCAATTTAATAGTTTTCAATAACATTTCTTTATTCTCTTAAATCAATTTCTCTATGAATTATGATTTAAAATTGGTGTACTACATAAATAATAGAAGTGATATTGATTATAAATATAAGTGAAAGTTAATAATACTTCATATATCATATATTTTTAATTCAAACTAACCTCCTGAAGATAGTACTTACAGATTGGCGACTGAAAACGCTTCCTTCAACCTTTTTCTCAGGCACTTCTGGCTTTATTAGGGGAGTACACTGAAAAATATTATATAATGCATTTATTGAATGATTTAAATCAAAACTTAAGAGGAAAAAATTGAAAAAAGTACAGAGAAGTCAGATGTTTATTAATAAATTATTAGTTTATAAATGGGGAAAAATTGTGTCACATAGGTATAATTTTTAATTTTCAACAATGAGCAAAATAGCATATATCCTATTACTTAATTTCAGGAAGAATTATATCTATTACACAATATGTTACAGTTCCTATAACAATTATCAGTATTTCCCTGTTATAGTGTCACATAAGGAGAATCGCCAAACAACTAAGAAATATTACCAATGTAGGTTGCATCAGAAGATAAGCTGCACGAATTTGGGAATGGCCTTGGCATAATTATAATTTGATAGGTATTGCTGTAGCTGTTAAGTACCCAATTATCTGCCAAGCTCAGTATGATAGGAAAACAAAATAAATATATGTTAGTGATATACATAGGAAATCACTGAGTATAAACCCTTCTCAATAATTCTTTCTTAAAATTTTTATTTTAATTAAAAAAAAGTGATTTTTTTTTATAAATATCAATCAGTTCAAATCTGCACTCCTTCAAAGATACAATTTGATTAATCCACTGAAAATAAAGAACAAAATGAAACACTATTCATAAAGAAAGCTTCATACAAATTATCTTTATTGTGTTAAGGTAACGAATAAGCCTAGAAATGAAGACAAAAAAAATTGAAAATAGATATAAAGATATTTAAATGCTGGGGGTGGCTTCAAACAAACAGACATGGTTAAACATGTTTTCTGAATCCAAACCATCTCCCTTGACAAATTACATTATAGCTAATTTGTTACATGAAAAATAAAGATTCTTTCACCTTAAAGTAAATAAAATAAACGGTTCAAATCAGGAATAGGTTGTCCCTTTGGCGATTGGTGACTTTTGGGAGCGATAATTGGCGATTTAGGTCATGGTAACCATAAGTATACTCAATGTTTAAGTCACGCATGTTTAGCAACCTATCTAGGAAGTTGCCAAGTTTCATCGCTAATCTCCTAGGGGACACCTGATTCCCGATTTGAATCAAATGAACTTACCATAGAACACCACTGTTACATAACCTAAGCAGTTAATATTTACAGTGCAGGTATTTAAGGCCCTCAATTGGCTTATTTTTTTCATGAATTCAATAAAAAAAATTTCACACTTTTTTATAGCAGATTTTTGTTTGTTTTATATCTACAAGTAGGAAAATATTATTAAAATTTCTAAATTATATTTTATCTGTAAGTATTCAATTCTTCCATATATATATATATATATTTATATATAAACTTACAATTATTTTCCATTGCAATTACTGAAATTAAATTTATTTACTCTAATATTTAATAATGGTACTTTTCCATTTCACTGAAACAAATTTCACCAAGCAACCTTTACTGGTGACAACACACAGCAAACACAATATTTCGTTTGGCGCAAGTAGTATCATTTTAGGTGACTTTATCGTTTGCAACGGCGAAGTGGAAAAGTACCAATTGCTTATTTTATATAACTAAATAAATAATATTAGAAAAGATGCAGGTGTGTGAAACAGTAAAAATAACAAAGATATCAGATTACCCATATGTTGCATGAACATACCAGGGGTTTCATATTTTTAAAAATGCTTTCATATAAGAGACAAAGAATGATTGAAACAAAAAGGCAATTTTACAGATTATATGTAGCTTAGTAAAGAACAAAAAATAATCATATTACAAATAAGTAATGATAATCTAGTTTTAGTAGCAAAAGTAAAAATGATGACAATAAATTGATATTCATCTATTATTACAATCCGCATTCGTACCAGTGAAAGCCACCTTAGTTTGGTAAATTTACCAAATTTTGATAATTTAGAGCTAGCCTTCAGTCCTGGCAATAGAAAGAAAATGTTACCAAATTGCATAAAATACGACATTTTTTTTTTTCTATACAAGAACTAGTAATTACAACCCTTTTTAAAGTATTAATGTATTTCAATGCAACTGAAAAATACAATGTTGATGCCATTTTTTTCTTACTGCTAAGGATGGAGTTTACAATAGGATTTTATACCAAACTCTGTAAACGCAGTTGTGATAATACATAAGTACCAATAAGTTTTTTTCTTCTTCTATATTTTCCCACTGAAGCAATATCAAAATTTTGTTTATCCAAATAAATTATTAACTTTTATTAGACCTATTTTATTTATTTGATATCAATTAACAGGTATCTGTTGAGTACAAAGTAAATGCCAAAATAGGATATTTCATCAATACTTTTAAAAATCAAAAGAATAGGTATATAAGAAATACACACATACCATATAATGAAGGGGCTCATTATTTTCTTTGGGTTTTTCTGCAGATTTCCCATTATTTTTCCCATCAACAAATGGTTCAGCATATATGTGTTCCTCACTTCGACTTCTCTTCAATGTACTATAATGTTTGGGAGGACTGACTGTTGTAGGTGTCAAATCCACAAATACTTTAGATTGTTTTACTTTTTCACAAATGTTATTTGCTGTATTAGAAAGGTTTTTAAAATAATTTCGTAGACCATGAGTTTTACTATTTAGTGCTGGTGTTTTAAGAGTTGAATCTCCATTTCCGATTTTAACATTGATTTCTGGAGCACTTAAAAGTCTAGATGATTTTACAGCATCTTTAGATGAATTAGATTCGAAGCTAAAAGATGAGCTAGTTCTAGGTTTTGAATCATTATTATTATCCTGATTTTTTTTTATCCTAAAATTATCTTCAATATTTGATGTAGAATTTTTCCTAGATATTACAGACTTTTGAAATAGTTGTTTGTCATTACTGGTAAATGTTCTTGGAGGTTTCGTAGGTGGAGTTCCCAAATCAGTTTTGTTGTTTGAGCTTGTTAGTTTAATTTTAGATGCCTCATAAGTATGACTAGTTACATCATTAATACATTCACTCACATTACTTAATAAAGCAGTTTGGTTTTCACATTTTATATCACTGTTACTTTCAAAAAGCTTAGTTCTTTCTTTAACAGATATAAGTTTTTTTGGTGTCGAAACACAATTTGACTGAAATGCTCGAACACCAGATTGCAAAAATGGTTCCGAAAGATGAGTTTTTTCCAATTTTTTCACATTTAAATCTATACCATTTCTATTTTTTCGTAGAGGAGCAACAGGTGGTTTAATGGACTCATTATTTAATTCACATCCTGATAAATTCTCAAATTTTTTGCGGATTTCTTTAAAGTTAGTATTTGTTTTTTCTGAAACTTGTATTTCGTCAATTTTTTTGTTTTCCAAATGAGCTGTCAATGGTTTATTACTCATTATGGCAAAACTAAAAAAAATTTCACAGTCCAAAAAATACGACGATGAAGGGAAAAAATATTTAAATCAAATGAAATGAGAACAGTTTAACAAGATTAAAATTTTTCACGCCATATTTAAAATTGAATAAGTTAAATTGATATATTCATGACACAGAAAATAGTCTGGTTTTTAAAATGTTTGAAAAAATTACAATTCACATGAAATTATAGAAAATAAGTTGTACACGAAAGAATGATTTGTTAATACTTAACAAGACTGTCTGCGGCGATATGTCATGCCTTGACCAACGACAACATAAACACAACAGACGGATAAGTTCTACCTGCTAAACTTCCGATTTTGAATTTCCGGTTCTCGAACTGATTGCCAGATTACAAATTATGTGCATCAACAGTTACGAATTCTAGAGGCCAATTAAAAACAACGATCCTGTTGCATCCAACTTAGTTAAATTGGATTCTTAATTAATAAAAATAAAACATTCGGAGGTTTAAAAACCTTTTAAATAATTAAGAATAGACTTAAGATTACTCTCAAGCTTCTTTTTGATGCATTTTCCCTTCATTTTCCAATTTTTGATTTCAGATGAAATAGTAAAAACAATTTCTGAGCAAAGTTTTGTAAAGAACAAATTTAGTCACCCAACAACAATCATATAGTGGAGAGTGCCAGTCCGGTAGGCTCTTTGCTCACTATATATTAAAGCCTTGAATTTTTTTAAAAATTAAAAAAAGACATATTAAAAATGTGTTTTAATGCACATATGAATTCAAAAAACATGAATGAAAGGAAAGGAAATTAAAGAGGATAGGAAATTGATGAATTATTTATAATGAGGATGAGATTTTTTAAGATATTCAAAAAAATTTTCACTAATCTTATCGTAAGATAAGGTTATAAAATTTCTTATATCATTTTTAATATCTTTTTTTAAACTCCCTCAATGCCTTGGATAGACTATGTCTAATCCTCAGCAAGAGGAGAGTAGTATTTTATATGATTATTTTTTAGACTTTTTTATTATTATTGTAAGATTACAATAGTAATAAATTCATTATTATTTAAACTATTTTTTCTTCATGATATGAAAGCAGAAGAATAAGGAAGGGTAAGGTAGAAATGGTTCTTGTTCTCTCGAACTAGTTTACTGACCATTTCAGTACACCCAAGCACTGCAATGGTCAGCAAGTAAATATTCGAGAAACAACCAATTTGAATATTAAAGAAATATCTCTAATCACCCAGATGTTAGACAAACAATAAATAATATTTTTAATTAAAAATCCAGTCGTTGGATGAAAATACGTTGGCGGGTTTTCGAGGGTGCCTTTTTTATAATTATTAGTAAATTAACCAATTAAATTTAGGAATTAAAGTAAGTGATGAAATATCTAGATATGAACAATAGTAAACTTTTCCGATATTAATATTAAAGGAAACGATGAGTTATTAAACTGAATATATCTGAGCTAAATGTAACTAAAATTGAAATTAACGATAAGAAATTGAATAGTGATTTGGTACGCCAATTTACAACCTACCTAAAAAAAATAGCCCTTTGGGTGGCTAAAAATTGCTCTAAAGTTAGCAGATACTTTGTTACAAAAGAAATTCGACGTTTTAAAAAGAAATGCTAAAGATTTGTTAAAATTTCACATATTTGTTTGCTGTATTATATATTTATTTGACAAATAACGAATAAGAAAGGATCTAAAATGGAGTATCTACGTTGGAAGTTATTGACGTGCTCCTTTCTTCATCAAGAATATTTGAAGTTTATGTGATTTTCCTTCTTTTCATTACCGACAGAGACTAAGGAGCCATCCTTTTTTTTTTTTTTTTTAAATAATTTTCAACTAATTCTGTAAGAATGCAATTTCAATCTTTTTCTGTTTAACGAATAGATTTAAGCTGTACCATTCGTGGCTTAAGATGATCGATATTAACGAACAATTACAAGTTCCATAGGAAGGCATGATGGAGGTAGAAAATATAAAATATTTCAAAACACCAAAGAACAAGAATGAGCTTGTATTACGAGCAGGTGAAGGGAGAATAGTACAGATAGATATTTTTTGAAGCATCATAAAAAAATATTTTTTTAAATCAAAGTTTTATCCATTACTACTATATAATGAATGTAATTAGACGGGGATGTAAAATTAGTTGAAAACTAACAATGACTTAAAGTTTGCTTAAGTTTGATCAAGGTTAATAACAATTTCATGGGGCTGAATTTACTAAACACGAAAGTTGTACACATTCCAACAACAACAGAAGCGACGAGAGTATATTTTTTCTTTTGCAAACATTTTGGTATTCTGAAGCGCTTGATGAAGCAGAATTTGTCAATAGTGAAGCGTTGGTTTCAACATCCCTCTGGACCTTGAAATATCATCTCAAAACAATAATAGGTTTACATGAAAATTATATGCATCAAATTATTTCCTCAACAAACATAAGAATTATAACAGATGAAAGATAATAAAAAAAAACAATTTTTTAGTATTCTTGTTACACAATAGTAAAATAGCAATTTTTGAAATGGGTCTTTTAACAAAGTTACAATTTGGTAATTTTAATTGAACAATTAGAGTTTTAACATCAGTGAAGTTCCTGGGTACATTTGAACAATTTTTTCCAATGATTCAATGAGCCAATGGAGTTGCGTGGATTTCTACCACACTGAGCGAATCTTATATTTGCCCCCTTCTAAAAAAATAAATAATCATATCACGAATTCATCACGTGCGCCTAAATTAAATAACTAATATTTTAATACGTTAAAACGAATCAGTAACGCTCTACTTGGGTAAAACAGCAAAGCCTTTGAAAAGATTAAAAATAAACAAGAAACAAACCTTGACACTCCTCTATATTTGACGAAACATATAAAACAAATAAACTAGACTTTATAATAGCTAACAAATAAAGGCACACGAAAAACTTTGTCAAAGTAAAATGAAAAATATCAACACTGCATCGGTGAAGAAGTTAAATATCATCTGCTCACCCTCTCGTTTATGAGTAATTCAAGGGCAATAATAATTCAAAAATAAAAAACAACTGAGCCACTTCCACTAGTCCAATAGCCTTGAAATTTTGCATTAGTACTTATGCAGTCCCAACGACAATACAGTTATCTGATCTAATGACCACAGCCTGATGATTCAGATAAGATACGCCAGCTCGGCCACTCCCTGTCACCCTCCATATCCATGCCATCCGGGACTATGGCTTCCTCTGCACCCCTCACGATACGTCACTGTAATGAGCTATCCGAAGATTATTTTTATTTAGAAATACAACAATATTAGGTTTTATATTTATTTCCTCAAACTGCTATTTACTATGTGCTTGTAAATTGTTGAAATTATCTTTTTTTTTTTAGGATTTCCAAATATTTTTCGCAACTTTAGTGATTTTTCTATATTTACCAAGATTATAAGTATTTTCAAGACATAAATCTGGTTCAACAATTGCATTAATAGTTCGATCGATGAGAAAGTGACCAAATATATATGTTTCATTTTATACGTTTCGTCAACTTCAAAGTTTTCAGCATCAGCTGATAGAGGAGTGGTGAGAAGTCTCGAATTCAAAATTTTCTCAGTTTGAGCAGTTACTGAGAGGAATTTTTCGAGAATCAATACTAATTTGCCAAAAATTCTTTTTAAATGAAAATTTAAATGACTTCACTCCAGATTCTCAAATTCTTCCTGAGTGGGTTTTTGGACGGTCTAAGTTTCCAGTGTACTCCTTCAATGGATAAAAAACTAACTACTTTCCCATCTGGTTAGAATGAAAGATTATGCAATGTCCTCAATTCCTTTGATGCTTTTAGGGAATCTGTGGATTTATCTGAAATTATGCGGATACTTTTACCACGACGAAAGAATAAACGCTTTCTCAATTTCTAAAGAAATTGAATGAGTTGTGAGACTCACAAAAACAGCCGCATAATTTCCTATTTAGAATTTCCTTACGCTGATTTTTAAATTTAATGAAAAATGATCCACAGCATAATGTACAACAGAGTATGGTAATAGGGAAACGTTTCTATTACTCTCTCTCTAGTCAAGTTACCCATAATTTGACTATCTAAAATTGACTTGTTTTAAAACAAGTAACACAATAATGCATGATTTTTCTGCACCGATTTCTACCGCTAATCGGCCAAAGTTGTTACCTTAGAAGGTAAAGTAGAAAATTGGATCCTATACGTCCAACTTTTAATGCGAATACTTCAATATCAATATGATAAGTTCATGACTCTTTGATAAAATGATAGAGTGTTTAGTATTTTTGCTTTATTCAGAATTAACTAACACCTTCAACATGGGTAATTCGATTTTCATCAGGAAAAGGGCTTAGAAATTTCAACTTACTTTGAAGAGATATGCGAGTCTTTTACCTTGTCATAAGGCTTTTACCTCTGCATCAAATTCTTGTGTTTGTGCATGCCTCACTAAGACATCGCGAGCATGGTTAAGTTTTTTTCAAGTAATAAAATCATCGGCTGCATTTTTTTTCTGAGACATCCGCAAGATCTTAAGCATAGAATTTAAAATTCTGATTAATTTTAAATTACTATTTGAACGTTCACAGAAATTATCAACAAAGTTGTGCACTGTAAATTGAATATAAATATTCTTCATTGGCTTCAGGTCTATCGTAAATTCAAGATCAGTACTTGAAAAATCTCTTTTATAAGGAAGGCTAGTGTCTCCTTGATGACATTACCATACACTTCTTTCAATTAATTATAAGTTTTAGTCGCGGTTTTTTTAAGTTTCATGTGAAATTTTACAACAATTCGTTGCTCCATCGCTACACTTATCTTCCAGCGAAACAAAAAATATCTCGAATGTGAACGAAGGCTACAGCTGTACGGATTTATTTACGGAAGCGAGAGGCACTGCATCCGATAGAGAATGTTTCACGTTATACAACTGTCGGTCTCTGGTGTTTGGTGAGTAATTTAAAAGTAACAAGCTTTAACTTCGGTTTTTTTCACAAACATTCGAAAGAATTTTAACCGGTCGCTTCTCTTATTTCTGACTGAAGTGCGAAAGCTTCATTCAGATCATTATGGATTTGTACTATTTAAAGATGGCAGAACACAACATATCTGGGATACAATGTTATTGTAGACACCAAACTAGGAAAAAATTCTTTGGGGGAATAAGCGTGAATATAAATGATATTTGCGATTCGGTTTATGTAGATGGTCTTTTATAAAAATGTCTCCAAATCAGAATCACAGGAAAAATAGTACTGTGTATTCATACATTTCTCTCATACTTTAATCCTTGATAAAAGTACAATGCAGAAGTTTCAAACAAAGTAATTCAAACATTTCCTAATATTATGTTGGCTAGATTCCCACTCCCATGATAGTCCCCCATTAAAAATTAAGGAGTATATTTTTCCAAACGGACCGAGTGTTAAAGATTTAATCAAATTAATAAAAAAAAAAAAAACATTTGAAGTACCTTTTGTTATACATGTCATATCATAAATAAATGTTCAGATAATTAGCTTAAGCCTTTCTATAGAATACGAACCAAAGCTCTTAGAATCACGTTGAGTCTTCCATAGTAGATACTAAACACTGTGCTCTTAAAATTGGCTAAAAAGAAAATTCTCTCAGAAAAAATAGGAATGATTAGCAAGTAAATTTTTTATCACTAGAATATCAAAAGATAAATTTTCTTCCATGCACCTTAAAAACCCAAATACAATAAATCTGAAAATTCTGAAAGGGAACAAAAACATCAGGAATATTTTTCAATCTTGAAACGTTATAGGAAAACAAATTATGTCAAGACACCGATTGTTTCCGTGTGATATTTATACAGAAGACTTAGAATTTCAAGATAAAAATTTACCAATTCCCATTATTAGTGAACTGTTAGAAGAATAATGAACAATAGTTTCAGGAGATTTTTTTTTAAATAGTTACGGACGAATCTAAAATTCAATCATCACATCTATACAAGGTATCAAGAAAAATACCTCATTGATTGCAGGTAACTCACATTAATTCTAGCTTTACAGATGAAGTACTCATCACATGCCAAGTTTTAGATGGTCTATCTGAATCAAACTAAAATCTGTTACTTCTGTACGATAGCTATTCTGAGCTATCTGCTCTTAATAATTACAATATTCAATCAGCGAAAGTTATTCATAATTAATATTGGAATTTTCATAATCAGATGAAATTTTTGGACTGAGTGAGTGGCCTACCTCCTAATATTGGCTACGAAATCCAATGTACACTCTACTGGATTGCCCCAGAAGACATCAATAGTAATATTTTCAGAAATGGAATTAAAATAAAAATCAATGAAAGCTTTTATTGAAGCAATTATTTTGAAATCTTCAGGAACATCCCTACCAATGGCAGATCCAGAAAAAATCGGCAAAATGAGCCCAAAAAAGACAGGGGAAAGATGAGACAATTATTTATTCGTTAAAAAATCCCCGTGCTTGTTTATTTTGTTTATTATTCGTGGTTACTTAGTCCTTAATCTAAATATAAACTAAATATTAATTCATGAATCAAATTCAAAATGAGGAATAAAAACTTACAGTATAAAAGATAGTTCGATCATGTGCTTGAATACAATGAACAACTTTGAAGGAAAACAACAAACTGAATACTTTTAAAAATTTGGTTGAAATTTCTTTTTCTAGTATGTTATTTTATTTATGCGTGAAATTAGGATAGAAGAGAGCCCAAGCCCCCGCACCGACGCCCATTATTCACTACAGATTTCAACCATATATGTACTATCCAGTTGGTCAAAAAGTAGAAGAGAGGAAATACAACGCACTCGAATCATCAGTAAAATGAGCATAACACTCGAGATTTTGCACAAATGCATTTTAAATAACAATGCAAAGAGTAGTATCTGTATCTGTGAACTTTTCTCATGACTTGTAATAAATTTTATTTGGAACATATTCTCATTACTTGTAAATACGCATCCTATAGAAATCTCCTATGAATATACTCAAAATAGATCCCCAGCGCAATGTTACTTTCAAAGAGATTATAGAAAATGAGAAGGTAATAAACAAATGTTAATAACATGTTTTGATATGTAACATTAGAAGAATATTTCAAAGGTTTTTTTTCTTCTTTCGCCTTTGTTGTTTTATATCGTGTAAAATCAACTAGTCAAATCAAGATCCAAAATAAAAATTAACAAAATGAATGATTTTGGAGATAGTCACAATCCGCTAAAATGAAACCAACAATTCTATACGTTTTTTTTAAGCATTAATTTGTCAATAAATAGTATTAAAATTTTTTTTAATATTAATATCATCCCGTAATTCAGAATAAGTTCTATGATGTTAATGCAATGCAACAGTAAGAGATAAATGGTTCAAATTTCAATTTTTAGCATTTAATTCTTAGATATATCGATTCAAGTCGATATTCTTAGTACTACACAACTGCAAAAACTATTTTTAATCTGCAAATTTTCTTTGAATAGATAAATTTGACCTTAAATTAATGAAGCAGTTTTTAAAACTTTTATATACAAGAATAATGACTTTTGATTAATAAAATAAGAATAATGACTTTAA
>BMAW01083909.1:51571-92071 GCA_019974015.1 Nephila pilipes | reverse complement strand
ACAAGAATAATGACTTTTGATTAATAAAATAAGAATAATGACTTTAACAATAAATAATGAATAAAACAAGAATAATGATTTTTGATTAATAAAAATATCTCTTTGGAATACAGCATTGTTAAATGGGAGCTTTTCCTCTTATAATATTTTAAGTTTTCAAATACCATTTTATGTTTTTATTTTCTTTATGTGTTTTGTTTTCTCTTTTCTATACATTAGTTTCTCAGTATGTAATAAAATTATCACTTAAGAAATGTAGTATAAAGCCTTAATATACTGTGCTTACAACTTAAATTAGTTACAAAGGCAAGAAATTATCTAACTAACATGAAAATATAACTTTCTTATTGGGTTTATAAATTATTTTAAATATTCATATTTTATCATTAGAGATAAAGCAGAATCACCTGATTTCATTCACACATAGTTTTGATATAATGTAATGAATATTATAATAATTATTTGTTAGTTTAATAAGCTGATTTTTCATATGTTTATACAGAAAACTTGAAATATGAAAACAAAATTCGTGGAAAGTATTTGAAAAACTGATTCAGTTTATACAAGAAGACTATTACTACGTTTTCGTTGCTTAAAACAAACTGTAACTTTGAAATATGATTTCAGAAAAAAATTATTCTTACATACATTCATCTTAACTATGTAATAGATTCAAAGGATTCAAACATTATATTTCTTTTCAAAAATATATATTATTTTTTTTTTAAAAAAAATGGATCTAGTTTAAAAGAGTTTGTTTCATCTTGAACGTGATGATAAATTTTAAAATTCATTTTTCTTTCATTTGTTGTACTAATATTACTATGTGGCATTAATTAATCAAAACTGATATCTTACATATTTTTATGTTAAGAAATTAATAATATTTTTAAGAAAAGAATGTTTTAAATAGTACTGTGGATGATATCTTTAGTTCATATATATTTATTCAAATCAAAAGATTATGAACACTCAATTTCTTAGAAGGGGAAAAAATAAAATAAAACCTTGCTTGATAAAAATTTGCTTTCAAAATTAAAAGAAATTTCGTAGTTGAATATTTAGAACAAGATTTTTGCCAGATTATAATTTTGTTAGCCATGCACCTTCAATTGGAATTTTCCACTCCTTAATATTTTCCTTGTGACATTTTGAAAGTATATTTGGAATTCTCAATGTATGTTCTCACCATTTTTACCCTGTTACGATTTAACTTTTTAGGATAGGAATAATAACGTTTAATTACAAAGAAAGCATAGCAATAAAACATAAAGAATGGAATTGAAATTCATAATGAAAAAAACATCTAATTTGATTATTTAAAATTGCCTTTGAATATTAAACTCATTAATTTTAACTAAGGTTTTGGATTAAAAATAAAATAAATTTTTCTTGTATAATATTTAAGCATTACTTGTGTGTTTTGGTGAAAAGACCAATATTGAATATTCTCTTAAAACGAGAAGAAATATTTTTGTACTCTTTTTATTTCTAAAATAATATCTTTTTAATTATTTTTTTAAGGAAAAAAACGATGAACATGGTTGAAACTTAAGCGGTTATTCGATACATCGTTAAAAATTTCCTATGGGATAGAGTAATTATATTCTTCAAATAAGTAAGTGGAGTAATTATATATTTCATTAGAAAAGAAAAAAATACGACCTCCATTAAGTTAATTGACTCATAATATGATACACGTTTAGGAACTTCTTTGAAAATTGGTTTCATTTTTTTCAGCTCTTGAAAAGTTTCCTTATTCTCATTTAAATGAATTTGCTTAATATATGCATTTTTTAGTAACGGGGATTCTGTTTTCAAGAATCAGATGAAATGATCTGAAGTTGATTAAATTAAAGAGTATTTTCAACTGAAAAGGAAGAAAGAGTTCTTATGTTAATTTGATTTTTTTTTTTTTTTTTGGAGTTAAATAAGTTACTTTCTTATCGTTTAAAGTTAAATTCATTTTTGTAAATGCAGTAAAAAATTAAACATTTTATAACTTATTTTGCTTTTATAAAAGAAATATTTCAAATTAAATTATCTAAATCCTTAAATTTAATTAATTAAAATAGGTTTTCTTTTGCTTTGTCATGACATTTTCATTTAAATATTATTTAATACAAATTAAAATGTAACTATATGGAGAACTTCGGAATTTCTTCTATCCAAAACAAATCAGAATTTGCCATCGATTTCGAAGTAGATTTTTTTCAACATTTCCGAACACCATTACTTGTTCACAAAAATGTATTCTGAGTTTCAGATAGAAATGTACGAACAAAATATATTGAAAGATTGGTGATTTTATTAATCTAGTGAACTAACATAACTAGCAAAATTTTAAAAAG
Source organism: Nephila pilipes (assembly GCA_019974015.1). Taxonomy (NCBI): domain Eukaryota; kingdom Metazoa; phylum Arthropoda; class Arachnida; order Araneae; family Nephilidae; genus Nephila; species Nephila pilipes. Next base: position 89,720 of record BMAW01083909.1, on the reverse strand, counting down.
TATTCATAAATTTTCCACGAGTTATATCTAATATCTTATACTTCACAAACCATATTTAATTCGCTTTTAAAATATAACATAAGGTTACTATAATATCAAGTTGAAAATTATTATATTCAATTTCACTGTTTTTTCACATTGCCCTTCGCAACTTATCTTCTAAAATAGTTGACTTTTGTTTTTTTATTACTCGGTTGGTTTTGATTGATTATTTACTGAGGTCACATTGAGAAGCCAGTCGAGGGCTATCGGTCACGTAATTCCGTACCACGGTCAAATGACGAGGATGACATCTGAATGAGCATATCTCTCTCCAAACTTCTACACCACCCTTCAAGGAGGACTTGAAACTTCTACAGATTTATCATGTATCAGCCCCGAGACACGGCGAGTCTTAAGTGGCATCAGAGCTCTATTTCACGACTTGGCTCGAACAACGTCGGCCGTAAGTCCGCGACTATGATCACTAGGCTACCGCGGCAACTTGTAACTCAGAATAACAAAACTCTCTCTCTCTCTCTCTCTCTCTATATATATATAATAAAAACGATGTGCCAAGAAGGAGTTGTCCGATTGCAATAAAAGTTCGTATGTAAAGGCATTGGGACCGAACATGCAAATGATTAAATTTTGGTGTCCAATGAATGAATAGCGGGAACTCCAGCGCGTCGGAACTGCACTTTCATCAGGTGTTTATAAAGAGCGATTCTCAATCGGATGGCCAAAATTTCGGTTGCATTTCGACTGTGGATATCTTACGTCAACTGTAACAATGCCTCGCCGAAAGATTCATGCTCATTACGTGCACATGTCAGAGTTTGAAAGAGGTTGTGCTATGGAATGAAAGAAGCTGGTGGACGAATCGAATAATCGCTCGACATCTAAGTCGAAGCAATGCGGTGATTAGACGATGCTGGCAAGAGCGGAACAATAACGGCAATCAGCGTTCAAAATGGCGGCGGACGACCAAAGACCACAACAGAATAGGAAGACACAGCGATTGTCAGAGCAGCTATTACAACACCAGATTCGTCATTATCAACTATCCACCGTGTGTCCTGCACACATCTATCCAGGATGACCCTCGACAGACAACTAAGAGAGCGGAATTTAAGCTCGCTCCGTCGTTACGTCGCTTACTTCTCAAATCTGTACACCATCGAGTTCGATTACAGTGGTGTTGTGCTCGATCAACTTGGAACTGCGCTGAATGAGGACGTATAGCGAAGAGTCACGTTTCCAACTGTGCCCTGACGACAACCGCAGACATGTCTGGAAACGTACAAGACAGCGTGGGGATCCTGCCCTATCTATCGCATTCCACACATGCCCACAACAGGGCGTTATGATCTGGAGGGCCATCTCCTTTGATAGTCGGCCCCCTTTGGTAGTCATTTCTGGCACGTTGACAGCACAGCTGTGCGTGGACGACATTCTAGGACCGGTTGCGTTACCGTTCCTTTTGCGACACCCATGACGTACTTTTCAACATAATGCCCGGCCGCACACAGCACATGTTGCTATGAATTGTCTGTAAGCTTTCCTTACACTTCCTTGCCAGTTAGATAGCCTGATCCCTCTCCCATAGAGCACATTTGGGACGTTATGGGAAGGCGATTGCAACCATTTCCGAATGTTGGAGATTTAGCCCAACAGCTGAAGAAAATTTGGCGCGAAATTCTACAGGACACCATCGGGAACTTTATCAGTCTATGCCACACCGGAGGACAGCTTGCATCCAGGCCAGAGGTGGATCAAAGCTTTATTAACCTCCTTCGTTTATAACGGCTAGACTCTGAAGTAAAACATTCAGTTGTTCTGAAATTTTAATCGTTGGTTTTTCTAGGTATGTTCTGCACATCCAACAGTTTTTTTTATCGTAATTGGTCAACTCCTTCTTGGTGAGTTTTTTTTTGTTATAAAGTGTAATTTTAGAATACGGTAGTTACAAAAATCGAAGACAAGTTCTAATTCTGTGTGGAATAATTATCTCCCACTGCGGAAATTCAAACAAATAAATTCTAAAGTTATCTTTTCATTTGATGGTTTTTATTAAGACTAGCAAATTTTGTGACAGTTGAAAGAAATTTATTCTGTAAAGGAGTGCCTATTTACCATTAAGTTTTCTCGATATATTGGGTCTCCAATTTTATAGTTACCAGAATGCATTCAAATGCTGATGATTATAAAAGTGTTGTGTTTAGCGAGAGAAAAAAAAAACATTTCTGATTATGGAGTTATAAACAAAATGCGTGAGGATTAACTTCAGAGCTAAGTGGATCTTGAATATTAGTCGTAATTAGGTCCAGGATTAGATATTAAATGTTTATTATATAAAGCTGTTAAGTTTGAATGAGTTATCGAGATTTTCTTCTCTATTGATTTACACTGAACACTTACAGAAAAAAACAACAACAGTGGTTGTATCACTTGAGCATCGTTAGAGATACATAACTAGTCACAGAATCACATACATCATTTAAATGTTTTTTAAACCATCTGTTTTGTTAAAATGTATGTCTAAACGATAAGATATAGTAACTTAACATATCTCTCATTACTTAGAATAATACAATACAAAAGATACATGCACATATTTCAAATTAACAGTACTAATAAGCCTTTTTTCAATTAACTCTAAAACTTATAAACTAATCTCACAAGTAAAAAAGAATTTTGCATCAAAATTATATTCTTTATAAAGTAAGTATGCAAATTTTTGGGGGTTGAAGAACATCGTTTTTCTTTATTTTTCGACACAATTTTGCATTGTGTGAAGAAAATGAAATCCTGTTTATCAACTCCAGTCCTTTAAATTGTTAAAAATTTAAAAACGTATTTTCGTTTCGCTTGAAAAATCAAGCATTCAAATAACATAAAAATGTTTTAGGAAGAAATCTCATTCTCCCCCACCCTTAAATATTCAATTTTTATTTTCCTCAAAATATAGAACACATTAGTTTACTCCTAAGTATAGGAGAAACTACCAAAGTATTAATCCCAAAGGGACATGTGCTGAAAGGTCTTAAAATTGGATAAAAATTAAGAAATAAAATTTCTTCTCACTTTTCCATCCTTATAGTAATAGTAATGGAGATTTCCGAAATTAGTTTCAACAGTGATTTTAATTGCAACAATTTCTGCTACCTTATTGAGCACTAACCACCTTAATCCTAAATTTATACAATCTAGCAAACATTTTTTTTTTCGTAATTAAATTTTTTCGTACTCTTTGACGTTATTTTGTTTCACTTTTAAGTTGTTAGTCTATCTCTATTTTGAGGGCCGCGGTAGCCTAGTGGTCAAGGTCGTGGACGCGCGACCGGCGGTTTTCGTTCAGTTGCTGGTTCGACCCGCCGTGTAGCCGGGGCTGATGCGCGTTAAATCTGTTCGGGGCCCAAAGTCCTCCCGTTGGCGTGGTGTGGATGTTAGGAGAGGAGGTGCCAGCCTCGTCACTTGACCGTGGTTCAAAATTACGAGGTCCGTCGCCAATAGCCCTCGTATTGCTTCTAGTGCGACGTTAAAAAATATCTCTATTTTGAGAAAAGGTTTTCTAGCTAGTGAATATCAACTCGATAGTCTTTTCACGCAACATCCATATAATTTTCATTTATTTGGTTGATTGCTTAAAGATACATTGTATTATCTTAAATGCATTAAACTGCAGCGGTAAATGACGCTGCGAATTTAGCAAAATCTGATTCGAAACATAATCTTTTTTTTAAAATTTGTTAATGGAACTGAAAATGATTATCTAATCAGGGGTATTATGATCTGATTAATACCATGCTTCGCTTATAAGCTTTCATTCTTTTTGAATCACCCTTGTAACTTGCAATAATTTTTCTTATGAAAGTATTTTACAGTGCAGTTTTAGAATTATTTTTGTTTCTCTTTTAATACAAATATAAATATTTATGCTTTTATTTGAAAGTCATTTATTGCTTTACTAGCAAATATTGTGACAGTTCTAATAAATTCCAATTTTACAATTCAAATCAAGTTTAAGCACTCTCTCACACACAAGTCACATTTCCTTTATTTCAGCATTTGATTTTTTTTTTATTAAAAAAAAATATTTTAATAAGTATGATGTGTTATTTGATCGTTTGAATTTTAAATTTATCAAATTTTTTTGCATATTTTTCATTCACTCATCTAATATAGTCTTTATATTCAGAGGAGGAAGGAGCGATAGGGTTTCTTGAGATAATCACAAATTTTTCGTGGTAGATGCAAAATTTTCTGAAACACGCATGTTTATTTTGGAATATTTGAGATTTTTCTTTAATGCAAAGTAAGGAAAGCACTCAATAGAATGGTTTTGATGTCATACCGCTGAAAAATATTTAGTCCCATGACAAATGTTTTTAATCTCAACAATCTGAAAGACTACACATAAATTATGTTAAGAAAATCTATGCATTGAATCACATGAAATCAAACTGATATTACTTAAAAATAAATAGTTATAAATTTTACAGAAATTAAAATATTTATTAGCTATATATTTATATTCTGGATAAATTATAATAATCGTAAATCATCATTAAATTTTAGTATTTCAGCCAACATTGTTAAACGCAGATTTAGTTCTGGAATTCAAATGAATTAATATAATATTCTTTTAATGAAATAAATTCATACTGTCATCTCTATCATACCTTTTATTACTATGATACGGTATATATTGCTTAATGAATTAATTAAAATAAACTCAAATTGTGTATAATTTGTTTCGAAGTAAATTTCACATAAAAGTTGAAAAATATAATTTTTGCTTACAAAATTAAAAAAAATAAATGTTTGGCATGGTTTATTGCAACGTATAAAGATTTCACTATGCAAAGACTAAAAAAATTTTTTTTAATTGCTTTCATTATAGAAACGATACTCCGTAGATATTTATCTGAAGAATGTTATTCATTTAATATAGCATCACTGAGATATAAATAACACTCTCTGGAGCAAAAGCAATACACATCTTTATTTCCATTACTTGATTAAAATGTTAAAAATAAAATGTATCCATGATAAATTTTTATTACTTTTGTGATAGATTATTTTCTGTGAATTAAATTACAAAGAGAATTTTTTTTTCTAATACAGAGATTTACATCTAGTATTTTCTACTACTTTATTTCCAGTACCAGTCTCTTGTCTTTTAGTGTTATATTTCTTCATCGTAATAGGACTTGGGGCGATTCTTATACTTCTTGTTCGCATAAATTATGTCCTTCATTATTCTTTCCTGCAAAGGTATAAGAAAAGCATGTTAAAACAAAGATATCTAACACAAGTAACCAAAACAATAGCCATTTGTAATGTTAACATTGCGTTTTTGTAGTTAGTTTGTAAGCAACGGGAAAGAGACGATAAATATTTTAATACATATAATTTATGTCGTATTAACTCTTTGAAGCTTCTTGAAACATAATTATTTTTATTTTATCTTTGGAAACTCTTTAATATTAATGGACATAAATCTGAAGGATGAAAATGAGATCCAGGCGACGAAAATAAATTCAGTAACAATTTCATTTTAATCTATTCACGATATTACGCTTTTATTTTCCGGGTTTAAAAGCAATAAAATCTTGCATTTTTTCTCAACATTTGGATATTCAAAAAACTAATAATTCTAAATATATATTTGTATCATCGCAAAGTTGTTTTGAAAAATAATTAAAGCTTTCTGAGTATTTTGGAAATAAAGAATTTAATTCGCACATGGGGCTCTTAATAAAATCATTTACAGAGGAAGAAAAATATAAACTTAGAATAATTTTTTAATTTTTTTTTTAAATACTAAATAATGTTTCTCGTAAAAGTTTTAAATAAATTATCAAACTTATGAAAAATCAATGAATGACTCAAATTTCAAATATAATATCAATCTCAGGGAGCAATTTGAACAGAAATAAAGAAATAAACAAACAGTAAAAATGAAGAGCCTATTGAAAAGTGTTTACATATTTTCTGGACAAGAAACAAGACTAAAAAAGATCCGTTATGAATAATTTAATTGCTTATAACAGATAATTTCTTATAGTTCTTTTTCCAATAAAATCCCCCCCCCATCCTATAATTGACTATTTTGGTGTCCTAGGTCCCCTTAATCAATACAAGTGTACCAAAAAAAAAAAACTAATAATCCTATTTCAAGTACAAAATTATATTCATATAAGATGCTATTTTTTATATTTTATAATTTATTTTTAGGAAAATGCCTTCAAGTTTATTTCAGGATGTTACATATAAGTATCATAATATTTTTTTTCTCCATCGCCTCCCTCAAGCTCTCTTGCTGTGAAACACTTTCTACAGGAATGGATGTATGCTACTACTGAAAAAAAAAAATGAAACACAAAAGGATTGTGATGTTGTTGCCGACAAAGCTACCAGATTATTCAAACTTTCTTCTATATTATTCGAGACTTACATCACTGTAGGCCGAATAAAAAAAAATAGATATGAATGAATCATAGAATTTCTGTTACCCTCATGAAAACACCAAGGGAATACGATTCAGGTAAGTTATATTAACGTCGCTCTAGAAGCAACACGAGTGCTATTGACAAAATGCCCAAGGGAATCAAGCTTACCCAAAGGGCTTAGAGCTACACCCCCCGCTGGAGACAGTCATCCCCGCTCGCTCCAATAGGTGACGGACCATATAATTTTGAACCTTGGTCAAGCGACGAAAATGACCCTGGCCTGGCACCTCTCTCTACAAACTTTCACAACACGCTAACGGGAAGACTTTGAGCCTAGACAGAATTAATGTGCATGAACCCTGGCTACATGGTGGGTCTTAAGTGGCCTCAAGGCTCGAGCCCACGACTCGACGAAAATCGCCGGTCGCGACCATGATTACTAGGCTACCGGGCCACAAATATGATTCAGAATTAGTTATACAATCTTAAGATATCATGACATAGATGTCTTAAAGAGTTTGTTTAGTTTGAGAAGGGAAACCCTGAACCGAGAACTAATTCTTAATGATTGGAACTCTTCCTCTCTCTCTCTCTCTCTCCAGACCATCGTAATGGTCTCTTTCTGTGATGTAACTAGGGATGAAATGTGTCCCAACCTCTTTCCAAATCAACTGGCGTTGAGAATCTCTTGTGGGAATGAAAGGACTCTCCGTAAAGAGGACACGACTCCATTGATGAGATGCCCAGTGTTTGTGCTCCTAACATCATTCTAAATGGTTTGTGCTCCTAACATCATTCTAAATGGTTTGTGCTCCTAACATCATTCTTTCAAAGGGATGCAGCGTTCATGACGGCGGACGAATAGGCCGCCTTTGTGAAGACGTCTGGCCACACTTAACCGAGACAGCTGTCGCTATGTTACTGTACACAGTTGCTGAGAAATTGCGCTTGCTGACTGGTATCGGGCTCTTTTAACCTACTAGACGATATATCGGTCATTCACTGCAATTGTTTTCTTAGGGTGGCCACCGCCAACCTCTCTAACAGCTGTATTTATGGTTTGGAAGGCTTTCCAAGAGCGCGAAACGACACTTTTGTTGATTCCGAACCCTTTAGTTACACTGGTCAAACTGCACACCTCCTCCAGTTTTCCGATCCTTCTTCCATGTAGTCGTCCAGGTGATTTCTTCTAGCCATATTTCACGAAATAACTCACTTGAACTTGCAGCGAATGTCTTTAATTGCGCCTCCGTTCTTCCTTTTATTGTAGTCATGAGCTGCACGCGCCGACCGCATGCGTTTTGCTTACACTCACGACGCCTTTGACGTTTTGTTTCTAACATTTGCATACGCATCCCCTTTTTACTGAATTGCGTGTTCATTGTACTGATTGCACTAACCCATTTTCTACAATTTCAAGGCTATCCTTAAAATTTACATTGTTACTTAAGTTTTGTCCACCAGTGTATATAATGTTGCAATTTACAGCTATTCATGTTGATTCGTTTGATTTCTAGAAACCTAAGACTGAAGTAACCCGCAGATACTGAACTTTATCTTCACCGCAGTTGTAGAAGATAAAATCCAACCTGTTCAATGCAATAATGACGGCCTTCAAAAAGTTAAGAAATACTGAGAGAAATGTATAACTCTAGATGTTAACTATATAGAGAATTTTTAAGAATAATTAATGTAAATTAAATGGTCCTATCTCAATTATTTTTAGAAATAATTAAAACTGTCGATACTGCGACTTACTTCAATTTACGGCTTCCTGAACCAAACAAATCAACATAAATAGCTGCAATAAGCAACATTATGTACATAAAGATAAATTAATAGATAGAATAAATTTTATCCAGGTATATCGCTTGTTTATTTATAATAATTATACCTTTATGCTAACCCCTCGTATTTCATAATACAAATAGGAATACGAGTGTTTATTCTTAATTAGATTTAATACTTTTAATAGTTTTACTGCATTTATCAGAATAATTTTATAAACATATTTGCTGGCTTAATATAGGAATAATCTTAGAATATTTATAATGACTTTAAGCTGAATATTTCTGTTGTATCATACATACGATATATTCACATTTATATTATATCTATCATGGTATTTTTTTTCTTCTTTAAAACGGGATATTTTCTAAATTTTAGGCTATAGGATATGCATTGAAGAAAAAATCAAATGTTACCGGAATTCTTATTTATTGATGGCAAGAACGAGAATCAACATGTAAAAATAAAAAAAAGTAATAAGTGGTTTTATAATTTTTTTATAAAGCTTATTTGCCTAGGTGTACTTGGTGTTGATTTCAAATATTAATGAAATTCTTGGCATGATTTCATTCTTATTTTGGTAAGTGACATAGATTTAAAAACTGCGACTTACAAATATGTTTCTTTCATTCGCTTACAACTTTTTCTGTAAACACGGATGCATTAGTACCTTTCTTTGAAATTGTTTGAGATACTGCTCTCTTTCTGAAAACGGGACATTTCTGCGTTTCAAATCTGTGCTTGGAGGCAAAAGGACAAGCTACTTAAACATTGGATGAATTAATTACAGTGTCTCCCAAAAGTCTTCATACAAATTTCAATAAAATGCTGCTATATCGACTGATAAAAATTAATAATCAGTTTTTTTTCTCATAATATCATTTCATAACTTATTGATAACAAAACTGCACAAAAGAGTTTTTAAAAACATAATATAACTTTATTTGAAAAAAAAAAAAAAAAACCTCAGTAATAAAACAACAACAACAAATTACCTCACAAAAGTTTTCGTACACTCTAAAAAATATTTGTATGTTAGTAAATATTGTAATATTTTCTTAAATTAGTACTCAGAAGGATATCCTTTGGAATCCACAAGAGCTTTTGAACTTCTGGGTGTGGTATTCACTAGCTTTTAAAAATATCTATATCGATATTCCTTATACTTCGGTAATCACCATTTTTTTAAAATTCTTTTTCGTTTTTTATAATGGCATGCCTTCTCTAACCTCCATTTCTCTCCAAATATCCTCTATCGGAATTAAATCGGATGACTGAAGTGGTGTTTTCAGAACTAGTGGACAATTATAAGACAATAAAGGCTAACGTTGAAAGCCGTGTGTGGTCTTATTCTTGAAAAAAACAAATTTGTTTCCACACCCAAAAGTTGGGGCTGATAATTTTAAATTGTCCTTTAAAATATTTAAATAAAGAGCATGGTTTATTATACCATCAACAAATACTAAATTACTTAATTCTGATACTGGCATGTGCCCCTACACAAAGACACTTCCATTGTCATACTTTACTGTTCTAACTAAGTTTTGGAGATTACATTCCTGCAAAAATATTAAATTTGCCTTTATCTTCAAACAAGACATTATCCAATACGTTTTGGGTTAATTTGTGATAGATTTTGTGAAGGAAGTCTAAGATTTCCTTGGAATAGTTAAGCATGGGAGTAGAGGTGTCCTTGTGTGGGGGTGTATGTCACCTTCAGGATTAATTAATTTGATATTTGTTGATGCTATCATACTATTTATTTAAATATTTTAAAGGGCAATTTAAAATTATCAATCCAATATCTGAGCACTGGAAGCAACTTTGTTTTTTTTTTCTTTTTTATCAAGATAAGAGTCCTAAGCAAACAAATATCCCTGTTCGCCTCTGGTGGCTGTTTAATTGTTCACTAATTCTGAAAACACCACCTCAGTCTCTCAATTTAAGCCACAGTATATTTGGAGGTTAGAACAAGAAGACTCGCCATTGAAATAAAAACAGAACGAAAAACAGTAATCACCGAAGAATGGGGGAACATCAATAAAAATATATTTTTAAAACAAACAAGTGAATTCTGTGCTCAGATGTTCTAAAGCTCTTGTGGATTTTAAAGGATTCATACTAAGAACTAAATTAAGGAAATTTTACAATATTTACTAACATGTAGCTATTTTTTTAAAGTGTAGGAAGACTTTTGTGAGTTAATTTTTATTTTATTTTTTATTATTGATTTTTCAAAATAAAACTTATTTTACGTTTTAAAAATTTTTAATGTAATTTTGTCAACAACTAGAAATATATTAGTAAAAAATACTAAAATAAAATATTAATTTTTATTAGTCGATAGAATAGCCTTCATTAAAATATGTGAGTTTACGAACGCTTTTGGGAGCCATTGTATAACACACGACACCGCTTGTTTGAGAGAGTTAGAGATTAAACAAATGAATATATAAGGGAATAAAATGATGCCAAACTATTATTTAAACTTAAAACAAATTATTACAGTTGCTCTGGCAAAATATATACGAATCATCTGCCGCTATTAAGAAATTTTGTTTATATTTGATCTACCTTTGTAATAATTTGTTTCCGAGAAATGGTATTGACATCGAAGTGAGCGAAAACAAGTTCGAAAACGATTAACTTCAATTTTTCGTTATTAAAATGTAAAATTTTCTAAATTTAGGAGTCATGTGGACATTTAGAACTCCTCCACAGTATACAAGCTTGAATTATCAAGAAACGGACGTATATTTACAAAAAAAAAAAAAAAAAAAAAAAAAAAATGCATACCGCGAATTAAAAAAAATTTGAATACTTTTATGTTTTTAGAACAAGTTAAAGAATTCTTTAAAACAAGAAAAAAGAAGAAAAAAACCCACAGCTTTTCCAGTTAGCTATGAGTTAAAAGGAATATTGATTCTTTAGCTTAGAGTAATGGGTTCTAGAAGACTACTGTTGTATCAATATCAGTCGTAAAAAAAAGAAAAGGAAACCACATACTGTATATTATTTTAATATTTATTTTTGTTTTATAATCACTCCTTTCAATCTATCATTTTCTCTGTAAGCACAGTACTGGTTTCGAAAATTCTTTACTCAGATTGTAATGCTGACTCAGATAGAATCCTTTTATCTTGAAGTCTAAAAACGGTGGGTGGGGAAGGCTTGGTTGTATCTGTATCGATAAGGTTTAACATTTTCCGATTAAAAGCTTTCTAAAATTGGAGAAAAGTACGAATGCTTTGTTTTATCGCTTTTTGGAAAAACTGTAGAGGTAAAATATGAGTAATTGTCACTGGTGCATTGCATTTTCAAAACAACATTGTTACTTCGCTTATTACACATCTTCTAAGTTTGGTTATCTATTTCGGAATTCAGTTCACAACAACCGAATCTGTTTTCACTGCACTTCTGTTTCAATGTCTATGACATTAATAAATTCTGTAATGTATTTTTTTTAAAATACAGGATTTAACGTAATGCAAAATGAAATAAAAAAATAATCTCTTTTATAATCTTATAACGCAAATTTATTAGAATTAAAGATTTAAAAAAAAATCTGCGATATATAAGCATTTCTTCAAAAAAATCAAAGTAATTTCAGAAAGAGAAAAAATTCTAATCAAAGGTGTAAAAAAAATATCTCTAAAAGTTTCCTTTTGTGGAAAATTCTCGGAAACTTCTTTTCGATTATTCGAACGCTTATTCTTTTCAAATAACTTCACTTTTTATATCACCTACGGAAACAACGAAAACTCTTCAATGTTCATACTGAAATTTGATTGAATAACTCATTATGTATGAAATATTACTTTTATGCGTTCCTATTGTATTCAAATGCAATCAGGATTTTTCAACTAACATTTTTTTTTCGCGTTGTCTGTATATTTAGAATAAATATGCTTGGTTTCTGGAAATAAAAATTACAGCATTGTTATTAATTTTTCAAATCGGAATAATTCGAAACAATTTTTCTTTATGTCAATTTTTACATTCCAAACTGAGATTTATTAGCACAGAGTTATTTACTATACAATCCGAAATTTTTTGAAAATGAGTTTGAATTAGTCTAACATGATTCAAAAGTAGACAAATACAATTATTCAAAAAGAATGCATGTTTTTTTTATCATTGTTTCCTAATTCTTTCAGATATTCAGAGAATCGCCATTGTATGCAAATGTTTTTTTTTTTTTTTAATAAAAAAAATTTAAGTTACAGAATGTAAAATTAACAATGTCTCTACCTAATCAAAGAAAGTGAAAAAAAAAAAATTCTAATTCGTATATGGGAAATAAATTTTGTTATCTGATTAAAATTTAAGTTTAGTATATTAATTCTATATACTTTACAAGAAAAAATCAAGCAATTGTTTTACCATCAGATCACTATCAACCGTGTTTTTCCAGTATGGTTCTTCAAGACTGTCGTCTGTATTGTAAGGTTCATCTGTTTCTTCGAAAATTCTAAAAAGTAAATGATTTCTGTTACAACTGTTAAATAAATTCACATTTTCACGGGGTGTTCAAATGAAAAGGTACGAAACGACACTGTGGGTATAAATGAAGACATTATTCAAAATATGCACAATAGGCCTGAGCACAACGATCCCAATGATTAACAAGCCGAAGGATTCCTTGTTCCCAGAATTCCTGTGACCGTGACGAGACCCAGTTCATCACAGCGTACTTGAGTTCGTCGTCCGAGTTGAAGCGCTTCCCTTTCAGATGTTTCTTCAGGGGTCCAAATACATGGAAATCGCAGGGTGACATGTCCGGGCTGTTGGGCAGATGGTCAAGTTGCTCCCACTTGAACTTGGTTGATTCCATGTGTGACCCTAGAGACATGAGGACGCGCGTTATCAAGGAGCAGAAAAACACTCACCGTGACCAACCCTGGTCTTTTGTTCTTGATGGTCTTGCGTAGTGTCTCACAGTACACATTGGAGTTAATGGCTCTTCTGTGCTCGAGGAATTAAACAAGTAACGAACCTTGGGCATCGAAAAAGACGGGGAGCAACATCTTGCTTGCAGACGCCACGGCCTCGAACTTTTTAGGGGGAGATGACGACGCATGCTTCCACTACATGATGTCTCGCTTTGTGTCTGCCACGTAGTGATGGCACTAGCTCTCATCACCTGTGACGAATCGTTCCAGGAAAGTGGAGTCTTCATGGCACCAAAACAGATGTTGAAGTGCTAGTTCTATATGCATGAGCATATGAGGCTAGCATATGTGAGCTGCTGCGCCCACAACTTCCGACAGCGCAACCAGTCGTGAACAATTGTAAACACTGTTGCAACACGCTGACATCCATCTTCACCGCCAACATTCGCAATGTGACACGCCTATCACTTCTCACGTCGTCCACCTTGTCGATGAAATCGGCCGTGATGACTATGTTTGCTAGGCCTGCTCTTGGGGCAGCAACCAAACTCACCGCCTGCACGAAAACGGGCACTCCATTTTCTCACTAATTTGTCGGACACACAGTCTTTCCTGTATATGGTCAACATCCGGCGATGAATAGCGGGAGGGTTTAACACTTTCCGCTGTCAGAAATCGGATAATGCCTGTTTGCTCTTCAATCGTCGAATTTTGCAATGTGAACACCATCGTGTCCTCACACGCACTGCCGTGTCAACGTTGACGTTGATATTTCTATGGGCGCCTAGAGCGCGGAGCGCTCTTCAAGCCCAAATCTTGTATATAGAAGTTGCTTTGGAGGAATGATGGACGGCGCTCTTTATAAGATCTCTGCTCTCTCCTGCGCATGCGGGCGTCTACGCATGCTCCGATCCACGCCAGACTATTCGAATCTCCAGATGTCTCGCTACGTTCTCCCATAGCGGAAAAAGCACATACGTTAATGGTTACGTTGTTACGACGTTTCGTACCTTTTCATTTGAACAGCCCTCGTAAAAAGAAAACAAAAAATAGTTTTTTTTTTATATACATTGATCCTAAAATTTTTTTTTTATACTTACGGCAGTCTGGACGACCTTTTTGCACTGATTCCTCGACATTTGGGATGAAATACCATTTTCCTATAAGGATAAAAATCAAAGAATGAAATCAAAGAGATTCATTCACTTAATGCTAATTAATCACATAAAAATTTTCATTTCTCTGATCAGTGTTAAGCTGCTACTACATAAATTTTGAATTGTGCTTTAATCTTAAATATTATATTTTTATCGATATATTATGTTTGTCTCAATTTTTATTCAAAAGTTTTGATACTTTTATTGGTGGCTGTGTTGTTACTAACTTTTGAAAATGTGTGATAAATTTTTCAGCTTACTGATTATTATTAAAAAGAGGAAACTATATTTTCGTAATAAAATCTAGATAATTTGCAATTTGAAAAAAAAAAAAAATCGCATATTTAAATTTCACTTTTGTTTATAGTAAATAAATTACGCTTAATTTAGAGCCATTTTTTATGGAACTGATACCAGCAATTTCTGTTTTCTAAAAGAATTTCATTTCTTACTTCTAGTCATTTAATAAAATGATGCGAAATATCATTATTAATTTATCTTACTTTTATTTTCGCCTTAATGCTGGACTATTGTGGTTTAAAAATTAATCGTAGAACGAAAACAAGAGAAAAATTTAATATCAATTAAATATAGCTCATACATTTTAAATTATATATATGAAAATACAAAATTTACCGAACTTAGCTCAAGCGTACAGAATATCAAAAAAAACTACACTAAACTAAGATTTTAAGGAAACGTAGTTTTGTTTATAATTGCTCTTTGTTATAGTTGTATATATTGATTCAGAGTTATATTTAGTTAACACATTAAAATTTAGAAAACTAGTAATGTTTTCTAAAATTGAAGTAGCAATAATCTTTACCTTGAATGACATATTAATAAATATCTTCCTTTATTTTGGAAAGGGACGGAAGGAAGCGCAATACGTAAATAGCATTGCGTTCATACTTCCTTTGAAAAGAGATTACGTTTTTGTATTACTCCTTCCAAGTTCGTTAATTGTTTCAAAATATTCCATTAAATTGTATAGCTAATGTTTATATTTTAGTATTACATTGAAGCATTCAATTATTTAATTTTTGATATTTGTTTTCCTTTTATTCTAAATAAAAACTTAAAATAGAATTAGTTAATAATAAAAAGCGGAATAAAGAAAATATGTGGAATTTTCAATCATTTGATTTCTTGCACTTCTATATAGATTGGGGGATTCCTTAATTTATTATATTTTAATGAGGAATGGCAGAAATATTGATTCAAGTATGTCTGAATTTTCGACTGTGATTGCGAAGACCGACAATTGACAGAACCACCTATCGACTGAAAGACCAAAGAATTTGCGAATCGAAGAGTAATCTAAGAATAATCTCAAATAAATCTAAGGCTTTTGATAATGTGAAACCTTCGCTTACTTCAAGGAGATATGCAATAAACTTTTTACAGGGAAAAAAAATACCATTGTTCAGTTTTCCCTTATCCCCATAATGCATCAGTACAAGTACTTTTTATTCAAAATCTCTCGAAAGTCAGTTTTGAATCCATAAAGTGCATCCCTTTAGAAATTCATGTTTAAAAAGCATCTCTTGGGCAAGGAAAAGAAGGAAAGAGATCTGGGCTGCGTATTTTTTTTTAGCTTCAAAATGCTCCTTAATATATGAAATGTAAAAATGTTCCAGGTTCACAAACTATCGCATTTAACTGGATCAGAAGCTTCTAAAAGTGTCTCGAAAATCGATATCTGCACAAGTAAAATGGAAAAGTAATTATAAAATATGCTTTAGCATAATGGATCAAAGTAGATGTTGCATTAGTTGAGTGTAGTAGTCAAATATATATCTAGTCACTGGTTTTATCAGGAAAAAGCAAGTAATGAGAAAATTAATGCACATAATATTAACTGTTTAATGGAATATATGAACAGTCAAAAGCAGCCCAAGTTTTGTTTGTACGGTAGTTTGGAGTTACTATAAAGGTAAAAAAATTAATCTTTTGATTTTTTTTTGGCATGAAATCTTAAGTCAATCTAATAGATTATCATAATTAAGATAATTTAAAAATAAAACGAAAATTCTTCAAAAAATGGATAAGAATGGTTGCATTAATGGTTTCAATACTTATTTTCATCTTTAAAATTATTTTTATTTCACATTGAATAAGCTGAATTTCCCGTTCTCCACACGGTTGAATTTAAAAACTCATCAACCCTGTAGTAAATGTAAACGTGACTATTAAAAGGACTTATAAGTGACAATCAATTTACAAATCTAAACGCAATCTACTCATTTGATTATGTGACTACACTTAGCTATTCAAAGTAACTTCCCTTTGAATGGCTATATCTTTGAAACCGACAATAATATCAAAAAGTGTTTTGTGTCAAATTATTCAGAAAATCTATAATACATAAAAATATTATTTTCAAAAATCGGTATTTTTTGAAAGTTTTAAGGCTCCTGATACCCCTTAATGGCTCTTTCCACACACATCAACGAAACATCCTGAAAATTTGGAGTGATGGGATCAGCGGTGTGGATTTGTAGAAAGAATAGACTAATAGACTAAATTTATATATTAGATTAAATTCGAGAGGTTTAGGAGTGTCTTTCCTGAGTGTTACTCGAAGTCTTTGTTGCTTTTATAAAACACAATTTTGAACGATTATTCATAATACTTATTTTAGCATCTTCTTTACTTGGATTCTTCAAGCAATTTGTTGTTTAAATATAACGAAAATACTTTTATTTAAAGCAGGAGAAATCGAAGATGAATAGTTATAATGATCGTTATTAAATTGGATGGGATAATCTAAGACTATAATAAGGGCATCCCATTACCATGGATGAGTTGCAACATTCTACAAATATTTTTTAAAAAATAAAAAAATATAATAATTTGAGTAATTTTTTCACCCTTTAGAAATAAATTAGAGGTTATTTTAAATACAACAATCGAAACACTAGAGAAAAATATTATAGCATCACATCATGACAGTACAAAAAATGCATATTTTTAAATAAGTGAAACAAAATTATTTCAACTGATTTAAAAATTCAATCTTTCCAGAACTATTTCAAAGAAAAAAATTTTTTTTCTTGAAGATTGTATCAAAAATCAAATTGTAAAATTAAAAGTTTGTGTTATCTGAAAAAAAAAAAAAAAAAAAAAATTAAAAGTGTTAGAAAGTGCTTTAGAGAACTACATAACTGTGTCAGATTAGTAAATATGTTCTCTGTTTTACCTAAAAAACAAGACATACGGTTCATTCGATTCACATGCAAGAAATGTTCTTACAAAGAAACCTCTTTCATACATCATGAATGGTCAGACAGACCTCGGAACTTTAGAATCTGAGACGTCCTTTTTTAAATTGCTGGAAAATCCAAACTCAAAGTTCAAGGTCTTTAAAAGCGTGTTTTATTGCGCCGCAGGTGGAAATAACGAAATGTTTCTCAATCAGATATAAATTATAATGTGTGTTGCATAATATAAAGAACAAGATCCAAATGTTAAAAAAGAATAAAACAAAAATCACTCAAAACTTTAAAAAAAAACATGTCCTGGAAATATTGCATCTTTTAGCTGTGTTGTGCGAAACAGGTTCTTTAAATCCTTATTAATATGTCAATCTTTTAAAGTTCGGATTGTTTCAAATCTCCATTTTTCTTTAAAAGTGAATGAGGTCAGTAAAAACGAAACATACGAACTAAAATGTTTAGATTATAGTTATTAAAAGTTTAAGTATAGTTGTCCAAGTTATTGAAAAAATGAAGACTGAAATATTTTCTTAAAAAAAATAACAAGTTACTGTTAAAATGAGGAATATTATTAAAGATCCGTTATAATATCGCTATAAAATAATTAAAGAAACCAATACAAATAAATAATTGAATAATAATACAAATTTATATTCGTGAAGTGGAAATAACGCAGAAAAAATGTTTACTAATGTTCTTTTTCTTAGATAATTTTTCTTAAGCGAAACATTTCCAAGTTCATTGCATAGCATGCCATTAAATTTGCAAGCAAAAGCATGTATTAATTAATCAAGGTCAGAAACTATAAATTAGATAAGTATTATTAATAATCTACACTTTTTAAAAATAATTTAACTATAAGCACCTCGCTTAAATGAATTGAATTTTAAGTAACGAAATCTCAATGTTCTGTTAGATATACTTAGTCATAAAAGTAAGTATGCACTTCAGGTCTCCAGTCAAAAAGTCCTGATTTTTAAAATAAATACATGATCTATATATATCCTTGGAGAACATATCCTATTGATTGCGAATTACACTTCAAGAAAATGGAAAATGAACTTTGCCTTAATTTACTTTACAATTACAATAGTTAAAACTTACATCATAAAAGTATGTATATAATCTAAAACTTTAAGGGTTGTAAGTCATTTAAAAGTCTGGATACACTTTTTTTATGATTATGTTATATGTTACAGATAGTTCTGAAACTTTTTCTGCAATTTTCTAAGTTAGCCGCTAAATAATTATATAATTTACTTGTGGCTCCACGAGGAAAGGACCTATCACAAGATCTGAAAGATTTAATTATAAAACTGCGCAAGGAGAGCAAGTCTCTAATGGAAATCTCTGAGATAATCAAGAAAAGCCCTACTACAGTGCAAAAAGTTATTGAAAAATTTCGCACTGAGGGCAGTACTAGAAACAAGGTTAAAACTGGTCAATCACTCATATTCACTGATAGAGAAAGTCGGGATATTATTAGAAAAATTAAGGAAAATACGAATATTAATGCTCTAAAATTAAAATCTAATGCAGAAAACCATTTAGGTAAATCTTGTAATTCTGAGGCAATTCGCCGAGTGCTACGAAAGGAATGATACCATGGTCGGAACATGTCTACCGTTTGTAAGCAAAGTTATTGGCAAAAAGAGACTTATCTTAACAAAAAAGAATGTAAATCAGGACTAAATTTTCTGGAGATCTGATATTTTTTCAGAGGAGAGTAAATTCAATATCTATGGATCAGATTAACACCAAAAAGTGCGAAAAAAAGTAAATATGGAGCTCGAACCAAAGAACAGGAGAGGAACTGTTAAATACGGTGGTGGTTCAATTATGGTTTGGGGTTGCATGTCTGCGGTTGGTGTAAGCAATTTAGTAATAATTGATGGAACAAAAAATAAAAACGGTTATCTGGACATTTTAAAAGGTAATATACATCAAAGCGCTGCAAAGTTAGGACTTCAGAAATCGTTTATCTTTCAGCAAGATAATGATCCAAAACATATAGCTTGAAATGTACAAGAACGGCTATTCTCCAATTTTCAAAAACAGCTCAAAATCTCTCCTCAGTCACCCGATATTAATCCCATTGAACATTTATGGAATTACCATGATAGAGAAATTAAGAAACAAGAGATAAAAAATAAGAATGATCTTAGCAGAGTACTTTTGGAGGAGTGGCAGAAAATACCATCTTCTGTGACGCAAAATTTAGAGGACTTAATGTCATCAATATTAAAAGCATAAGGCTTAACTTACTAATTACTAATTTTTAATTTTTGCAAAAGAAACTTGCAAAAATTATCTCCCCCCCCCCCCGTATTTCCCTGTTTTGCATGTATACTTATTATTGTGAAATGAATTACATGTTAATTTTAAGTTAAACTATTTTCGCATATTACATGGTTGTATTCTTGTGATATTTTTTGTGTTAAAATTAAATTTAAATTAGTTGTTTTTAAAATACATTTAAATTTTGAATGTAATAGGATATATATATATATATATCTGATTCCTTAAAAAACGTCAACACTATTACTGTGCATACTCACTTTTGTGACTCAGTGAATTTTGCCTCCAAACAACATTTGTGAACAAATAATTAAAACCTCTTGTTATTTGTATTTACATATGAACAATTTGTTTATTATTATCATCTAAAAGTATTAAATTTTTCGTTTCTTAATATTTTTCAAATTGTCAAAATGATACTCCTTCGTTGCCACCATGTTAAAAAGCTGCATAGAAATAGATTCCCTTACGATATCTGATCAAAAGTTAGAATTACAAAAACGTGTTTGCTTTGAATACATTTTTATTACTAATACGATTCTAATTTTTTACAATAGTCATGGCGATGTGCGCGCGAATTCTGTGAGTAAAGTCTATTTATTTACCATTCGCTGAGAGCGAAAATGTTACATCCAGAGAGCGATAGTTTGCTCGCTTCGATCTTTTCATGATGCCAGTTTGAAGAACAATATGCGTAGTTTCAGCCAACGCAGCTACAGTGGAAGAGAGGAGAATTTACTTAGCTTTTAAAATTTTTGTGCAAGGATTTCTCCTCATCACGTGGTATTGGATGGAAGGACGTCTAGGTATTTTTGCTGCAGGCAGATTGTTTAGTAAGGATTATCCATACAGCTTTGAATCAATGGGAAACAGCTGACTGAGAAGATTTTAATAACGCAAGATTACATAATTATAAAAAGGAACTCTTTACTGTGATAATTAAGTTTCAGGAAAAATTAAGAAGATGGATATAATTAATGGATCATAATATATATCATAATATATATATATATATATATATATATATATATATATATATATATATGTGTGTGTGTGTATGTGTGTGTGTGTCATAGTTCAACACAATATAGAAATATAGAATGAAGGTTCATTAATAAAATAATAGAAGGATTCTTAAATTTCAAATGTAGACTGATTATTTAGAAAATGACTTCTCGTCAAATCACATACGCAATTTCCAAAGGAATGAAAAGATCTTATATTATTGATTTCGTAATACATTTTACTGAATACAAAATAAGTAAAACTTACTATTACGAATTTTTTTAACTAGGACTTTTTGAATTCTTTATAAAAATACTTTTAATAAGAAAAATGCCTGTAATAAGGTTTTTATAAATTATTATTATACGAAATGAATTGTTTCTGAAATCAATATTGTGTCTTAATTAATAAGCTTTCATTTGTTTTAAAAAAGGAATTTATTATTAATATCTTAAAGGTACATATAAATTTCGTATAAGTTAAATTAAAAATTAAATTTACGAGATAACAATGACATTAAAAAAAGAGAATGATTGTAAGAGAATGATATTAAAATTAAGAGAAATAGAAAACGCTCATTGTTAGTCTTTAATTAAAAAATTAAATTATTTGTGGGAATATAACTCTCACGTTATAAGACTTGCTTGATTTTATTTAAATATAATTGAACAATTATCTGATTTAAGTCTACACGTGGATTCAAGGACAAATAAAGTTACGTCTAGAGAGAATTTAAAGTTTGTATATTAAACCTTTATGAATTTTTGATCTAAATTATATATATATATATATATATATATATATATATATATATATATATATATACAAAGGAAATGAGCTCTGAAATACTACAAGAGAGGAAGAAAAGTTTTTCATTTGTTACTCGCACTAAAAATATTAAGAAATCACGTGCATCTTTTTCTGCATCACTGTTACTGTATTTAATTTTTACCCAAAGTTAAGATGTATTTTGATTACTGGTATTCTTATAATTCAATTCTAATGAGAATTGAATACCTATATCCGTTAAACTAATATTAAAGCCCTTCAAAATAGAAAAGCAAGGCTGGAAAGTCATTATTTTAAAGTTAGTATACATTAAATTGCTAGATAATGATACACGTTTTCAAGTTTATCAACGAAAGTTTCTTGAATGTCAGCCAACCTCTTCAGTTTATAGTTAATTCACTGAAAGCCTTCCCTTATGAAAGGTTTACTCACTTTTGAATTAGAGTATTCTAATTACTGAAATTATTTATCTTTTAGACATTGTTTACCTTTGTTTTTCACATTACTGCTTTTATCTTATTAGTAGACATTTCAAAGATAAGCAAACCATGGAAGCGTCATGTTCAAAATTCGATGTATTTAACTTGATATTGAAATAAAAAAATTCCTCAATTTTTCTGTATAGCAATAATGTTAATGTAGGATATGAAACACGAAATGAAAAGTACGCTCACAATCCTATAAGTGTTAAAATATTTTAAAAAATTTTTCATTAAAATTCTTATATCACAATCCTAAAGAGAGAAGCATATACAAAATGCTACAAATTTCTGAATCAATCTTCCTTTCCCTATACTACAATACGAAAGGATTTTTTAAAACTTCAAAGGGGAAATTTGAGTAAAAATGGAATGTTTGTCATTTTTTTTAAAGACGCAATACAATAAATGAATGCATCCGCTACAATGTCCCGAATTATATGAATTTAGGGCTACTTGCAGTCTGAAAATGTGTTCAATAGGCAAAAACAGTCTTTTTTCTAGTTCTTTTTAAGTTGAATTAGCGTAATCCTAAAAGCATCGTTTGGTATAAAAGCCCATTTGCGTTAACGTCATAGAGGATCAAATGTACAACAGTTAATTCAATATAACTTTTATTGAATTAATTACATATTTTCGTTAATAAGTTAATTAGTTATTTGGTAATTTTTTTATTCATTTAAGTACATTGCTATACTCTTTCTTAATTAACTCCATGTTATAATTTTTTTAATCATAAAAATGCGAACAAATTTGAGTTTGATTTTCTTTCGTTAATAAAATGGTACGATAAGGAATTCGTTGAATAGTAAAACAAAGATGTAATTAACTGTGCCTTTAAAATAAAAACAAGCTACCTAAAGGAAAGTACAAATATTTTTGTTTGTTTGTTTTGAAACAGATAATAAAATACTGTAAATGATAACTACATCTCGAAATTCCCAATTTCATCTATTTCAGACAGTGTTTTTATACCAGCATTGCGACAAACGAGGGGAAAAAAACAAAGGTATAAAACGATCTTAAGCTCGTGATATACGACAAGCAGTGAAGATCCTAAATTCAATCTTGAAGGAAACCTGCAGACCAATCAGAGGACGCAATACGACAAATATTCTCCTTGCCTCAGGTGAAAACGAGAATTTCAGACTCCGTATGTGTACACCGACTGACAATTTATGTGAAAATGTGACGCTCCAGGCCTCTAATTGGACTCCATCAGGTCAACAATAGATTTGAAGACCGCGAAAATAAGATTTAAGAGAGGATACGTATGAGTTGAGTCATTATAAATGATCAAAGTTGGACAGAAATAGAAATTATTTTTATCAAAAGGAAGAATATACACGATATAACAATGACGTTTGCACCTTTTAAATTTTTTGCTAAACGTAAAGAGTCTAAAAATTAGTTTGCATTTACTTTTTTCCTTTGGTACTGTGTGTGCAAATATCGATTCCGACACCTGATTGTTTTGGGTAAAATCAGTACAAAGAACTATGATCAGTATCAGGAAGTACCAATTTAAGATTTTATTTCTTTAAATAAGTAGAATAAATTTCAATGTTCTTTTTTTTTCAGTTTTATTACTTATTGGTCAATTTACAACACTTTGAGTGTAGAAATGCTTTCAATACAATAATTCAATTATATTTGAAGTTGTATGTCTATATTGGCCGCGGTTATATTTCTCCGCCAATTAAATATTTACATTGAATTAAATACTTAATATAAACGGAATTCTCTTCCAGTAAATTAGAATTAATTAATATAAAAGAATTTTGGTTAAAAGAAAGTATAATAATTGCATACCCTCAATCCTCTTACAATAGATACTGTTATTTAAATTATCATACATATAACCATATGTAAAACATTATTACTTATTAACAATACCTTTAAAACGATATAAACATTTATGGTGGTAAAAACTTATTCTATGACTAATTTTTAAATAATGGATATAGGTTTTTTTATATCAAATATGTATTAATAAATTTTTTTGTTTACAAAACCGCTCGCTATTTATCATTTTCTCAGTCTTGAATTTTCTGAATTTCCATTCCCATTTCTGTGTTATCATCATAGTATAATTATTTATTATTGATAAAAGAAAATAACTCCAAAATTAAACTTTCCGCTAGAGATATTTTACACTAGTTTTTCATAACAATCAAAATGTAAATTAAAAAACTATTTTGAGTAGAGATTTGCTTCAACAGACTTCAAACAATTTTTTTTTTATAGAATCATCTTGCTTATAAATAAGAAAATGTTTAAGGAAGACTAAATCATTTTTTGCCAAAAAATAATACTTCTCAAATAGCTTATTCTATCAAACAGATATTTACTATTTACATTAATCACTTTCAAGCTGAATGTAAAACCCCCTTCTGATGATATCAGAAAAATAATTTTTTGCTTAATATAGCACCCCCCCCCCCCCCAAAAAAAAAAAAAAAAAAAAAGTTTGAAAACCATTATGCACTCGTAAAAGTGAAGTAGAGTTCCAACATTAGTGCCGTAATTTCGCATCAGGTAGAAACCAAAAAAAATTAAAGAATTTATTTTCGCTTCCGAAGAAATCATGACCATGAAAAATGCAGTAGGCGGGACTAAATTCTTAAAAAAACTACCTCGAATTTCAAGTCTGGGAAGAGGGGAAAAAGTTCAGAGGGTAATTTCGTTTTCTTCCTGGTACTGTCCTTTTCTGTGTCGGGAAATTTCTGTAAAAGAACTTTCTCTTTTCATAGTTTTTTTTTTTTTTTTTTTTGGTGGTGAAAAAAAACCGATGTCACATTTGTTGGCAATTTAGTTGCTTTCCGCATTCGAAATGTCTAAATTATTGTAATGAATGCCAGAAAGGCCCTTACGATGATGCCCTTAATCGATTGAAAAGTATACGAAGGGTTTCGCGGAAACGCTAAATGTGCGTTAGAAAATGTTCACATTTTTAAGGGCGTCATTTGAAGTCTCCTGTTTGTTGAAAAGAACTTAGAAATTTTAGGTTATATATAAGAAGAAGATGCGTAAGAATATTATTATCTTAATTGTTGTGTCTCCAATGTGCTTAGTCGACCCTGCGTGAACTTCAAAATAAAAATAATTAATTTCTGTGATTAAAAAATTATGATTTCTGTGATGAATAAAAAATATATTTATGGTTTAAAATTAAAATATATATTTGAAACTTTTTTCCAGATTTTTACCTCAAAAATAAGAATTCTTTATACAAGCTAAAATACGCTAATACTTATTTCAATCCTTTCTTCCATTACTGCAATTAGAAAACTCAAATAAACGTCGGATGTGACTCGAATTATACAAACAGATGACACATAACTTTAAATTAAATTAGCCATGATTTTTGGCATCGTGTTAATATGCGCATGTAATTAAATGTCATTTAAATCCATATTACATGATGTACATCGTTCAATAGCACGTACATTTTAAATAAAAGATGTATAAATCTGCAAATAAAATTCTTAACAGCAGTAAATTTTATTACTTGATTGAGGGTCATGGCGCAAAAACAAAGTAAATCCTAATTTTCCAACTAATTTTTTTTTTCTTTCCATTTTTCTTTCTAGTGAATATAGTTGTTTCGATTAGTGCAAGAAGTAGGCTCGAATGTACTCGAAACACCTTTCCTCTCCTTTACGCCAAGTAATAAAAAGAGGCAAGGATATTTCGACTTTGTGTCTTCTTTACTTACCAATCCTTCTCAATAATTTATGATTTTGGACTGTCTTTGCACCGAACCCCTCCATTGTGATCACAGCTGCTCAATTTTCGGTCAGAAACTGATTTAAAAATTGATTTGGAAGGGGCGGGGGAAGTAGGAGGGTTTTTTTTTTTTTTTTTTTATAATCATTATCGTGAAGAAAAAATCAATCTGAGTATCAGATGCTGAAAAAGGTTTACCTGGTCGGCAATATAACCAAAAATCAAAAAAGATAAAATTAGATGAAATTTAGATCAAAACTTGATCCAAATTGTTAAAATGTGAAATTATGTTGAGAAAATACTCTTTTTAATAATATATTCAAATCAAAAACACGGAATTCTTTAAAGAAATAAGGAAAGTCACTTTATTTAAAGAAAAATTTCATTTCTTGAAAGTTTAAAGTACTTACTAGTGTGATTAAAAGAAAACATTCTAAAACATACATCGACATTCTTGTTGAGATACATTATTCATAACATTTAATTAAAATTATTCGTTCTTCTGATTTCAATGCATTTTAAATTACGTACTCAAATTTCTAAATATTTTAAGAATCTTATTCAGTGATTTTAAGCAAAATTAAAACTATTATTTTAAAGTGACGTATTTTCGTAGGGTAAATCCAATTCTTCTTAAATAAACCTTTTTTTTAAATTAAAAGAA
Source organism: Nephila pilipes (assembly GCA_019974015.1). Taxonomy (NCBI): domain Eukaryota; kingdom Metazoa; phylum Arthropoda; class Arachnida; order Araneae; family Nephilidae; genus Nephila; species Nephila pilipes. The sequence continues at coordinate 63,264 of BMAW01083909.1, read as the reverse complement.
TTTCGAATTTGGATTTTATTCCTAATTATGCTTCTTGGAATCGATCTTAATTCCAGGTTGACTTACATGACTGTAATGGGACAAAATAATAAAAATGTGTGTTGTATTCAGTTTGATTTAGAAAAGTTGGGAGTATGTTAAATATGAAACAATATTATTTCGAAATTTAGAACGTAATTGAAATATACATCATTTCGTCAGAAATAAGGGGGGGGGGAGAAAATAGAGAGCAAAGAGAGACAGAGCGAGAAATGAATTGTTGAATTTCAAATATTTAGTTGAAAACAAAAATGATAGTCAATTATTCTCGTATAGTTTTAATAGGCTGTTTTTTACTACTGGTTTCTTAATTCCAGCCTTCTTTAGGTTTTATTTCGATACTTATATGGAACGCAAAGTTCCTGATTTCGTCATTTTTAGAATTCTTTTGAAAAGAAAATTACTACTTAAATTCAGAATTAAATTTTCGAACAATGTTTTATTTCCTTATCATGACAATGGAGCAAATATAGTTTAAATTAAAAATGTATGATAATTATTTGTTTTCAATTTTTGCCATTTGTCTTAAGCCATTTGCCAGTTAAATTTGTATCAGTCCTGTCTTATGTTTATTTGTATATTTTTCACAACCTTTGATGTTAGTGATAAATTAAATCGTTACCTTAAAAAAACATATGTAAACTTTTTCGTTAAATAAGAAAGCTTTTAAGGTACCTTTCTTTCTTGTGTTGTTAACTTAATATGCTTTGAGAGTTACGATTTTACTTTTTTACTTGTAAGAGTTATTAAATGTCATTCAAATATGATGATTTATGTTTTGATCTCCTTGATTGAACTTTTAATTTTACTTTTAATTTAAATATTTTCAAAGAGAGTATTAATGTATTTTCAAGTTTTTTTTATTTCAAACTTTTTGAATTTTCCTTTTTTAACAATATATCTGGAGTGCATCTGAATCATTTTGTTGAAAGATCATAAGGAATTTAAATGTAGTTGTTAAAAACGTCTTAAAAATAGTTAATTTTTTATAGGACTAGGAAAGCTTTCTTTACAATAGTTTGTTAGAAGTTAGTATAACAATGACGTGTTTTTTTTTTTTTTTTTTTTATGAAGAGTGGCTTTTTTTTTCGATTTAGCAACCTGCAATTCTGATTTCAATAAATTGTGCTTAAATTAAAACTGCAAAAAGGTAGCAATTTCCAGTTTAACAAACTTTATAACTGTGTTAGTACAATTATTTAACTTATTGGAAACTGACGACTACAATTCTGAAAAGTACAGAAAATAACAGCTAAATATAATTTTTAATAATTCTTTTCAATTCTCCATTATTTGATTTTGATCCAAATATAGCAAACTTCTTAAACTGTTTTGTTGGATGTTAACATGAATGAATGAGGTTAACTGATAGTTTATACATATATATATATATATATATATATATATATATATATATATATATATATATATATATATAAGACGGAAGATCGCACTGAGACGGAAACACGAAAGTTGTTTGTGATGAACTTTGTAATTTATGAATAAGAGATGATTTTTTCAAAGAAATGCGACGTTATATTTTACGAAAACAAATATTTTATATTCATAAAAGTATCGCATATTTCCTTCGATATGAAGGAAGTAGTAAAACTTGTTCCGTCTCACTGCAAAGAAATTTTATTTTTAAGAAAAATTTTATCTACGAATAATTGCAAATAGTTTAAATTTTAAAAAATATATTCATGCTGTTGAGACAGTTTAGATGTTTTCTGTACAATGTGAGCATTTTGATTGATCAGTTACTCGAAGAACAGTCACCATTTCCATTTTAAATTCGTTTCAGACTGTTTCAAAATGTTCAACTCAAAATCAATACAAAACTTTCATCTTCTAATTACGTAACATTGCATAAGGAGAAATTCTTTTAAGAAAATAATACTAATTACTTTAAAACTTCTTGTAGAATTTTAAGCGATTGCAAATGGTCTACTGATTCTATGAACCGTCCTCTTCCAGGATTTAAACATTTCGATTTCTAACTGCAGATTTGTTCATTCAAATACGTATCTTTTACTAAAAACGACCAAAAAGTTTTACAAAACGCAGCAAATGCAAATCTTATTACAAATAAAACTACGTTTTATAAATTCTCAAAATTTCTAGGTTTAATAATCTCTTAAGTATTTGTGAAGTTAAACAGAATATCCAAGTCTCAGATTTCAAAATTCTCGTTGAAAAGATGAAACTGCATTGTAGAAAGTAAACATATGATTCAACCTGCTTGGAAAGTATTGGAAATTGACTTCCTGAATTAAGAACTTTCTGTAGATGACGAAGCAAGATTCCAGCAAAGATTAGTTATGTATGTGTTAAGATAACATCGTAGATGTTAGAAACAGAATTCGATGCGGAAAAAATCAAAACAATGTAAGACAGCCACTCAAATATTGATAAATTATTTGGCAGGATGCCAAAAGATCACTTTTGCAGTGATTTCTCTTTCAGTACCAACTTCAATATTTTTTTTTTCTTAAATAAATTTTTAATCAAATGTTTATTTTCCCTCCCTTTATTCAAAAAAAAAAAAAAAAAAAAAAAAAAATCAAATTTTTGTATGAAAATTACGTCTTATAAATAATCCTACGTTGGATTAATTATTAAGTCAAAATGAATTCTATTAAAATCTCTAGACCAGGGGTCTCCAACCCTATGTGAACAACGTCCCCTCCCCCCGACGGTTTTACAAGCCCCCGCTGTAATGCGACCACGATAAAAAATTTAATTTTTTTTAAAAAAAAATATGTTACATTTTGTTACAGTTAGTATTTAATTAAAGAAATATAATCCTATTTATTCGAAAAAATGATTTGTTTGTAATTATTTACTTATTATTTTAACTAGGCTCATCATATGTCCCGATTGGATTGGAATTGTGTCATTCTGAAAGTCTGGTCCCGGACAATTTATCATTTTTCTTAGTTGTTTGTTAAAAATTTTTTTAAAAAAAGTCAAATATGACCGCATTAAAATATTTTTGCCTCCCTGTACTAATACGTAACACCCAATACTTAAATGATTTCCTCTATTGTATGGCCCTGTTCGTAGATGGTGCGATACGTAATTGCGATACGATACGAAATGATGCGAAATGGTACGAACGTAGATGGTGCAATACGATATGAAAAATACGCAGGACGTAATTTTTTCCAGGAGAGTGAATTGCTAACAATATTTTTAAAAAGAGCTGATAATTTATTTGAGTGATTTTCTAATAAATGTGAGATTCTGCCTGCATTATAAGACTTACATTTGTAAGATAATTCGTATTCACTCAGATATAAGTCAGATACATGTCCTTTCAAAACACAAGCAAACTCAGATAAAGTTTAACTTGGAAATTCACCCATGGACAAAAAAATTAGCGCACCAAGAAATAATTGCGGGATCGTAACGAAACTTGGCATGAAGGTACCTGTCGGGGAGATATGTAAATGATTAGAAATGCAGCGGGATTGCGCATTACGTATAGCCGGTAGAGGGTGTTTAACGTCGCTCTACGTGAAGTATAAAACAGGTAACCAAAGATTCTTTGAGTGTGCTGAATCGTTTACAAAGGAAGAGCTGAGGTAGACATGCCATTACGCCGTTTTCGAAGACAATATGAGCAGCTGTCACAGTTTGAGAGGGGGAGAATCATCGGCATGATGGAAGCTGGGTGGTCAGCTAGGCGAGTAGCTCGTCAATTAGGCCGCTCTGATTGTGTTGTGAGGAGGTGTTGGGACCAGTGGATCCGAGAGAGAGAGAGAGAGAGAGAGATGTCATTTACACGAAGACCAGGCTCAGGACGCCCTCGACAGACCAGTCGTCGAGAAGACCGCCACATCGTAATAAATGCACGCGTACAGCCAACTGCTTCATCGGCCGCCATCCAAGCACAGGTAGCACCTTCACTAGGGGCCCCTATGTCTTCTCGAACCATCAAGCTATTGGATTTAGGTTTTCTCACGCTAAAAAATTTAATTATTTAAATTTAGATTAAGAATTAAGAAATTAATAAGAATTTAACTATTTAAATTAATAACTAAGAAATTTAATTACTTAAATTTAGAGCTCCTGGAGAAAGACAGCCATATTGCTTAAATGATAGGGTTTGTTTAATAGCTTAAAGCTGAATTGGTTTTGTGGATAAGACATTTGAAGATGCAGGCATTTGTGCACTCCCCAAATATGAAAAACCCGATAGCGAAACTGAAATCAATTTGTCCTTATTTTTTATCAATTTTCATTTACTTCAAGACCAGTCTGAAAAAAGATTTCATTAGTTTAATATTATCATGCCGATGGTGATCTTTTTCATTAATCTTTTTAACATAAATAGCAGTATACATTGCCCAGTTTATTTAAGCAAAAAAGAGAGAATTGATGTTAGAAATATTAGATCTTCAAAATGTATTTTCCTAAATTCTAATTTATCAGATGAGAACTTCTAAATATAGTTAACAGAAACAAACTTTCATTCTTGAAAAGAGCATCATACAAGACAAAATCGTCTTTTGAATCCTAATATTTGTGTGATTCATTGTTTTCAAAAATGAATATCAAATAAATAAATAAATAAAAGTACAGATCTCTACACACGGATGAACATCGTGACGATTGCTTACGAGCAGGAATATTATCATGATATTCTGATTATGAAATAACGACCAATGAAAGGAACGCCCAAGATCCCACTGACTTTAAGAATATATTTTTATAAAGAATTTTTAAAACAACAAATTGTAAGTCAAAGAATATGTAAATTTATGTCTGTTTTAATAAGTAATTATTTAGTTTACAGAAGAAATCAATGAATATTTTTATATATTAATATTATATTTTTGGAATAAATTTTTATGCATTATGTGCATTATGAACTATGTTAATCTAAAAATTTACCTTGAAAAAATACATATGCCCGCTGCCGATATTTTAGAATGTGCTAAAAGGTACAAAAATTTGGATACCCATGGTCTAGATGCAAGAAATAAGACTTCTAAAGTTGTTAACAATATCTGAATACTTGAGGCTGTAAATAAAATATTAATATACTCTATAACATAAAAAACATCGCACCAAGGAGTTATTCAAATGGAACGAAATTGCTTATGCACATATCTTTTGATAGAATATGCAAATGATAAGGTTTTGGCTATCAATAACTGATTGCATGGACTCCGGCGCATTGAAACGTATCGTCTAGATATTATATTAAACAGAAGACATTCCAGCGCTAAGACATAACTTCCATGCGTTGTTACCTACGCGGACTGTGCCAGTATCTCGCAGATAGATTCGCTAACAATGTGAGTAGACGTCAACATATCAGAGCGGATGTGCAATTAGATTAAAAGAAGCAAGATAGTCAAATACGAGTATCCTAATCCCTCGACATTTGGGTCTGAGTGATGCTATCATTCGGCAATGTTGGCAGAAATGGGCGAACTATGGTCATACTGAGCATCAAGAAGATAGCGGTCGAGCCAGAGCGACGACGGAACGCGAGGACAGAGTAATCGGACGATTGGCGCTCACAGCTCCTGATGCAACTCATAATTAACAATCCAAGGTGTATCGGGATATCAGTGACGATTGCAATGACCATTAAAGGGCGGCTCAATGAATGAGGGCTGAGGTCACTCTGACCAATGCGCTGACTGCCCCTTATCGTTGCGCCAACATTCACGCTTACAGTGGTGTCGGGCGCATTCGACCTTGAATTTCACGAATTGGATATAATTTTTTTTCAACCATGAATTCCAATTCAATTGAGCCCGATGACCAGTGAAGATGTGTTTGGAGATGTTCACGATACTCACCTAACTGCCGTCCCCCGCACAGTCCGTCAATCAGGTGTTATGGCATGAGGTATTATTTCAATTGGTAGCCTGGCCCTTTTGTATCTTATCCATGACACTTCTATAACATGGTGGTGTGTCGATGAGATTCTACGCTTCATAATATAGCTTACCCTTTCACGAAACCTCGGCTTACATTTCAACAGGATAATGCCCGTCCATATACGGCACGCCTTTCTACTACTTAGCTTCGTGTTTCTCCAACAATTCCCTAGCTTACCTACGCTATCGCCAGATCTTTCCCCAATAGAGCACGTCTAGGCTCTGATGAGCAGGGATATCCGACCGTCCACGGATTGAGCCTATTGGAACTTGTACGGCAAGCAAATCCTGCAGGATGGAATCCGCCAACTCTGCTAGCCAGATAACAGCTTACATCAGGTCCAGCTGTGAGCCAGCACATTATTGATTTTTCTTTTTGCTTTTGTAATTGCATTTCCTAATAAGACATTGAATTCCTATGATACTGTTCGATTTCATTATCAATTCTTGTACATCACATCTACCGATTTTCGTCCCATTCGAATAACTTCTTCTTGTTGCGTCGCTTTTTAAGTTATAAAGTATAGAATATGAATATTTGAGAGGTATAAATAGAATAAATATTTTAAATTATAATTATATTAGTCGACGCAATTGAAAGGCACAGAATAATTCTGGGGAAATTATATTAGATGTTATAGTATTTTATACAATAAGAACAAATATATACGTTTATATAACATATAATTTAGAGATTATTAAGATTCAACAAAAACAATGATAATTAATTTTTAATCCACTTTATAGATTCTCAAGAGTCATAGGTTTAGCATCTTTGAATAAGACGTAGTTGTAGTTAAGAAGGACTTATAGAAAGAAAACTCTCAACTTTATTACAGCATTAAAAAATCTTTAATCTAACTTACTGATTAGTTTTAATTAAAAGAATTTTCGTAAATAAATGAGCGAAAAAAACAAGCTGATTATCAGTTTGATTTCAATAACAAAAATGATATTAAATAGCTATAAATAAGCTTATTATGAGAGTTTTATAAATAAACTTTATAATTCAAAATGATCGGCGGTAAAAATAAATTGCAACTCGTAATTAATGTTAGCGATTCAAGATTAACTGGATGAGGATCTTTAAATTCACATATCTTGTATTTTATATCAAGTTCCGCATTTCTTAGTTCCTGAATCATTAATAAACAGTATTTCGATTATTAACAGTAGTATGAAATTAATTTTAGTTCTGAAATAATATTAATTTTATTTGAAAATATTATTGTCTTCTGTTTGGCATCAAATATTTAGATTTTCAAAGAAAAGAATGAATCAATAAAAATATTCGAAAGACTTTTTAAAAGTAGATTATTACTTTTGAAGTTTCTCAGAGAACTCGAGAGTTTACTGAAATTTATGGGTAATAATATTTTTATACTGACAGTGAAGTTAATGCAATGCAAACAATGAATTTATTTTATGTTTCAAAACTTTGTCATTAATTGAATCACACAAACACAAAATAAAACCATATAAACTTTGTAAATGGCAAACTTCTTCTAGGAGGTAAAAATTATGAAAGTCTATGAAACTAAATCTCATTTATTATACCTCTGAGAAATCCTTTTAAGTTAGATGTTTACTTATTAAGCCTGAATTCAATTAGTTATAACTGAATAAAATCCATGATCAAAAAGCTTTGATTAAATATGCTTTAAATTGTGCATTATTTCTAGAGATGTTAATATGGATACTAATCTTGAATTTATTAATGTTTATTAGCTTTTTAAAAATAACGGTGCCTATCGAACAAAAAAATTAATATTTGTTTAAATCGTATTATTGAATTCTAAATGTATCTTAATAAATTATAAATCTTCTTGACATCTTAATGTATTATAAATATGTACTCAAAGTTTACCGATGATTAAATTACAGATTTCAATTTTGGTATAAATACTTTGTTTGCGATCTATAAAAGAAAGTATGTAGAGAAAGTATTTTTCTGAAAAATTATGGTTCACTAAGAAGCTGGTACTAAGGTTCTAGAAAAGAACAAGTAGTTTTAAAACCTTATGTTTCCCACCTTTGATATAAATAACGACAAAAATGGCTGTATTTCTGATTGATAAAACAGATTTCAAACAAATTTTGAATAATAAAATATTATATTTCTTACATTTTGTAATAACACAATTCTCGCAATATTTTATGGACTTAATTTCAATAAGCACTGAAGCAGATAAAAGCATTATGTGATATGTTTTCATTCATGAAATGATATCATTTTTATAGAATAGTTATGTGCTATTGCTACATTTCTAATTTTTAATGAACTGTGTTAAGTTGAATAAAAGTAAATTCATTCTTGAAATTTTTGTATAAAACAAGCATTTGCCTTAATAAACCAAGTAAAACACTAAGTATTTTATTTTAAATATTAGCATTTCAAGAATGAAAAATTACTGTCAAGCATTAAAAGTAATCTGAAAGAAAATAAAGCAATTCTGACCTTCATCCATTCTAATTCCATCAACCTTACTTATATTATTATTTTTTTTAAAACTCTGATACCGAATAATAACGGTAAAAAAGAAACAGAATAAAAAACAGTTAATGAACGTGAATGACTGTATAAAAGTGCAATTTAAATTGCATTTATTATTATTATTTTTGATGTTCTCTCTAGCTTCTTTAGATTACAAAAGCAACGAGATTCCAGCGGTTTAAAAAGAACAAAGAAGTGAGATAGGAGCTTATTTAATAAAGTAAATGTATTCATTATTCTTGCCTATGTTAGAAAAATGTTTCTTACTGCGTTTCACTAATTTTTTTCTTTCTTACAGCGTTCAGTAGAATTTCCGTAATGCTGAAGTAAAATTATAAGACTGTAACTTATTTCCTGCCTCTTGGGTGTTTTGAAGTAATTGCAAACACGGTTCAGATAATTAAAAAAGATGTCTTTGAAATATGTACAGCATGTCCATTTGTGCAACACCAACCGTTTAGGACTGTGACAAGTTTTCTATTTTTAGCATTGAGTCATGAAAGTAAGGAAGAAACGTGTCATTTAATTGAGTAATTTAAAAACAAATGGGATGAGTTGAAACAAAAATCACAAGGTAGGTAAAGCAAATTTCATGCTGTTAAACATTGTCATGCTTTTTAAGAAGAAAAGCATTTTTGTTAATTTTTTCATATACATTTGGAAAAGAAATTACAAGTATATGGAATATTAATGTTATGAATAATAAGATATAAAAATGTTAAGACTAACCAGAGTCAGATTATGTAGTTATACTGGAAAAAGTGTCTTTCCAAACTTTTAAATATACCGCGTTTAATAATAAAGTTTCCTTTTCTTTTTCTTTCTTTTTTTCTCACAATTGAAATCATGTTTTATTTTAAACAACAATAATGGTGCAACATATTTGAAATCTTTATATATATATATTTATATGTATGTATGTATGTATATATGCAAAAAACTTTTTTCTTTTTCATTTATTTTTTGTGTCTTGAATAACATTCTTGTTTATTTTAAAGATTTATTTGCGCATCAGAGAGAATTGTATTTTTCTTAATTTTTTTTTAATGTTTTTGAGTTTGTTTTTAGATTACTTTCAATTGCATTTTTGGTTTTATAAACCTTTTTTAATAATATATTTTGCTTATGGGTATAGTTTGGCTAATAATTCTGCAATAAACTAGTTTGAAAGTCAAAAGCCCCTGTTGCAATTTTAAATATATTATTTTGTTTTTCTTCGATTTTTTTTCCTTTAAATTTTTCAGGTACTTCATTTTTTTTGTTGATACTTCTAGTTTTCGTACAATTATTTTAATTTATTTTCTGTTTTGAAATTATTATTTTTCAGTTTTAGATAAATTTGATTAAGGTATTATCATTCACTTTTCAGTTTACAATTTTATTTTTCTATTTTTGGTTTGGTTCATGTCCTTTTTCTTTATGGTCCAGTTGGAGATTCTTACATATTTGATAATGTTAACTTTTAAATGAACTTATTTGTCTTTTAGTGAATTTTTAAAACAGTTGTTTTAATCAATCTGATATAAATTATATATATATATATAATAGAGTTTTTATAAGTAAATTAATTAAAGTATTCAAAATTTTGTAAAAATATAAACGTATCAAATTAATTAAAATAAGAAATTTTTGTTTCAAAACGTTTTTTTAAAAATATTTACGTTTTTTAAACTTGATTTTCTTTGCGCTTGGTAACTAAGAAATTTATCAGTAATTCAATGTTGTTCAAGGCGAGCTACTCGTGCTAGAATATCCATGGAATGCATGAACAGCTGAATAAACAGAATTATTTCATGATTCGGAAAATTTCATGATTTCCTGTCGAGGAAAAATAATCGAAAGGTCGCGTTTCTTAAATATTCCTTATCTTAGAATTTAAAGGTGAGCAAGACTTTTACCTAAAATTTTACCTAATCTATATTACATTTAAAATAATAATTTTACGAAGTTCAAATCATTATCAGTATACGCTAACACTCGCGTACAAAATAAAAAGACTGCAGTGAGGTGGCGAGTTGAATTCCATATTTACTAAAAATATTTTTGTTGTAATTATAAAAATCTTGAAAGAGAAAAAAATATTTGTATGTAACCAGTGCCTTCTTAATTAACTGTATACTTGACGAGATTTATTTTGCAAGTTAGAAACTCTGTTGATTCTAAATTAATTAAATACGGAGGTGAGCTATTAAATAACAAAGACTGACTCTGGCTACAAAGAAGTACGCATGCGCCAAACGCCAGCGTTACGACAACTGGTGATATAAACCTTCTCTTCCGAATGCATACCTCTCGCTTAACGAAATGTAAATCTATCTGTGGTTCATTACCATAGAGTTATAATTTGCTTCCACGAAAAATGATAAGTTGCGACAACGTATTGTTATAAATTTACATGAAACTTGGAAAACCATTATGAAGCACCTCTATGAATTGAAGCTGTATGGTATGATATTATCACATGTCCCACACGTTTTTAGATGGTTTAAGCGTTTTCAAGATTACCAGAAGACGTTGAAAATTCTTTCAACCTGTCGCTCTTTACATTGAAACGGATAGCAACATCAAAAAAATCGAGTAATACTGTTTCGATCTGACTATCGGTTAAGTATTCGTGCATGCTGCGACTATAGGAATCGACAAGAATAGTTACAGCAAATTATTCAACTAAAACAATGCACGGCTCATTCCGCATTGTCTGTAAACAATTTTCTAACGTATAGCATCCCAATAGACGATCCGTCTACCGGATCTTGAACCACGCGACTTCTATTTGCTTCCTATGAGTAAAATCTGCTTTGCAAAGGAACAAGATTTGAATCGTTAAATTAGCGAAAAGGAAGTGATGCGTCCTGAAGGAGCCGATAAGAAAAGACTGAGCTCTGTTTCGAACAATGGATTGGCAAGGAGCATTGTAAAATAGAGGATGAGTGTATAATTGAAGGTGATTGTAAGAAATTTGGGTGTATGACATCAAATAAAATGTTTTACTAGCGTGTATTATTTATAACTTGTAGAGTGCAAGAAACATAGAAAGCCTTGTAAACAATCCTAGACGAGGTAGAAGGAAAACGTACAGCCAGATTATACACACGAGCTGTATCATTGTGCTTTAGAAAACATATAGACAATATCATGGTTAGAGGAAATTGTTGACAAACATTTCAAGGCTTTTGACTTCTATTTTCAGAGAATTTCAGGAGTAATTTTATAAATCTTGAAAATTGCCCTGTATACGTAACTGAACGAAGCAATACTGT
>BMAW01083909.1:0-43096 GCA_019974015.1 Nephila pilipes | reverse complement strand
GGGGGGGGGCAACCTTCGTATTATGCAATATGCCAAGTTACTACACTACTGAGAAAAATATGTTTTGAAAGAAATGTCGGGAAATAGAATCATTTTGTTTCAACAGGTCTTATACATTTGAGTCAACATTTTACTAGTTATATAAGGTATATATTTCCAAAATTAAGAATTTTTGTGTGTGTTTAATAGACTAATGATATTAAGTATTCACAGAGCTATCTAAACGGCCAGCTGGGTCTTTCGAGATACATTTTCCAACAGCCTTAAATTGACAGTGCAAGTTTCCATTCTCTTGTTATTGTGTAGCATTACGTAAATTTCCATAATCACTAATGAGTAATTGTTTCAAAGAACGTGTATCACAATCGAATCGAAAATGAATAAGTGTTTAGAAAAAGAAAAATTCATACAAAATATTTGTTATGTTAGGCTAAACAGTGAAAAATACCTTTCTGATGTAACATCTATTAATTTATGAAAAGTAATGAATCATTTACAGTATTTGTGCATCTAATTAGATGCCCAACATCAAAAGTTTTAAAAAGACACTTACGAACAGTCTGGCTCTTTCAGTCCTTCGCAGATAGAGATCCAACTCACTAGCAGTAACACTAACGTGCAGATGTGAAAGATACAATACATCCCTGAGCTGTTCTAGATTAGTCAGTGGTGTAAACTGAAAGAAAAAGTATAAATAGTCAGTTATACTGATAACTTAAATGGAGCTACAACTTTTCTTAGCAGCTAGATATACTAAAGAATATTCTCTTTTAGAAATAAAGTTAAATATAACAATTCCGTTTTTATTAAATATTATTTTATAAAATGTGGGGCTCAATAAACACCTGTGTTAGGATTGAGAAATGGGATATTAGAAATAAGAAAAGGAATGGAGTAACTCCCGATGGAGTCACTCTTTGATTACTTTTTCTTTTTCTAAGACCATATGTTTGACACCCTTCATATCCTAAAAATTCGTCGCCACAACTTTTTCGTTCAATGAGACCGTCATCGCAGCAGATTTACTGGAAGCAACCCCTTTGTTTCCGACCTTTTATGACGAATCTAGGTCCCATCGATGGTGACAACTCGACGTAACATGAAGACAACTCACCTGCCAGCAATCAAAACGAACCTATAAATCACTGTCAAATTTTTATTTAACAAATTTACACAGGTAACACAAACTTGTCTTATAAACTACATCTGTCATCTGACACGGGTAGTTTTTGAGCCACTCTAGTTTGATATTATTTTTATCTCTCATTATATATATTTCTTAAAAATTCTTATTTTAACTATTTTGCATTTTATTTTTTTTAATTTTCTTACATAATTAGAGACCAAAACGCATTAAAAATTATTTAACTATTTTTCATTCCATTCCACTGTTTATAAAAGAAGAAACACTCTCTTATGAATCTTAAAATAGTGCTGCGCTGTCTACTCAGCATTATATTGAGAAACCATCAACCTTATTTTTTTCATATTTCAAAAATGTTCATATTTCGACATTTCAACACATCTCACTTTTTGCCTTTCTAGACATTTTTACCGTGTTTTAAATAATTTTATGAAATTTTTTTTTTTTTCGAAACATTTAACTTCAAATTTTACTTTTTTTCATGTCTTAAAATTTCTGAAATATATTTCGAAAACAAATTGGTCGTAAATATCAATATTTTGCTTTTCCTGAAAATGCAGATTTTATAATAAAGTTTATAATAAAATAAATTATTACTATGTAAAAAGTTAATGGAGCTTGCTTGAAGATTTTTAAAAGAAAATTCAAATCTTATATGCGAAATTTTTCTTATCTTTACGTTGTTTTTCAAATTAAAAATCAGGGGACCTATAGAAAATTCAAAGAAAAATAAATTTTATGATAGGGGAAAATCAAAAATAGGAAATACTTAGTTGCTATTTACTTTGTAAAATTATTAACTATTAAATGAAGTATTATTCAAAAATCATTTTAATTTTTTAGACCATTTGTTCATCAGAAGTTACACAAAAGTTTGTAACTATTTTGAAAACCCTTTTCTTACTTATCTCTCAAGTTTAAAATTTATATTTTTGTAATATTTGCTATCGACGTATACGGTATTTATAGCACCATGAGAAACAACCCAAATTGGGGGAGGGGATTTTTAAGAGAAAAGAATATTTTATTAATTCTTGTAAATTTACTATTTTTCACCTATAAAAGAAACAAATGATATACCTAAAAAGATTTCAAGGATACAAATGAATAAAACTATTCGTAGAATAATATTTATGAACATTTTTAGAAATAATGATAAATGTGGTGCTCGTAGAAAAAGAAATTAAATCGATGATTTTCCCACTGTCTCAAGATGACATAGTTATCAAAATGTGTTTTCTGCACATGACAATGTACATGCTGCTTTCAGTTTTGTATTATCCTACATACCCAACATCACTGGCGTGCTGTACTAACTTTATTAACATACGAATAAGTATCGGTAAGATTTCATTATTACTACGAAATAAAGTGAGATTTTTGAATAAAATTTATTCTTCCCATTCATTGATTCTGATGAGCATAATGTTGTAAATTACAGCTATTAATTATAATTTGTTTAGTTTCAGGAAATCGTAGATTGAAGTAACCTGCAGTATCGTAAAGTTTTAATTATTATCCCGGAATGTCGCAAAGTCTTAATTTTTTCTAAAAATAACAGAGATGGGAGCTTAATTTGTATTTATTATTCTTAAGACTTGTCTACATAGTCTCACCATCCAGAGTTATACATTTCACCATGTATTTCTTAACCTTTTGAACCTCAACAGATTGAACTTTATCTTCTCCATGCTACGGAGAAGACAGAGTTCAATCTGCATGAATAGCTGTAATTCGCAACATTATATACATAAGAATGAATTAAAATTCAGAATAAATTTTATTCAAATATCTCGGTTATTTCTTCGTAATTATTGAACCTTAACGCATTGTGCGCGCGCCTGTAATGTGTTCAACTTCTCTGATATCTTTGATACAGTATAAATATATGTATTTGAACCTTACCTTCGGAACGTAAGACCTATTTTAATTTTGAGTATCTTGTTCCATGTAAAAGAAAGTGCGTCTAATGGTCCGAAAAGTACGACTCATAATTTTAATACGATTAATAATTTTAATATTCATTTTAAAATTATTAATCATTCTTATTTTTATCATTCATTTGAAATGAAAACTAAAACGAAGCAGAATACTTCTTTTATTAATAACAATAATTTTATTATTTCGTATGAACAATAAAACATTTAAATGCGTTTAAAAATTGCTCGAATTTCTGATATTGTGCAAACAGAGATACTTAGATAGTTATAGATATTTTTCTCTTTTTTTTTCCCCTCTTTAAACTTCATTCAATAAATCATGCAGTCTCTAAGCACTTCAATACAATTTTTTTTAAAAAAAAAAATGTGGAAACACAAACAACTATATTCTTTTGAAATATTGTACTATTTGTAAATCTTGTTTGTGAAAACAGAGTTGTAGTTTGGTTGTTTCAAATTTTTGGCTAATGGAACTCATCCTCATGGGAGATATTGTGCAAAATATAAAATGAAGAATTTGCATTTTTAAAAGTGAGACATTTTACGACACCTCCCTTTCATTTAATTCTACTGTCGTAATTTTTAATTTGAGTATTCCATAAAGTTCACATTTCAATTATGATATTTCAGATAAATAACAGCCCAGTTTATTAAATATCAAATGAATAATAAATAAATGGTCTCCATTTCTCTGTTTACTAGCCCTCAACGCTCCTGACGTGGCCGCGGTAGCCTAGTGGTCATGCTCACGTACTCGTGGGCCGGCATTGTTGTAGTCGAGTCGTCGGTTCGAGTTCTGATGCCACGAAGGAGAGGAGGTGATGTACGTTAAATCTGGTTGAGGTCTCAAATCTTTCCATTGGCGTGGTGTAGAAGTTTGGAGGGAAGTGCCAGCTCAGGTGTCATCTTCATCACTTCACCGAGGTTAAAAATCACGAGGTCCGTCGCCTTTGGTCCTCTTTGCTTAGTGCGACACTAATAAGCAATCACTCAATGCCCCTGAATTCTACAATAACTTAGAAAGAATATCAAAGTTCTTGCTTACCAACTCACTCGGAATCGAGCAATACTTGGGATTCGAGTGTGTTCTTCAACATCCACCAAACTGGAATTAATGTAGAAGATCTGTGATCACGTTAGTTAAAAACTGCAATTTTAACGATACACAAACTACCGTCTACTCACTACTAACTCTGTGTTCGGTTCTCCGTCGCTTTTATATGTGTTTCCTGAAATCCATTCACTACACCTTTTACATTCATCTAATTTGCGTAATTACTCTTCATTTGGTTGGCAAGGAGCTGAAAATTTAAATATGACATCAGAAAGTAAACCCGGATGTAAGTTAAGGGAAGGTAGGCGGGTAGCACACATCGCAACATTTTAAACCGAGATTAACAGAGTTGTATACAATCAAAAAATGCTACGAATGAAGTGTTACAAGGTCTCTATGCCATCACATTTTCCACAACTATGTAGATTTCTTTTTTAAAACGTATACAGTGATGTTAATTATAACTGATAAAGTTGAACAAGTTTTTCAACTTTTAATTCACTATAAGCGGAAACAAAATAATTGAGTTGATAGATTTCCACATAGTTTCATGTTACGTTAGAGTTAATAAAACTTTTTAGTCTTAATGATCATCAAAGAGTTTGTTTGAGATCTTTAAGATTGATTTAGACTCCTACAGTAATGATTTTTTCCACGAAAAAGCCATTAACTTTGAGCTTCTAAAAATAAATCTCAGGGGGAAGTGAAAGCCAATCTGTCATACACAAAAGATTTGAAATGGGATAAAAAATTAGCGAAGGGAAAGAAGACAGCAGTTCTTGATTCTTGTTCTTAAAAAATTTTTTTTGACGTTGTTAGATTTCTGATTGATTCATCTTTTGGAATTATCATCCATTTGCACTAAAATTAGATTATTGATATTTGACAGTCCCGATTCCTTTTTAATTGTGTATGAAATTTGCAATAAAGGATACTTTTATGACAAATAAGTTATGCTGAAAATAAAAATTATTGAATTTTTTTTAAAATATTGGAATACTTATTTCTCAAACTCGTAAGACGAGAAAATTTATTTTTTCGTTTGCAAACATTGAGGTAGGTTGAACAAAATTGTTGTGATAGTATAATCTTATTTTTTTAAAATTTTTATCTAAAAATTATAGAAACGATGAATTATATAAATATGTATTCCCCTTTGTGCATTATAAATAAAAAAAATATCTGACTTTAATTACTATCACCTTAATGATCATTCTATTATTTTATATATGTTGCAATAATAAAACTTTTATGAAAAACTTTAATTTCTATTAGTTTAAAGTTTACAGTCAACAAAAGTCTTCATTTTATGGAATATTTAGTTAAATTATTGCTTTTGAAAGTAGTGTTCAGCGATCAGCGTCTTTAGGAAGCAGGGGCAAACGAAATTATTTAAAAAATAAATTACATGCGATGTGGAAATGTTACTACCCGATACAAAAAAATGAATATATATATACATCATATATTCATATAAATATAGAAATCCTAGGAAGGCAATGAATCAAAATTGATCTGCAGAAAAATTTAATTTTGGACCTAAGCAATTTTTTTTTATCTTCAAATAACCATAAGAATTCCTATGCGAAGAAGAAAAGAAAACATACAGATAAATTCATTGAGAGATGATACATGGAACACGTATATATAGTGTCCTCATTACATGAAATTTAGAATTAGAGGATTTCTTCTATGTCACATATTATATCATTACAGTACTCCCTCTATAATCCGCCTTTTCCCTTTTCCAGCCCTGTCAAAAATCCGGTGTTTTTACACCGGATACATGTCATAGAAAATTATTTTACGTCTGCAACTTCAATGGAATAATGCAAGCTTTCAATACAAAAAAAGCACATTTCATGTAGTTTTAGTTATTTCTCGCTTATGACTCTTTATTTGTTTGTACTGTATTTCATTTTATATAATAATACAGCGTTTGGGTTGCTTAAATTTATTGTTATTAATGATTTTCCAATAATTCGGCGGTTTTTTGCTCTGATATTTGATTGATTACTGAGAGAGTACTACTCTTTTACGATCATTTTAAAACTAATCCTAACAGTATACGTAAATAAGTAAGTAAGGAATATCCAATGACCACCATGATATACAATACAACTGTTGTGAACTCTGAATCTATGCTATCTCACTTAAGCCTCGCCTCATGGCTTAATTTTTATTTATGGTTTGTGCACTTTATTAAATTGGTTGTTATTTATTTATTTTTATACATCATTTGGTTTATTTATGACAAATAATTTTGATTGGATTTTCAGTTAACGTTAAGTGAATTTAAGTGAACTTTAATTAAGTGAAGTGAACTTTAATTAAGTGAATTGAACTTAATTATTTAATTTAATTATTTAATATAATGAACTTAATTAAGTGAAGTTTAAAATATATTGTTCTATTTTTGATTTTTGGATCATAAAGCAAGTGTTAAATCTTACTGTTTCTTCTATAATTAATTCCAATCAAAATTTAGTAATAAAATGCATTATTTATATCATAAATATGATTCATAAGTTTCAATACGATATTTTATTTTTTCTCTTAAATTACTTATCATATGTTTGGTAATATTTTTTGTATTTGTTTTACGAGAATAAAGCAGACCGTATGAAACCAAAGAAACTTTCTCAAATGTATAGTATGAATTCTTCCAAAATTGTACGGAACTAGAATTAAAATTTGAAAATATTTATTATTTAAATAAGCATTATGTCTGTATTCCTAAAACTGAATATAATTTCAGAAAAAAAAATAGAATATAAGTATTGTGAACTTAACAAACATGGTATTTTATCCAAATATATTCAGAATTAGTAATTTTACTGAAATAATCGTGTTTCATTTGATGTCTTCCACTTATGAGCGCTAACTAAATTGAAAAATTAATTATGTATGACTCGTTGACGAGTGCTGTTAATTACACAGTTAGTCCTAAATTTCCTGTCTTTTAACTGTGAACAGCTTAGAGAAAAACTTCCGTTACTCATTCCTTATTAGGTTTAGAAATTCAGATAATGCTTACATGTACAGTGTTTACTCTCGAACTACTCAAGAGATGTCAACAAAAAGACTTTTTTTTAACGTTTTTAAAGGGTTTTTTTGTTTTATCTTTTTGGATTATGTCAAAAACTTAAATTCGTGCTCTACATTAAGCATATTTAATTTTCTCAAAAATATATGAAGAATATTACAAAAAATGTTATTCGTAATACTTTGCATAAAAATGAGTCTATGTATTGTACTATATTGCAGACTATTAATAAAGATGACTTGTTTTCAGGACATCACATTTATTTGCGCACATCTTTTCAAACATAAATTATATTCACAATTTTCACAAGCACAATTTTTCAATGTTCGTTTTTACATTTTGGAGCCAAACTAAAATTCTATTTTTTTGTTCGTTGCCAGTAATTTTTCTAAAAACCAAAAATATGATCTGGTGTTGCCAAATGAATAATTTTATTTTTTTGTAACAACTTTAAATATTTAAAAGAAATATATTGCTTAGTAAAGAATATTGAAAAAAAAGTATCACTTTAACGGTAAAGATAGAAATAACAAAAAACAACGGTGTTCTTAAATTTATAAATATTTTTCTTTAATAATAATGTAATTTTTTTAATCGACATTTTTGCTGTAAAACTTTCTTTTACTTCATTACTCTGAAGTAATAACTAAAAATTAATAGTATTCGCAAATACTTTTTACAGTTTTTAACCTTCTTCCTTTGATCGTTCTGTATCATATTCAATAATTTGAAAGAAAAGTGTTCCTACCAATTTATCAATTTTAGTTTCAATGCTTATGATTAAAGATTTAGAAAATATAAAATATCGCCTTTCATAAAAAATTCTTGATCAGATTATGAATTATTTACAACGAAAGTATGAGGTAAATAGAATTTTGGTTTTTTTTCCAACTGTAATAAATTGATTTTCTTAAAAACGCATGGCGGGGCAAAAAACTAATAGTTTTTATTGCAGCAATTATCAAAAAGTGTTATATATCAGAGAAAAGATAAAATAATGAATTTTCCATAACTTTAATAACTTCTAATATCTATGAAACATTGATTGTCACGTGAATAGTGTTTTAAAAATTATAACTATTAAACGTGGGGAAAATTCGCATTCACTTTTCACTAGAAAATACTTCACGGATTTACTTTGAATGACTCTGTCTCTCTGATAGGAAAAAAATAATAAACACTTTTTGGAGAAGAATAAAAGCCCATTTTTAGTACAATGAAATAAAAAAAACCGTTCTTTTATGCAATACTATTAAAACAAAGTATATTTGATGAAATTAAAAACAACGATTCTCAATTGAAAGGTTTTAAAATCAATTATTCTTACTCAAGATATTATGACTCGAGGACAGCCTAAAAATACTCAACTGCTTGGGGGAAAAAAACCCAACCAATTTCACCTTTTTTTTTTTTTTTCCAATATATTTTACATGATAGTAAGGGATAAGTGAACAGAATTTGAGCTTCCAAAAAAACCCATTTCAATTCAAATAAGCTCAATTTGTTCCCGAAGCACTGCTTTCATATCTTCGAAAGTTGAGAATTTCCATTTGTTTCACCACATCAAGTCCAGTATTTTATACGTTTTGTTCTTTTTTTATTTTTATGCTACAAAGCAATCAGGAAAGCATCTGGATTCCGAAAAATAAATTTACAGCCTTCTTCAAAAGAATAGTGTTGTTCTTCAGTGCGCATAGAAATTTTTGGAATAATTTGTAATATTTTTTTTTTTTTTTGCCGAATGCTAACATCTTCAACAACAACATTATTCAAAACCCAAGCCATTTGAAAATGGTAAACTGAAAGAAATGTGACACAGAATCAAGTTGTTTCTTTATTGAGACGTAGAAAAGAGCTCAATAAAAGAATAAAATGACATAAAATGTATTGTTAGATGGATAACAGGAGTTGTAATATTATGAAAATGAAATGAACCTAAATTGAATACATTACTGCAAGTTACCGTTAAAAACAGAGGGAAGAATTTTAACAAAATTTTGTTAAAGATTTAACGACTGTTCCAGTTTTTGAAAAATTTCAAAAGAATTTTTTTTAAGTATTGGGATGTGATTTTCTTTTGAATAAACAATCTGAAAAAATATTCAAATAAAACACAAAATAATACTAATAGTTAAGGTAAAGGGCAAATGACAAAGAACAAGATAAGAGAGCAAGTTCATTTCAGTGAGCCCTCAGTAGCGTACCTTCTTCAAGTGAGTACGGGCACCACTCACCTGAGGAACTCTAGTCATCTTTTTCTTTCCCATGGGGGTTGCGGTCACTGTTAAACCTGGGTGACACGTTTCTGGAATACCTTAGTTATCCTTCACTATTTTCGACCATCCTTCTTGCCGACTTATTTTTACCTTTTTTTTCCTACTTTTTTAAAAGTCTAAATCACAGTTTCACCTTATTAGGCGCATCATAATCATATATGGCTCTTGCGCCATTAAATTTCACCATCATTCACTCACTCACTTATTTCATTGAACATCTGAATTGAGAATGATGATTATTCGTTGAGCTTTCCCTTATTTAAATTTTGAAAGATACCGTTCCACATCGAAATTTTCGAATGCTAGGGAGAATTTTTTAAATTTTGTTTATATTTAAATATATTTTTTTACAGTTTACAAAAATAAAGGTTGCATAGCATAAAATAACTTCAGTCAAAAACTTTACATGAGTAACATTCTTGCATTCTTTTAGAAAAATATTATATTTATTATTATTACTCCAAATATAATAATAATATTTTTTTGCAAAATTTTCAGTATTTAATTTGTGTATGTCTAAACAATATGGACGTTATTCAATATTTTATATAATTAACATTTTTCAAGATATTATTTTAATTTATTACCATGAGCTTCATATATAATACAATAAAATAAGTTCATGCTACCTTCAAGAACATTTTAAAAATTTGCATTAAATTTCCACAAACATCTTAAAAAATTTCCATATATTGCATTGATCTATTTAAATTTAGATATCCAATAAATATGTTTAATCATTTTCGGTCACGCAGAAAAAAATTTTATTAAATATTTCAAAATTTTGTAAAAACCAAAGCTGTAAAATATAGTACTAAACTATGAATTTGAAGAGCAAGTAGTTAATTGATTCTGCAATTTATGATGAAATTAAAACTGAAAAATGAAGGCAGCAAAATTTTTGAATGAAAAGAAATATTTTGTTATCTCCAATTACAATCACACTCGTTAGTGTAACTAGATACAGAAACATATTATGAAATGTCAAAATAAGATAAGTTTTGCTTACGATTAATACATGTTTTCGTCACTTTTATTTATTCAGAAAAAAATAACATATTTATATAATTGTTATTATTATTATTATTTTAACTTTTTGTTCACATTTTTCTTGATTAACTTTCCTTACAGTATGAAATAATTTAAATCAATTAACTGAATTTTAGAATATTATTTTTTCGAGTTTCATTTAAACAAGTCATTTATAATGCAATTAAGCTTAAATATAAAAGCAAGACTTTGCTTTTTCTGTGAATATATATTTGATTTATTTGTATCTATCGATTCTATGTGGTACTTAATTTTTATTTTAAAAAATATTATTTTTTAATTTATTTTGTACTAGATTTTTTTGTATTACAATTGTAAATAAGTTCTGAACAATTAAACTTATTCATTGACATTTTTATATTGCTGTACTGAAATTCTTATTCGAATGTTTTATTGTAAATTCATCCACATTCAGAGGTGAATAATATTCATTTATAGAATTTAACTACAAAACGATGTCTGTTACAGGCATCTTATAAAACATAAAGCACTTCAAATAAATTTTCTTAAATTACAACATATATATATATATATATATATATATATATATATATATATAACACCTTTTATTTGAGCTATAAAATTTGTGTTATTTACGATAAAATTAATTTCAATACATCAAATAAGCCTTTGAATATGTTCTGATGTTTTTATGATAATATTTGAAATATATAGAGCTCATTCTTTTTTTCTTCTTCTTTATTTTGAGTATTTGACAAAAAGTCGTAATATTAATATTTTATAAAAAAATAATTTGAAAAAAAAAACTTATTGCATTATTATTTATATTAGCCCTTTAATTTTTTTCAAACCAGAAATTATAAGTAAATTTAAAATCTGTTAAAAATTAATCACAAAAAGTATGATTATTATAAATCAAGCTATCTCATCTTTCACATTTTTCTTCTGTTTATAGCCATGACAAATTTTACTGAAACAAGACATTTATCAATTTTTTTTTCGAATTATAAAGTAAGTTTTGAAGGGATTTTATAAAAAGTAATTGATTTAATAATGCTCTAATTAGACGTGCTCCCTCTAGGTAAAAGCAACAGTATACTTAAAATATGTATCCGCTTATATATGAAACTTTTAGACGTAATATATTTTCTCAAAATTACCTCCAGTATCATCCATCATTATTAAAAAGTAACACGTCAAAATATAAATATTTTATCTTAGATAGATGGAGATGTTCATGTTTTTTGAAAGATGATAGAATAATTGAGTGCATTTTCATGATTTTGAGGAGAGATATACTGCGACAGTTTTCCTCGTAGGTAAACTTGTTACAGAAAGGACTTGTACATAGAATATTTAATAGTTACTTATTTGATCGTCTCAAAGCCTACAGTAAATAATTAATAAATGTAAAAACGTTTTACTCTTTACTAAACTCTTAAATAACATATCTGCATTAATGACGTCTGATAAAAATGATTTTTGTATTTATACATTAAATATGTATTAAAATAAATTGTTTTTAGAAGGTGAAAAGAATGTGACTAATGAAGCGCTTCCTAAAAAAAGGTAAGAAATTTTTAATTTTATTTTAACCAGCATGAATTAGAGAATAACTATAAATGTTATTTTTAAAGTGTTATAACTAATAATATAACAATAATAACATATAAATATATTTAATTAAAATAAAATAAATGCAGAATTTCAAAATGTTTGTACATAATAACTGAATTTTTTTTTAAATTTTAATTTTAATTATTTTTTATAAATTAAAATTATTTTTGAAGTTAAAAAATGTAATTAAAACAAAATACAAAGCAATTAAAACCGTACACAATATTCATTTCTAATTAATTTTTTTTTAAATCTAAGCGCCTATGATAAAAACTTTTTTTACTAAATTAGAATGTAACATTATAAATACTAGGACCAAAGCCAGTATTTTATAACATTCATTACATAACATATTAAGAACTAGATTTGATTAAGAATAAATTTTAGATATCTTGCTGCATTTTATTCAAATTTATTCCCTTATTTTAAAAACATTTAAAGTAAAATGATATTAAGACAGTTCTTTTAAGGAATATTGAAAATATTAACTAAAAACTTTTGGATGTCAAATCAAAACTGCTCTAATTTATATAAAAACTCTATTCAGATAAATCCTTCAATTTAAGGTATAAAAATGTTTAAATTAAATTAATTATGAAAAGTGACTACAAAACTATTTTTACTCATTTTTTCATGCTTTTTCAAGTTTTTGTATGACTTGAAATACAGAAATCACGGGTTTTTACGAGTGAATACGTCTTTGTTCCAAATTTAAATTGTTTCTCATTTCTAAATTTCCAAATTTGCTTTCCGTTCTTTGTATGCCATGTTTGTAGTTTTCATACACGTGATGTGTTGTACTTGAAAAATTTTGATCTTTTGACTTTTTAATATCTTTTTCGTTTTGTCTTTTTTAGCTTTTGGTTCTTAAATATTTATTTCGGCATCTTGTGTTTATACACACACACCCGGTTTTATAACTATTTTTTGAAAATATATTTTGCTGATGTGACAGTTTGGCTAATAACTCTAAGATACCCCAACTTAACAGTTGTGAAGACTGCTTATCACCCCCAGCATACTGTTATTCTTTTACTATGATGACGAGTTGGCTATTCTGTTAAGGCAAGCACGTGTAAGCGAAGTGAACTAAATGCCTTCTGCTACCGCTATTTAAGCACTGAAAAGCAATCGAGAGGAGCGAGAGAGGAACCACATTCTAGTTTCACGATTCTCTCTTCAGTTTGTCCTTCCTGTAAATTCTTTTAAATGGTTTTAAATGAATTATCATTATTGTTGGCATGAGCCTGTACAATTCTTTCTTGTGTGATATTTCTAACTTTCCGATCTGAAGTCAGACTTCCCAATGTTAATCTCAACTTAGATTGCCACACAGTCTAAAGCTTGATAGAATTTTAAATATATCATTTCCAATTTTTTTTTTCTGTTTTTTCTTCACATTTTTGGTTTTGTAAACTTTTTAATTTTTAGTTTAATTTGTTGAATGTATTAACATTCAATTTTCAGTTTGAAATTTTTATCCATCTATTTTTTGGTTTGGTTCATGTCTATCTTCTTAATGGTTCAGTTGTGACTTTTCCATTTTTTATAATGTTAACTTTTGTAATAACTTCTTTGTTTGCTTGTGATATTCAATAAATAGGAATTCTAAATTACACACACATCATACATTATATATATATACAATACTTTCTCGTAATTTCCTAACAACTAGGTATCGAAGAAAATATAAATCCTGCATTCTTTGTCTAGCATGAAAGGGTTTATTAAACTCTCTACACTCTCAAGTACTGCCCTTTACGGCCCTTTTTATTATGTGTTTAATGAAGCCTTCACATAAAAAGCCCACGATATAGTATCAATGCCCCGACTTTTTATGGGAGCGTGATCCGACTGTCCAGTTCGTGTTTGTCTGTGTATTTGTCCGCTGGCTTGCTGCTAAACAAACTTATTACATTTTAAGTCAATACACGAGGTCTCATCGACTTACGACTGAGTTCTATTCCGACTGACAGGAACTTATTATATAAGTCGTATAAGTAGGGTTTATGTTTTTCACCCCCCCCCCTTTTTTTTTGGAATAAAAAGTTTTCGAAAAACACGAAAACTCGATCTATCTACGTATTACTATTGATATAATGTGTATAACACATGATAATGTGAAAAACACAATAATAGGAACTCTGTTATACTGGGTATCAGTAATTATATTGATATTTACTTTGATCCTTCCTATATATAAACCTACATTTTTTTTAAATTTTCAATTATTTATTTTGTCGCCAAAATGGAGGGTCGCCAGTTGTAAACGTCTCAAATTAAGGAGAAGATGAATTTGTAAAATACTAAAATTTATGGTGAAATATCAGTGTTTCGAATCTCCCTTAAGGCTCCCGTCTACCCGCCATTTTGATTTCGTAGACGTAATATTAATCCTATGGAATTTCGACTTTAATTCTCACATATTTATTATTTGATCTATTTGAATGCAATAAAGTGCATTTGAAAGAGCAAAAAATAATCAATGCTTCTGTGGAATTACTTTTTTCCTAAGATTTTTAAAAATATTTTTATTCTTATTTTAATTATTCGTTTTTGAGTTTACCGATCTTTAAAGAATATTTTCAAATATTTTTAAATATCGGAGGATAAAAGTAATTCCACAGAAGCATTCATTATTTTTTGCTCTTTCAGATGTACTTTATTGCATTCAAATAGAATAAATAATAAAGATGTGAGAATTAAAGTCGAAATTCCATTGGATTAACATTAAGCTGACGAAATCAAAATGGCGGGTAGACGGGAGCCTTAAGTTAATATGAAATGTATTTGAAAGTTAAGAAACAATATTAAAATAGTGTTACATTATTATTAGTAACTGTTATAAATTCATGAAATTAGAATAAAATCAATTGGATACAAAGTTTATTATCTTTTTACAAAAAAATTATCTGATATTTTTTGATAAAATCAATAATCAAAACTTAGCATGCATTCTTTGTTATATAATACTAATGTCATAATTTAAATTTTGTTTATGATATTACAAATTACTTATTGAGATAGTTTTACTCTCTTAGTACAAATGAATTTATTTGCAAAAAAATTTATAACCCAAAAAAAATGAGTACAATCACTTAAAATTTACGATAGTTGAAAAAGTATTTAGTGCACATAAAATGAAATGTGCAGAATATATTACTAGCTACTTTGAAAATTTTAGGTGAACAATATTCATTTTATTTGCGTGAAAGAAAAGAATATTAAAAGATGTTCTTTTTTAAAGCAAATCCTAAATGCATGGAGTTAAATTCTGGCACATCTTTTCATTTTCTCGAAAAACTTTTAAAATGAGTGTATTGTTTCAAATAGAAATAAATATTTTATAAAGATTTCTTCCTTTGATCTTTCTTAATAAAATTCCACGCTAGAACACCTGAATCGGAATCATAATTTGTGTTCAATTTTTTTATTCTTTCTTTATGAATAGTTTCTTATTTTAAACTCGCTACAGCATTATAATATTGAACTGTGCTTGAAGAAAATGAAAATTGTGAATGTGTAAAGTGAATTTTAATTTTATTCTTATGATAGATGTTTTCATTTGCTCTCAATTACTGGAAGACTATTTAATATTAAAGCAGATCAGGAAAAACAAATATATAGCATATCGTCTGATGTGACTTCTAATGTACATAAAGTATGTAAATTTCCAAGTTAAATATAATGAGACTAATTCTGTAATAAGAGATTTTTAAAAATATAGCTGTTTTTCCAAACAGATATTTTTATCATCTGAAATTATAGAAACTAATGCAATCTTTGGTGACGTTACTATGAGTGTTCATAGTACAAAAAAATGTACCTTTTTATTCAGTTTAGTTACTTGAAATTATTTTCGTTTCCTAAAAATGAAAAATAAATTTAGATCTTAAGGATTGAAAAAGCTTTGAAAAATTAAAAAAAAAAGATTATTTCGTTTTAAAAATTGTCTTAAAGATTATTTTATTTATGTTCAATTAAATTTTAACGTTCAATATTTTCACGTGACATTCTCGGTAATTTTCTAATTGAATAACAGAGGATTTCATTAAGAGAAGGATCTAATATATATATATATATATATATATATATATATATATATATATATATATATATATTTAATTTAGAATTCTCTTTTAGTTTCGAGTTTCTAAATTTTAATTACTTAACTATAAACATTTCCTGTGTTTTGAGGTATAGTTTAAAATATTTATATTAGTTTAAATTTAAATTGAATGACCTTCAGTACATTAATTACATGATATTCTTTACAATGTTCTATTTCGAAATAAAAGGATTTCATTGAGGGAAAGATCTTAAATAATATCTTTCAAAATATTCTTTTAGTTTCGCATTGATTAATTTGAGTTACCTCACTTTAAAAATTATCTGCGTTTTGAAATATATATATTTTACAACATTTATATTCAATTAAATTTAAATTACACTTTTTAACTTTAAGACCTTAATTATATAATTTTGCACAGTTCTATTTGGAAAATAGAGGATTTCGTATATGGAGAAAGATCTAAAATAATATCATTTGAAATTTTTTTTAGTTCATGTTAAATTGTGTCCTTATTAAGATAAAAAAAAAATAATAAATGATTCATCATGAGGTTAAATTTCACTTGCAGATATTGGAAAGTAGAGGTTTTATTGTTGGAAGGAACTAATATAATATCATTTGGGTTGATTTGCAGTTCGTGTTAATTCGGGTTGTCATAAAGACCAAAAATAAACGAAATATCATGGGGCCAAATTTCACCTGCGATTAACCAAACACGAAGCCCATAAGGAGCTAAGACTTTGGTCTTAATACTTCACCCACCGCCAGATTAGCTTCAGGTTGCTGCTCAGAATGGCTCAAGCCTCGTCATCCGATTCGCCCGAACGTCATCACTTCCGGCAACAATAGACTCTTGTTTCTTGAACACTGGAGGCCAGTAAATATACTTCGAATTGTTTCAGATACTAATTTCGTTTGAATCAGTAAGGGTAGCTAAAGAATGGACCACCATTTTAGTCCCGAGTTTTTTTTTTTTTTTTTTTTCAAACCATGATCACTTTAAGTGGTAGCAATAACAATGAAAAGAAAATAGAAATTCTGTATATTTTATTACATGTGCCGAGAAAATTATCACTTTGTTATTAGCAGTTTACCACTTTGTTTGTCATTAAATTTATGAAATTGCTAATAGTTTTTCAGATAATTCTGTGCTTTATAAAGGGAAAATATTTAGCATGTTTAGTTTGTATCAAACCATATACTCGTATCGAGTAACATTTTTCACTTTAATACTACAGTATATATAATGTATGCTTAATATAATTGAATGCATGTATTAGCTAATTTTTTAAAGCAAAAATCTTTAACATTCTATGTTGTATAACATCATTAAGATTGCTTCTATTTATTCATAAAAATAGATATTATTTATTGCATATTCCGGCGTATAATGCTCAGCTATAATTTCTAAGCTTTATTTTCTATTTTTAGGTATGTTCTCGTATAACGCACACCTTTTTCTTTAAGGAAAAGATACTTGAAATATATATGTGCGATTCACCCTTTTTTTTTTTTTTTTTTTTTTTTTTTTTTTTTTTGAAGTCATTCATTCGAAATATTTTTTCCGACTTTCGAAACATGGTATACTGAATTAGCAAGTTATAAGAGGAATAATATGTATGTATGGGGGGAGGATGCTTTAGGGAGTAATAAAATAGGGTGCATTGTATTTAGTGCCTTTTGAAAATAGGATGGATTGTATTTAGTGCAGATGTGAAGAAGAATGCCATTCTAAATTTTCGAGAAAAGGTAATCACAATTTTGGGTAAGAACGCACTTCCGACCCGAATGAATTCGCGGAATTAAATATGAATCCTACCAAACGAAATAAATATAGTACTGGTTTAAAATGCAAAGTCATTCAATTTGCGAAAGAAAATGGCAGTATTGTAGTAGCAAAGATGTGTCAATGGATTTTTGAATTCATAAGGTATGTTATGTTTTTTAAACAAACAGCATTTATGTAAATGCAGAAATCTAATTTTTGTATGATCATCTTTTCCTTATTTTTAAATTTATCATTTTTTCATCCTGCGTATAATGCGCTTCTGTAAATTTCTATTATTATTTGCAAGAAAAAAGTGCGCTCTATTTACCGGAATAAAAGTATTTTATAGTTTCAATTAATGATGATAATATAGTGAAGTTGGGCTATTCGCGGTTTTCTCTTCACTAACCTTGGGGACTTTAATTAAGATTGATTGCTTTTGCTAAACAACCTTTGCCCAACCAAAAATGAAACGTGATTATGTAAAGCAGGTAGAAATGAAGTGAAGCAAGAGAGTTAGGAAATATATAAACCCAGACTGAGAGTCGCGATAGAGAGGTTGAAGTAGAAGTTGAGTGGTTTGAGAAGTTGAGGTTGAGTGATTCCAGCGTTCAGCAATTGTTTCAGAGTCGGAGTTGAAGTCCGACTCTGTCGCAGGAGCCGAGAATTAATTCTCGGCTCCGACTTCATATATCGGTTGGTTAATGTATACTTGAAGACAAGGTAGTCTTAATGGTAAGAGTCCGTTAGATTATTACTGGTAAATTGAGTTAAAATAGTTCCTTAACTATTTTAACCTTGTTCGGGAGAGCATTTACACTGGTTATCATAAATTAAGGAAAATTCACAAAAATCGCGATAACTCAAGAAATTACACATGGAATTTTATGAAACTTACCCACAATATACAACACATAGTAAGGTATTAAACAACATAAAAAGAAATTATCAGACATTAATAGTAGTATAGAAATTAGCACATGTATAAAATAAACAAATTGGAAGTATCGGTTTGCAATAGAAAAAGTACCTTTAATATGGAATATGATTGCCTCTAGAAGCAATAAAGCACAAACAGCGATGTGTGATGCTTTCAATTATGCGGTCTATCAGTTCAATAGGAAGTGAGAGCCATTGCTCTTGTAAAGCAGATGCAAGCGCGGCAAGGGTCTGAGGGGGCGGATTGATGGCAGATACACGCCTCCCTAGAGCATCCCAAACGTGCTCGATAGGATTCAAGTCCGGGGATCGAGCTGGCCACTCCATGCGCGTAATTGTTTCCTGTTGAAGATAATCATCAACAATGCGAGCTCTGTGTGGTCTTGCATTATCGTCCTGTAACAGGAAGCAATCACCAATCGCCCCGGCATATGGGCGCACATAAGCATCAAGGATGTTGTCTCGATAAACCTGAGCATTCACGGTTCCCCTTGGAAAGACATGGAGGTCTGTGCGCCCTCCTAAGGATATGCCTCCCCAAACACAGACACTGCCTCTTCCGTATGCATCTCTTTCACGGATGTTTGATGGATGATAACGGGTCCCAGGTTCTCTCCATATCAAATAACGTCTACTGTCACTTTCTAGACTAAACCTGGACTCATCCGTAAAGAGAACAGGCCTCCATTGATCTGACGTCCAGTGGACATGTTGTCGGGCCCACTGCAAACGGTCTCTCCTATGGCGTGATGTGAGCGGCACGCAAATGGCTGGTCGTCTCGCATACAGACCACCTTCGTGGAGCCTTCTGCGCACAGTTGACGTTGACACCAACCTTCCGGTGGCTGCAGCAAGAGAGGATCTAAGATGTGTCGGAGTAGCGGTTCTATTCCTGCGTGCACTTAATGTCAAATATCGGTCATCGGCACTGGTCGTAACAGTTGGCCGTCCTTGACTGAACCTCCTAGATGCCGAATCTGTGGTTTGAAATTGCCTCCAAAGTCTATGAACCACAGATGGACTCACATTTAGCCATCTGGCCACTTCTGATTGACTCTGCCCTGCCTCTAGTCTCCCGATGGCTCTCCATCGTAGTTCTTCAGGCAAATGATGCCTAGAGGTCATTATTACGAATTGGCTATCTCAGATTTTCAATGTCGCAATCACAGTAAAATTTGTGTGCTTTCTCTCAAACTTGGACTTTTATGCTCCAGGCAGATGACGTAAGCCGAGTGCAGCGTCACTAATTTGCATATTGCAATTTTACTCAGCTACTCTTAGTGGACAACATATGCAAATTTTGCACGGTTTGGCTTACTTTTGAAAGAGTTATCGCTATTTTTGTGATTTTTCCTTAATTTATGATAACCAGTGTATAATTGTAGTTATATTAGAAACCAAGTAATAAATATTGTGATTAATGTTCTAACGTCTCTTTGATCAACTTATTGGCTTTTAGTGTTAAAATATTGAGTTTAGCTATGGCACAAGAGGCAAGCAGAAATGAGTTGCAGTCACAATATTAGCTCTTATAAATGTATAAAAAATGCACTGAAATAAATATTTATCTTTGGTTCAGTAGTAAATTTGTCACATGAATAGATTTCTGAATCCCATTCCATTTTTGAATACTTTTGAACATATTTATTAAGATAAACGATGATCATTTTCATCCTATTTTCAGATTTTTTATAAACATATTTTTTTCATAATTGTAGTATCTTTTATTATAAACAATAAAATAATTGTTAAATAATGTTCATAGTGATGACTTTTACGTTAATATCTTAATTTCAAGACTTATTTAACATATTAATAGCATTTCGTAAAATCATATACAACTTGAAACTTAACGCTCTTTAAGC
This sequence comes from Nephila pilipes, assembly GCA_019974015.1. Classification (NCBI taxonomy): domain Eukaryota; kingdom Metazoa; phylum Arthropoda; class Arachnida; order Araneae; family Nephilidae; genus Nephila; species Nephila pilipes. The sequence continues at coordinate 22,364 of BMAW01083909.1, read as the reverse complement.
TGTCAAAATTCTTCCCATAAAATGGTTGTGAATTGTCAAAAGTACTTTTATCAATTTTCGAAGTGATAAAGTTATTTACTACGTGTTCATCTGATGGCTAACTTTCGTTTGAATGATATTCCAATTTTGAAAGAGGGCGTATTTTAAGAGTAGCAAAAGAATTTCAATTTTGATGAAGAAAAAAAAAACTGTTTTATCAAAAATAAGAACCGAAGGAGAAAAGGCTTTCTGTACCTCTCTTTTCTGATATCGAACATGACATGGCCTGAAATAAGTGAGTTTATATGAGAAACAAATCTAATATACGAGCGTGTGAATCGATAAGAATGTGAACAAATAATATAAGATTTCGATAGAAAATATCAGTATTTGATTTAAGACATCGGAATTATATAGTTACTTGTGTTCCCTAGGATGTTGGTTTCCTTATCTTAGTAAATAATTTTGATGTATGAAAAGACAATAACCATTGGCATGTTGGAATAATCAGCTTTATCAAAATCCCTTCTATTAAATCAATGTGCATTTTGTTAAAATAGATATATCAGGTCCAAAATATTGGATTTCCTGTTATTGTGATTTCCAACATATTCGTTTTCCAGTTATTTTACTGTCTTTAGCTCTCCTTTAACCATCAAAGGAAAAATAATTATCAGACAATTTTGGTCTTGAATTGTGATTATTTAGAATTAATACTGTTATTGATAAAGATTTATCAAAACTCTGTGAAAAATTACTGCCATTTGCATTGCATCAATTTTTATCTGCAAAAGAGACAGTTTCATTGTAAATTATTTTGTTTTCATATTCAGTTAGAACTATTTTTATTTTAAATGAAAGGATTTTAGCAAAAGGCAATTAAGCGTCTGATTATTTGTAAAAGTAAAAAAAAAATTATTAAACCACTCACTTCTTCCGAACCTAAATAGATTCGTTTATATATGTCCGTTAGTATTTAAATATTTATTGTTGCTTAGCTGTTTTTTTATTATCTCTCAAATATTTATCGTTGATTTAAATACTCATTCGCAATCTGAGAAGGGTGCCTTCAAAAGTGCGTATAAAAATTTAATAAAACGGTTTTTCAGTGCATGAAAAATATAACGAGAAAAAAAATATTAAATTCTAAGAATTATTGGCAATTGATTATACACAATAAAAACAGAAACTATAAGTTTTGTTCTAAATATTAAAAAGTTGCAAGCCGCCGTTTTAAAAGTTTCTTCTGTGGACTATTATATTATGAATTACATACTGATAAAATTCATATTCATTGTGCTTTGGTGGCACAGCTTGTTAGATAGAATAGTTGGTGGTTTTCTAGTTTTTTTTTTTTTTTTTTTTCGTTTTGTGAACAGACGTATAGTTATTATACATTACACTACAAACCTAAACAGTTATTTTAGATTGTAATTTCTAGAAGTGTTCTTTAAGTACTAATAGAACTAATTTCGTCGTGATATACTCGTGTGAATCTTGCGTGAGGACTTGAGCTTCGGATGAAAAGCAGTATCGAAACTTTGCGCCACCCAAAATTGTACAATTGAAATCTTTTTCACACAAGCATGTTGCGAGCTGTTAACTTATTCAAGAGAAACAGGTAAGCTAACGCATGCTTTTGTTCATTTTTGTTTTCAAAAATCCTTAATGATTTATGTATTGTAATCTTATTGATTTTGCGAGAGATTCTTAGAATGAAAATCGAATCAGCTTCTTTTAAAAAAAAAAAGTATTTCCAGTAAAGGTTTTATTTCTCTGAAGACATAAAATAGTCTTTATAAGGCTATAATAGTCTAAATCATTGTAAGTCATTGCATTACAAAAATATTCTTTTATGGCTTTAGTGTGAAGAGATGTATAACAAGAAAAAAAATCAGCAAAAAATCCATCCCATTGCATTTGTTTCTTTCAACGAGTTCCGATTCTATTGGTATGCATTAAATTATTCAAAATTAATATTTTTCTCATGAGTGTATGATGCATTACTAAAATAGTCGAAGATTTTAAGAGCTTGTTACTGACTGATGATCCTGTATTCAAGTATTTAGTAAAGCGTACTTGTTAAGATTACCGCTCATGCATTGAAAAGATATTATAGCTGGAAGAAGCTAGAATTATATTATAACTAGACTAGCTAATTAGAATCTCTTATATTATCTATACGGTATACTTAACAAAAAAGTAAACTTTATCCAAGGGCTTTTCTTCAGATTGGTAACAAATCATCTTACATTCGGTCACTTAGGAGCATCGAATTAGTTATAAATAATTCTAACGTTGTTTCTTATCTCCCTTTCTCTCTTGGAAAAAGCCTCAGAATTTGCATCTAAAATTAATGTTAATGACACTAGTGCTGGAAATGTTAATTGAGAGTGCCTTTTTATTCACAAAAATTTTCTTAGATATATATTACTCAAATCGGATAGTTTTAATTGTTCAGATAAATTAAAAAGATTCATGGAGCAAGTTTTAAAATGCAATCTGATAATGAAAATTCTGGTTTCTGGAAAAATGAATAAGCTTAAGTCTGATTAATGTGTATTATTCCTTGCGTGAAGAATTAAATTATTGCGAATTATTTCTGAAACTTGATTAAAATGAAATAAATATTTCTATTTGTTTATGTATATTTTATACCTCAAGTGGGTTGTCTTTGGTGTGATGTGATTGTGATTGTGATTTTTTTTTTTTTTTTATTTATGCCACACAGGGAAAGAACACGAGGCTATTGGCGATGCTCCTCGTAATTTTGCACCTCAGTCATGTGACGAAGACGGCCCCTGAGTTGTTATTTCCCCCTCCAAACTCCCGCATCACGTCGACGGGAGGATTTAGGACCTCGACCAGATTTAACGTTCATTAGCCCAGCTACACGGTGGGTCACTAGTGGCATCAGGACTCGAACCCACGACTCGACGAAAACAACGCCACAAGCTGCTAGGCTACCATGGTCACGTAGATGTTTTTGAAAATAAAATAAAGGGAATACTTTAATAATATTTTCTATCTTGTCCGTCGATTATTTAATTATTTCTATGGGGAAAAAATAGAAATTTTCGTAAGTATACATAGGTTATGAGTCCATTAACGATATGATTTGTATCGGATACACATGGATTAAGACTTTTATGAAGAAACTGTTTTTAAGAGCTGTTTCTGACATTTTTCTTCGGAATTTTTAAGAAAAAAGATATCTGAATTCACATATTTAAAAAGTATTTTTTTTCTCCTTCGCAAATGGTCAAAGATGGTTGTTCAATAATAATTGCAATTCTAAAAAAAATCGAATAAATTTCAATTATTGAAAATTCTCTACATCTCAAAATAATAAATATCTAAATATGTATTAAAAATGAATAGGTTTATTCATCATAAGTGTTTGATGATTATTTAACGAAATTAATAAATATAAGTGTGCTTACATTAAATATACATTAGTTTAATTACAATTCTTTCCATACTTTCTTTCATACACATGGATCCAGAAAGTTTCATAAAGGATTGGAAACTTCTGGTCTGTTAGAATGGCAGTCCTTTCACCTTCAGCAAAGATCTAGAGGCCGTTTCAATCAGATGGGCATCCACCGAAACAACGTTCTAAATCCTTTTCTTACCTCAGACAGTGCGGATAGTTCGTCAGGCATTCTCCCTCCTCAAACATGAACATTCTTAATTAGCCAAGAATTAAGACTTTTTTTTCTTTCTCTTTCTCTCGCTGTTCTTCCCTTGAGAATGCCAATTAATAGTGTTGTCCCGACTGTCACAAATTAAGAGATAAGAACCATTTGGTAACAAATTTAGGAATTCTACTTAGTCTTTTTTTTCCCTTTCGATTTGTATCATCAGTTATATTTTATAATACCGATTGTGAAATCTCTCTAAACTCATTCTTTTGCAGATCAAAATCTGCTAATATTATATTCAATGGAACTATACATTAACAAATTTGGTAATTTCAGGTTATTATTAAAGTAAAAGATTATTGCGTTATTTAAACTGAAAATTACATTATTTCCCAAATACTATAGTAGCATCAAATAAATTTAGTTTTTTTAAGTATAAAAAATTATTCACAATAGGTTTTCCTATCACATAAACAGTTAACTCATCGTTTTTACTTTTATTACAATTTCTGGAAGATTAATAAACTCCATTAAATGGAATGAAATTATAATAAATATACATGCAAATCCATAGATTTCTCAGAAACTGTAATTTCTTTGCGAATAAAATGTATGACATGCAGTTCGAAAATTTAAAATGTGAACACATATTTTATGTTATTTACCCATTTATTCTCTGATAGTTTCAAAAATGGGTTTTCTTTACTCCTTCACTCGCGTTGTCTTCTAAAAAAATACGAATCATAAGTAATGATTTCCTTTATTTTAGTTATTGTTTTAAGTGTTACTCCGAAACGATACGAAATAAGGACGAATTCGGTGCAATCGCGAGTATTTGAATAAAGATTCTTGACGTGCGTGCATATAGAGCGTAGGGTGACAATTCAGGTGCCGACTGTCTGATAGTGACTCAGAATTACATGGTAGTGTACCTGAAAAAGTGTTACCAGCCCATGTTAATGAATTAGAGTCTCCTGGATATGATAATAATGATAAAGATTAATTTTGAAAGGGCAACTCCTTCGCGCCAATAGGGTACAAACCTTCATATCGAGTCCAGTTCGTTTCAGCAGATCTTTCATATAAGTTGAGATTATTTTCGTGGGGTTAATATTTTCTATGAGCAGCCATATGCTGCCAAATCACAATTTTATTACTGCCGCATCGAGTTTTAATCGTTATTTTGCATCGAGTTGTTATCATCTATGAGACATGGATTCATAATTATCCATCAGAAACCAAAAGCCAATCCAAACAATAGGTTGTTTTCAGTGAATATGCTTGAAAGAAGGCGAAGACGGGCTTTAAAAGTTATGACAAATTGCTTTCGGGATGCGAAGGATGTTTAAAATGGGAAAATGATCATTGAACAATTTTACAATAAGTTACCTTAATCCTAATACCCCATTTCCCATTCCTAATGCTAATTCCTTTTAAGCCGCCTTCTTAAGTTTATATAAAAAAATTTATTTGTAGAGATATAAATTTGAATTACAGAAAGTTTGAATCCAGAAAACAAAGTCTGTGTAATATAACAACTAAGACTTTTTTAAAAGCATAATTCCCTGATATTTTTAATTACATCTTTGAATTTCCTTGAGAAGTTCTCCATTTCACGCAAGTTAAATGGAAAAGAATTACTTAATGACAGAAAATGTTCTAATTAAGACGACAATGTATACCTCTTCTTGGAATAAAATTGCTTATATGACTCTTTTTAGATGAGCATTATTCGTCACAGACTATCATTTTCGCAGTTTCAAAAAATATAAGACGTTTCCTTCATTTTGTTATTAACTGTAAGAAAATTATTCAATACGCAAATTGAAATCATGTGAAATTTAGCGGAGATTTAAAGAAAAAGAAATATATAAAATGTTCCATTAATTGCCCTAGAGAATTCTCCCGCTGGAAGTAAATGTAACGATATCATTTTATTTTAAATATCATTCACAAACATATAGCTTATTTTTGGTTTTATGGTTTCTTTTGTGATGTTATTAATTTATGAAATTAAATTTCGTACTTTCATGTTTATTTCATTTATGACGGCAATGCATTTAAAATTACTCGTACTTCATGTGGGTCGTGAATTATAGGGAATTAATTTTGTTCGAGTAAATGCAATGAATACATTTTACTTGAAAATCACTTAAATATTTTATACTTCGCTTTAAATATTTCGCTTTATAAAGCTCTGTTTATTTCTCTGTCGCCAAAAAGCTGTATTAAAAACCTTGCATGTAAATTTTAAGGAATCTTACCTTTAAACTTAATTAGTAAGAATTTTTGAAGTATATTGTTTTACATATTTGCTGTAAAATATACTTGCATTCACTACAGTTATTTTATTTTGACCAATATCCCTTTCTTATAGGAAACAAATTTGGCCTTCTGTTACGTTAATATTTATGTAACAAATATTAAAGGCGAAATTAGACAAAAATCGAAAGACTTTTTTTATATTTCGCTAAAAGCTTTATGAAGATTAATTTAAATATTATTTTTGTGTAAAGGAAACTGATCTGTGCTTATATGTAATTCAAAATTTTATGAAATAAATAGAAATAATGATGTTACCTGATGAGTTTGTTTCTGATTTCTTTTACAATAAAATATATTTAAATTCATTTTTAAATCCATTTTGTAGGGCATACCAATATTATTTGATAAACAACACAGATAAACAATTATTAATTTACTGATAAACATTTTGTGTGGTATGTGTGTGTGTGTGTGTGTGTGTGTGTGTGTGTGTGTGTGTGTTTCACATCCTAACAAAAAATTAAACTTTTTATCTCATATAAATGTATTCAATGTTTAATTCACTTGTTATTGAAATAATTCAGTTATTATTGTTTTAGTAATAGTAATTAAAATAATAGTTTATCTCAAATGGATTACAAGAAAAAGATAATTTTATTTCGTTAATCTTTTTGCATACAAAGAAATCGTAATGCTTAAAGAAATAGAAAACTCAAGGAGTGTAGCAATGAAATCATAATAATTTATATTGAAAAGGCTATGAATAAATGATAATGTAATTTTTTTTTATTTATATCGCAATTAGCTCCCAATTATGTTAGTTTTTATTATCTAAATAAATCAAAAGTAATTACTTAACTTTCTACTTTGAGATAATTTAACATTATATTTATAGTTCAAAGACATTTACATTCCATTTGCAATTTATGAATTAACATATACACATTAGAAAGGTTTAATTAATTCTGTTTTAGAAACAACAAAGATTAATATCCATTACTAAATAACGCATTCGATTTGATTGTACATAAAAGTATGAGTCGTAATTCATAAGACAGAAATTTTATTTTCAATATATTTGTAATTCATTACTATTTTTAAAACAAAATTTTTCTTTGTGAATTTCAAATTACTAGTAAGAAAAAAGGGTTCTCTGAATAAGCCCCACAGAAATAATTTGAATGCATAAATTATTTCTTAAATAGTTGAAATCGGGAGCTGTATTTAAAGGTTTTCTGAAATATTAAGTATTAAATAAATTTGTCTTCAATTGATTTTCAATAGTTCAATAAATAAAGAATTCTATTTTGCTTATATCTATGTAGTTATATTGAAACAAATATTAGGAGCAAGTAATGATTTTATTTTAATCCAAAATCTCATTGCAAACAAAAAGTAAAGCTTTCCTCCTTTTTCTAGAAATATTTTCTCATCATATATCTGAATTCTTTTTTAATCAATACAATGAGATGAAAAGCATCGAGTGTAGTTCGAAGTATGCATCGAAATTATTTTACAGAAGGATTTAAATCTTCTATCTGAATATATCCACTTTTCAGTTATATATAAAAAAGAATAATATAGATTACTTTAAATTTCCATATCATTAGAAAACCTTTTTTATAATGTTTTTGTTTCGTATCTGATAAATGCTTTCTGAGAATTCATTTTCTGGTAAAGGTGTTCAAGAAATGGAATAATCAGTCTTGGTTTAATACCGAAATGTAATTTTTGATTTCAATTTTAAATCTTCTTTTTCCTTATTTTACTGATTCGCTATTTCATAAAATAAAGAGAATCGAAGAAAAAAATTATACAATCGTATAATTTTTAATTTTATTTTGTAGAATTTCTTAAAAGGATTTATCCAGTTATATTAAGTTGTATTAATTTTAATTGTAATAAAATTATTTAGAATTATGCTATAACGTTTTAATACCATAAAATGATTTAATACATATTTTGTCTGAAAGAATGTCTCAGAGGTTTTAATGTTATTTACAGATCGTTAGTTTCTTGCATTATAAATAACTAATTTTAATATTTCATTTTCCCGAGCTGCTGCAATTGCCGATTGGTTCTAGTTGCAAACTCGTGCTTGACGTTGTTTCCATGGCGTTGTGAGTTCGAGTCCTCTAAAGACTCATCGTATAGAGTAGTATATTTATCTCGATGCTATCTCAAAATGCTCGCGCTGAGATGGTGAGAAAGTTTAGAGAGTAAAGTACCACTTTATGTGTCGTCCTCGTCACCAGACAGAGGTTTAAAATTGCGAGGTCCAACAATAGCAGTCGTGTTTCTTATAAGTGAGACGTTTATCATCATTCAATCAATTCGAAAACAGAAAGTTTTGTCTTATAGTACAAATTTATCCTGTAAATTTATTTTAAATTTTAAGTGTTTTTATTTTAAACTAAAAACACTTTTATTCTACTTTTGTTGAATTCTTAAGCGAATAACTATCTATATCAAAACTTTAGGTGGAGAAGTATTGGAAAGAGAACCATTAATGTTCAATTTACTAAGTAACAAGTATTCGCTTATTCAAATATTTTTACCTGAAGTATTTTTTATATTCTTATTCAAATAAAATACATAATATCTTTATTTTAATGCTTCTGTTTGTCAAACTGTCACTTCTATTAACAATTTTTTACTGTTTTGTTTTTATATATCTTACTAAAAGAACACGAACTTTGCTTTTGAGGCTGATTTTAGTTAACACCAAATTATAAAATGTGGCAGGTAAATAAGGTGAATGAGCACAGAAATGCTATAGTATTAAATACTTTTTTTTAAAAAAAAAACTTGTTTTCCATGTATCCCCCGCCTGATATAATGCACTTCTTGTAAGTCCGCATTAATGTTGGGAGGCTTTTGGAAGACTGATACTGACTTAAGTTTTCCAGTAACAGCAGCTTTGATATTATCTGATGGAAAAATACTGCACTGACAGTTTGGTCCTATTGGTTCGTATTCATTGTGTGCGACCACTATGCTGCTACCCAATCATACAAGTGCTATCTATTACACGATAATGCACGGCCTCACATGGCACAGTGTGTGAAACTTTCCTTATGCAATGCCAGGTATTGAGTTATTCCACCTAGCATACTCTCCTGATTTTATTCCACTAAACTTTTCTGTTTCTCAGATTGAAATCTGCACTAAAAGGGTACATATTTCTCGACATTTTTGACACCAAATCTGATATTACCAGGTAACTAAAATGAATATGAGTTTCCCTTAAAGTTTTTTTCCTCCAACACTTGTACGAATGTTGTAAGAAGTAAATTGTATCAGACAAAGGGTACTTTAAAAGGGAGATTTTTTTTTTTTTTTTTTTGGCAAATATTTAATATTATAACATTCTGGAAATCATTCACTCGGCTTTCCGGAACGCAGCATAAATTAATAGACGAATTCTTACAGTAGTGATTTTTAACCTTTAATATTCTCCAGCTTACATAAAATATGATCATATTTTTGTGGCACATGATCACAATTAGAAAGTTTTAAAAAATGGTTTATTATTAGCACAAACAATTAATATTATTTTTGCAATGAAAGATACTAATTAAAATTAATTTATGAAAAGTACTTAACATTTTAAAGAGATAATTGAAATTATAAATGTATAATTAAAAGATAATATTATCAAGCATTGCATTTATTTTTATTTATGCGCTTACATTTTTTTTTTTTTTTTTTTGCTGTGTTAAGCAGATGTTTATTTATATAACACCGATATATTTGAATAAATAATTAAAAAGTAATTTAACTTTTGTTGAAATCTACAGTTTTAGGACATCTTAAGAATAATTTAGTTAATTTTTAATAATTTAAATTTCATTAAATTTTTTCTGATTAAAAAATATTCGCTGTGTATCCTCGATTCTTGAACGTCACACCGGTTGAAAACTTCTGATTTCTTGTAAGAAAAACTGTTCAGAATTCGCAATCACATTATATTTTAATGCTTTTAAGAAACATTTAAATATCTTCAGTGAAACAGTGGCTTCTTAGGGATTAAAAGATAAAGAGTTATCATTAGTTTTTCTAAATGACGTGAAGAAAACGCGAAACAATTAATGGATTTTTTACATTATTTAAATCGGGAAAAAAATTAATTTATTCCCTGATTTAAAAAATGGTTTTAGTAAAATTGGAAAGGGAATTAGATGTTAACAGTATTTGTTTTTATTATTTTCAAGACTTTTTTGTCGTTTTTGTAATTTATTTATCTTGTTATATTTTTAATATTTTATAACTGATTTTCCAATATAAAAAAAAACTGTTTCATTTTGAAAGTTCCAAATGATTTTAGAATAAGTAAAACTTAATGCAAGGAAAAGATTACTCGTTTAATTTACGAACTTTAAGCGAATAAAAGGCGATAAAATTTCATAAAAATGAAACAATTATTTCAACTAGGGAAATAAAACTAATAATTATGGATGTTGCTATTCAAATTAGAATGATTATTGAATAATAATATAATGAAGGAATAATTGTTTAAATAACTACCAACTATTTATATTGCAGTAATTTCCCATTATTTAATCATAAAATTTCTTAATCTATTATTTAACGTTAAAGCAAGATTGTAAGATTTACTATTAAATATTCTTAAAAACTTTTAACAATGCAAAGTTACTATAAAAATCCAGTTATAAAAAATCCAATTATTTCAATAAATGTTGACACTGTAAAGCGAAAATACAAATAAAAGATGAAATAATAAACATATTTTAATTTTGCGTGGAAATGTAAAAATATTAAGCATATTTTAAAAAATAATTTATTAACGATTCTAATTCGAATTATCATATTTATAGTTAATACTATTTTGAAGGTGTTAAAAAGAAACGTTAAGTTTAAATATAAATTCATTTCGTGATTACAGATTATTACTAGTCATTAATACAATATAATCTTTCTCGTGATAGGAAACAAATCCTATTAAAAACTAAAGTTAAGTAATAAAATGAAGATGCATTTTACTTATTTATAAAAGTAATGATTTTTACAAAATTAAAATTTCAAATAATAATTTCTAAAGATATTCCTTCAAATACTAATTTTTCGCAAAATGTTGATGTTTTTAATGCTGTATAAGTTTTTTCTTTGATAAATTTTAATAATTGAATCAACGAGTCCAGATTTCTCGAAAAGATAAATTTTTAACTTCCTAAATAGAGATTTTTGAAACTCTTCTTTCTACAAACAAAAATTATCCAGGAAATTTTTCTTTTCATTAGTTCTATGATTTATGTAATGAATTTGGTTCCTTTGACATTTTTTACATTCGATTCTAGGCGATTGTTATTAAGCATAAATTAGAAATAAATTAATTAGTAATAAATAAATAAGTAATAAATTAAAAGTAAGGAGTAAATTACTAATTGTATATAACTTATCATAATATAATTAGTAACAAATTGGTTAAATATTTAAAAATTTAAGTTCTGTGTTTTTTCTTTGTGTGTGTACCTGGATTTTGGCTTGTATTGTGTTTCGAATATGTTATTATAAATCTTGCTTTCTTGAATATTTTACTATAATTGTAATGTAAATAAAAAATTTTATATACAAGATAAAAAGATAAGAAATATATGATAAAGCTAATTAATGAATATTAAGATTTTTTTATTGAACCAAATGGGAAATTAATGTATGTTGAAGAAAAACATTCCTTTTTGTCCCGTGCATACTAAACACAATGAAGAGTATAAAATATATCAATATAAAGCATTATCTATCTGTAATGTATTTTATAGATGATACTATTACTGTGTCTTAAAAATCAAAATTAAGCTCCCATAAGCCTCTTTTTTATTCTTAATAATTCACGTGATATTACTTTTTGTTCATTCTTGCACTATGAAATAGAGTGGGCGAATAGCTCTCACAAATGATGGTACGATGTTTGATGAAATACTTCTCAAATTGATTGTTCTTAAATAAATAACATAAACGCATCTCTCTAAATTAAATGAGAGGAGAAAGGTTGGATTCGTTCTCAATTAAAAATGATGAATTCAGCTGAACAGGAACACTTTCTTACTCCAAGTATTTTTTTCTCTCTAGTTCTTAAATTAAAATTTATTTTATCGATAAAAAATACATTGCATTCTCTTTTTCGTTGATACAATAGCAAAAGGTAAAAAAAAAAGATTCTTCTTTCTTCTTATTCTGATTTTAGGCCCTCCAATTAAATTAACTTCAAAGCAAAGCACTTTCGTATCTCCATGCCTGCAGCACCTCTGCTATTTCGAATTGTCAAATAGAAGTATTAAAAATGGGCTTCTGTCTTCCTTTCCTCTCTCTTTGAACCCAATTCGATTTTTATCTCTCTCGAACTCTTTGAAGGTGTTTGCTTCTCGTTGATTGAAATATTTAAAATTTTATATCGGAGATCGCATAGAAAACATTTTCAATCTTTCAGATGTTCGCAAGAGATTTAATTAACTGTTGAAAGGTTTGCTATTTATATCATTTACATCTGAATTATGTCCTGGGATTTAGTTTATAATTTAGAATTCTTGTTCAAAATCTTCTTTTTGTGAAAAATTCATGGAACTGTTGTTTTCGAATTAACGAAATGTTTCTCTTCGTTTCTACTTCGAAATGGAAGTTTCATTTTATCTGATAATACTGGAATAAATTTGCTTAAAATATTTATTTTTTAAAAATTTAAATCTCATTTTTGATTTTAAGGCGCATAATTTTTATATTGAACTTTGATGGAATAATGGAGGTTGTTAAGGTCTCAAAATCTTCGTTTTAGTCTGCTGAATAAAAGGTTCAGAAAGCAACTGCCTATTGGTATTGCGTCCTTAGAACATCATGTTTATCGTATCTGTCAAAACGAGTTATTCTGAGTTCAGGAATGTACATCATTTAAACAAAAAATTACAATATTTTTCCTTTTGGGTAGCATTCTGAGAAATAGGCGCGATTATATTTTGCTCTAAAATGAGTGTATTACTGTGAAAAATGTTTTTTGATTTTTGAATCTGCTGTGAGGATTTTCGAGCTTGTAACAGAACGCTTTTACGTGGCATGTGGGAAGAATACATTTGTGTGAAGCGAGGAGAAAACACATTTACGTTATACAAGCAAGAAAACATTAAATGACGCAGAGGTAATCCATGTGTGCGATGCAGGTGAAAAACAAATGCACTTGACATGAGGAAAGAATACATTTCAATGACGTGAAAAGTAAATGCATTTACTTGACACGTGGAAACTATACATATGTTTGACAAATGGAGAGAACACATTTACGTGACACAAAAGAGAACATGCTTATGTAACATGATGACTACGAGAATTTTTTCTATTTTTAACATAACGATCCCGACAACGGCTATGTTGCTGTTCACTTTTGGAAAATATACTATTTAAGAAACTTTTAAAATACTAATTCATATTTTCTTTCTCATGATCTTCTAAACCCCACTTCGATTAAGTTTGCTTTGTACATGTAAAAATTATGCACATGTACTGCCTTTCATGCATTTATAAGAACGGAAGAGAACTCAAAAGAAAAAATAATGTCGCTAGAATATATGTTTTCATAAAAACTTGATCTTGAATTTCTGAGAATTTGAAATGACAATAGTTTAAACCCGATTTAATTTTGAAAAGTACTTACGACTACTGTTGAATAAATATCAAACATAATTCAGTTTTTGTGCAGTCATACACTAGTAATCTTGCTCAAAACACTTCTTTTAGTTAATCTCTTAACGCTGATCACGGAAACCAAATATTTATTCTCTTGTTGAAATGGTGAATTGAAATCGAAGAATCTTCAGATTATTTAATCAAAGAATTAAATAAATCTTTTTTCTTCTTTTTTTTTCAAAAAAAATCCCTAAGAGCATTAAAATAGTTTTTTTTTTCAACAGATTTAATAGAAGAATATTGCTATTCTTATCGCAATGATCAATACTTTTTTTACACGAAATTCACAAAAAAAGTATTTTAAGATATTTTGAGATAGTATGTATCAAAGTTAATATGTTCCATTTTCTAAGTGATTATCTTTCAGTAGATTAATATGTTCCATTTGCAAAGAAAAAAAATTGTAACTAATAGAAAAAATAAATAAATAAAATGTTCTAAAACTTAATTTTTATCGCATTTTAAACAATTGAATTATCTAAAAGTATAAAAATATGTTTATAGAATTAAAAAAAACAGTTATTTCAATCATAATGAGCTACTAATTATTCATTCAAAATTTTTAAATAAATGTTTCAAATCATATAACGAGCCCCAAATACTGAATTATTTTTACATTCAGAATTACAATATTTCTCATGTAAATAAATTTTAAATTCATGGAATAATGGATAAACAAAACAACGTTTATGGTAAAAAACTAGAATAAAAGTTTTTCCATTATGTCTTAGAACAAATTTAATATTCAATTAATCACTTTGGAAATTTATGTATATATATAACACATCAATCAATAACTCCTGAGACTAACAACATTGAAAACAACATTTTTGCAAAATTTTTATTCATCAACATAATGACTAATCACCTTTAGGTGATACAATCGTTCCAACGCTTTTCCAAATCTTTTTCGCAAGAAATCTTTGTTATGAGTAAATAGCGATAAACAGCTGAATCATCGACTTGCTGCTGTTTTTGTTCCATCGAAAGCAATCGCGGCACCCACTTGAAAAACCTTTCATGCTCAATTTTCTGATAGTAAATACACTTCCATATGACATCTTGTGTTGACCCCAGCAATCCACGAGCTTCACTTTACGATCTTCTACAGAATTTTGTCACTTCACTAACGGCTTCCACAGGTCTATGTTCCAGTCATTTGTGTGCTCGGTACGACCACGTTTAAACTCTCGGCAAACCACTGACAAATCGTTGCTTTTGATGGACAAGAGTCCGGGTAACATTTTCAATCCATTGTTTCGTCGCACGTGTTTTTACCCATTAAAACAATGCTTCGTTCAGAAACGATCGGTTTTCCATTTTATTAAGCAAACTACAAAACACCTTTACTCCAACCTCGATAACTCAGCTGTTTCTGGTCGATCGACTTAAAATTTTGGATCACGTTTGAAGCAAGGTTGGTACTCTAGAGAACTGGTTACTGGTTTTACTACGAGCGCCATCTCTTGCCTAGTCTCAGGAGTTATTGATTGAGTGTTTATATAGTACACAATTAACCTCGTTTGCATATAAGCAGTCCAACAAGAAGGAGAATGGCAAATAGTGCTTTAATCACAATATTCAGGAAATGTCTCGCTAATCTACATGTAGCAAAACTTTTAGATTAGCGATATACAATAGGAGCAAATACAGCTCGTGTACAGATCAGCAACACAAACAAACACATAACAGCATTTGTAGTAACAGCAATATCACTTTTAATAACCTTCCCTCTTTCCTTATTTATAGCTGTTTCAGTGAAGTGAGACGTCTTAGGGAAAATTCAAGAAAAATCCATAACTTTTCTTTTGATCGAGGAACCGACAAAATTCCAGAGTTTTCGAGAACTTTCATTTTGTTGTTAAAGTGTCCAAGTTTCTCACAAATTCCCCGAAATGGTCACCAAAAACGTCTCCAAAGTCGGGGAGTCATTTTATAAGTATCTTACAAAATCTTTGATGATGTCTCTTTTCCTTAAGAAAAATAACGTTGCAAGAAAGTATCATCGCAGGTTTGTAAGAATATATAAATATATTAGAGGTTTCATGTTGTTTGATATCATCAGTGATATGCTCATTATTTCCATAATATTACTATGAGGGAAGATGATTCAATTTGTCCAGTAAAATTAGCTCAAAGAAAAGACAAAAAACAGGATTTACTAAAATGTAAAGGAAATTACTGTTTTATTTCATTTTATCAAATGCCAATTCGATTGTTTTAAATTAATCTCTAAAAATATTTTCAAACTTCATTTTTTCTGCTGAATGTTTATTCATTTTTATTGTAATATCGTGATTTAAAGATTTGGCGTTTATTTGAACGTCCGATTATAACATGAATTCTATTGAATGAAAAAAAGATAAAAAAATTTGAAGTTCCAATAACATTGTAGTACTTTCAATGATTCTTTTAAACAAAGAGCAGCTTTCTTTCTGCTAAAAATTGTTAGAAAAATGATTTTTCAATAAGATAACAACAGCTTATACATATTTTAGAAAACATTTTAATGTGAAAAAAATATTCATCGTATTTTTTTTATCTTGTGCAATTTTTTGATAATTTTCACCCAATAGTAAATGATCTAAATGAGAATTTATAATGTAATATTGATAAATATTTTATATGTATCAAATACACGTGGCATAAATAATGATAAATTATATCATGCGATCAATTACTACTAATTTCTATATTTACGATGAAAATGAACATTCTGTTTATATATATATATATATATATATGTCGGGTAGGGTGGGGGGTTGTATATATGTATATGTGTGTATGTGTGTGAGTGTGTGAGTTTGTATATGTGTGTGAGTGTGTGTGTGTGTATGAGAGAGAGAGAGAGAGAGTGAGGTGAGAGAAATCCCGAAAAATTTAGAAACGTCATATTTGTATAGTTTCTCAAAATATTTCTAAAAAAATACAACTGAAATCCAATATTTCGTAACAACATAAGAACATCTTCAAAAAAATACTCCAATATCGGAAAATAATTTATTCCCTAACAATTCAGTTTCAGTAACAAAGCATTGCTCACAATCGCAGCTGATTCCTTTTAAAAGATAATCCTTAATGGATAAATTTTTGAAGGGTAAAGATAAAGTTTTTCGACAAATTTATAACACAATTGTTACATTATTTGTGAATTTCGTCATAACTTCTTCCAAACTTCTAAGTGTTTGCCACTTCGAATTTAATACGTGTGACCATTTATGTCTGATGTATTTAATATTCAAAAAAAATAATTTTTTGTTTGATTTCTTATTTGTACGACTATATTCAGCATTATGAATAAAATTCCGGTTTTCGTGAAAGCATTGAATACGCATTGTGATGTATTAAAATAATGCAAAAGAAATAACAAAATTATAATAAAATATTCACGTAAATTTTACTTCCTGCAATTCAAAATTATACTTAGAAATTTTGAAAAACAGCTCAATGAAATAATCTTTTATGAATCATATGCTATTATAATAATTTCAAAAAGTATCCACAATCTAGGCCACTACCTGTAAATTGGATTATTTAATTTACTTCTTTTGTGATAATAACATAAATGCACGAAAATACTCATAAGAAGTAAAGTGAAAACAATAAGAAATTCTCGGCGAAATGGCAAACGTTTCTTACGTTAAAATGTGATAAAATAGCGTATATTCTTAAAAAAATCAATTTTTCTAAATACAAAAAAAAAAGAAAAGAAACATTTGTACTTATAAACATAAGAAAAAAAATCAAATAAATATCAAATCGAATACAATTTTCATCATTGTCAAGCAATATTTCTGTTTTAAATAATATTTTATTTTAAAATAAAATAATAAATGTACTGTGGTTATTTACACTAAATACGAGTAACATATGAAATTTATTAAATTTTCTTCTCTTAGTTTGAGAAATGTTAGTTAATGTGTCCCTAACAACCTACAATTATTACTACACAAAGCTCAAAAAATTTTCTGAATTACGAGTAAAAATATCACATACAAACTATAAACTATACGGCTTAATCAATAAAAATTGCTTCAAAGGAGTCATTTATAATCTCTGCAAATTATTTTTATACAATTTAGATATGTTTATTATTTATCTAAGTTCAAGCTTTATTATTCTGTCAAATCGCTATACAATTGCAAGTTTGTTTAAAATTGCGCCTTCGCTTGCATTGGCATCCAAGTATATCTGTTACTGTTATCGGTTATTGAAACTTTATTTAATTTTCGCAAAGGTTCGGCATTTCGGGAATAATTCACCGTTAAAATCAAAAAGTATTTTTGACTCACACTCAATGCATTCCCTAACATAAGCCACCCTTATTATTTTATTCCAATCCGTCTGTTACATAATAAATTACTTCTCTGTGACTGCTTGTTACGAGAATTAGTTTAGAGACAAAACTAATCTTCCGGGCATTTCTACAAGCGGCATTGTTTTAGCGTGTTACAAGCTGGAAACACGTACTATCTGAGTTACGGTTATTAGAACAAATGCTGGCGTACATCAAATCAGCAGATGTAATTTATGTTGTAGCTATTAAATAACTTATTAATAATCTTAAAAGTGCATGTAATTTCTGTCCACGGATATATGAAAAGCGCATTAAAACCTTGTCTCTATTTTTTTTTTTAAATTCATAAAACTATATTCAAATGTTTTAGAGTATTGATTTATATTTAAAATACGTTTGCTGCCTCAAAAATAA
This sequence comes from Nephila pilipes, assembly GCA_019974015.1. Lineage (NCBI taxonomy): Eukaryota > Metazoa > Arthropoda > Arachnida > Araneae > Nephilidae > Nephila > Nephila pilipes. The sequence goes on along the minus strand of BMAW01083909.1, from coordinate 4,073 downwards.
TGCTTAATATTTAATAAGCAAGAGTTTATAGTATTATAATGTTTCTTAAGTCATGTTGATGTATATTTATGCATTCACATAAAATAATATTTCAGACTATATTGTATTTTTAAATTTTAATCAGAATAATAAAAGATATTCGTTTAAAAAATGTTCGTACATTTGACACAGAAAACACGCACACACAAAATGTTTGTCTAGATTAATGCGGCATAAAAAAGTTTCAGCGTTGTAAAAGATACATTACAAGGCAAAAGAACATCTCTGATATTTCGTTAATAAATGCATACTTTGTTAGAGGAATTGTGATATCTGTAATTCTCCTCTGAATTTTCTTTTGTGTTTTTTTTTTTTTTTTTTTTTTTTTAAATTTTTTTTTTGAAAAAATTATTTTTTCTTTTTTAAAAAAAATATAAATACTTAAAGTGAAAAAAAAAAAAAAAAGAACAGTCCATACTTCCTTTGCAAAGAATGTTTTGATAAGGAAGTTGATTCTTGATATGAAAATTTAAGCTTTCATGCGTTAATTGGTATTTTCGAACTCATTTTCATACATTTTTCGTTTCAAGGAGAGAAATGAAACGCATTAATTATATTAAAAAAATATGACAACATGATTTTTTGCTTCTATATGACCAACAATACTTATAAGTATGATTTTTTTTAAAAAACAAACAAATTTCATAAAATGAATAATAGTATATATTTATATCTGCCTTTTTGAATTAATATGTAATTAATGTAATCAAACAAGAAACTTAATCAAAATATAATAAACAGGAGTTGGGTGATTTTTATTTTGAAATTGTTATGATAATAACAATTTTTTATTTATCATATTTTAATTTAATGTAGAACTCACTAAAAATTATTTATTTTATCATTTTTTATTTACGTATTATTTACCTATTTATTTATTTATTATAATTAACATTTAATATTTTACAGAGTGCTTATTTTGAAAAGGATTCTTATTTCAAATAGAAATGCCATTTTGAAAAGTTTGGTGTATTATTGTGATTTACTTAGCAATAAAAAAAAGCAATAAAAAAAATTTCTTTTGAAATTTACTTTTTTCAAGAATGCGTTGTCATACTTTTATAATTTAGTTTCTCAAGTTCTTTTCTTCTGTTTAAATTGAAAATCCGCTTAAAATAAATATAAGCTATTCATTTGCTTATAATGTCTCGTTATATAGCTTTTCTCTTTTTCAAAAAAATTGTTCGATTTCCTGCACTTTTAAAATTTCTCTACAAATTCAAATTACGAACTGTAAAATAGACATCATTATGCATAAAACTTGTATTGAATGAAAAAATTTGTTTTTCATTTTTGTCTCTTTCCGTCTTGTAAATAATTTCATCAAACCGTACTCGCTTTATTTTTAATATATTTAAAATTGAGTTTTCATTCAATTTATTGCCAACAAAATCTAAAAAAATGTAAGACTTTTCTTGAAATGAAACTAGATTGAATGTGAAATAAAAAAAAATTCATAACTGTTTGTAGATAGTTTTCATCGTTCAGGGAAGAGTACAGATAAAAGATAAATTGATTGTGATTTCAAATGTGTAAAACAGAACTGCAAAATATTGTGAGATACAGTAGGAAAGTAATTTTTATTTGCAGACATTCGTCTCCTGGATACACAAACATAACGAGAATATCTTAAAACAAATCAATTGTAAAAACGAATATTTGTAGTATTATACTCGTGATTTATTTTACGCTCATCATGTTTTAATAGAAAATAAATTAAAAATAAAAAAAAACAAAATTTGAAAATGATAAACTATTTGGACTTGTATCTATTGAATAAAATGAAGTAAACGCTATTTTGGATTTTTTTTCGGAAAAACTCTTGATACGCTACGTGAATAACGGACATATATATAGGCAAATATACAAATATTCTTCAGTTTTTTTTTTATTATTAATTCTAATAAGGAAACATTTTTTTAATCTTAGCTTTGTAATTCTTTTTATTTTACACATTAACTATACTTTTCTACCGAAAATTGAGCATTTGTGAGCAGGTTTATTCCACTCAGTCTTCAATATCCTTTTAATTGTGGTTGTTTTTCCACATGCATATAGAATGTAGGAATTGAAACTGGGATAAGGATCCTTAAAAAACGGATTAATTTACAGAAAATCGATACATAAAAATATAATAATCAATAACTATGATGTAAGATTTATATTTAAAAAAATTATAATCATTTAAACAGATCATATTCTTTAATGTGATTTGCAAAATAGTTCGCTCACTCATTTCAAAAATTTAAACTATGAATAATTTGAAGACATTCTTATACATAATTAAAATTTTTGAATAAATATTAATGCTTATTTTATTATAACCTAATTTTCTAAGCAATGACTTAATTAGACTGAGGGCAGTGTTAATATTTTCGTATTATACATTTTTAGAGGAGTTTTGACATATATTTTTGTATATGTTCTGGATAAGTTTAAATCAGAGCATGCATCATTTTAAAAAGTATTATTTTTCCGTAAGAAAAATATCTCGATCTAGATCAGAGAAATGAAGAGTTTGTTAATTTAAGGTCACTCCTTGATGGAAAGAATCTGCAATCATCCAATCTCCTGCATGAATTCAAAGTATACATCAGAAATACATTAATTTTTATTGATTTATATGAACTCGTTATTGATTCGCCAACAAAATAATATCAGATTTCTAGCTTCTGTTAAAGTTTTATTTATAGAATGTTTCGATGTCATCCGTGTACTTCAAAATCGGTTCCCATTGTATAGCTAACAGATTATTATTCATTTTTCTGATTCAAATAGCGCTTTTTTTTCCTTATATAGAATAAGAAGAATATACGATATGATATGATGGTGGAGTTTAATGACGCATGAGCGAGATGTGGCTATGTTGCACGAACAAGGTGGAACTGTGATCTGGACGTGAGAAGGGTGGAAGAAAAAGATAAAAATTAGTGACCAGAAAGAGGGTCGAAAATACCAAAGGACCACTAGAATATCCGGGGGGTGCGTCACCCGTGTTTGCAGAAGAAAGTAAACCCTACGGGAAGGAAAAAGATCTCTAGGGTCCCTCGGATTCGTAAAGCCTGTACCAACTGAAAGAAGGAAAGCCCCTGAGGGAAAGAATATACGAAACTCTGCTTAAACAAAACATACTTAAATTACCCATACAATACAATTCTATAGCTTTATTATATTCTTGCGGTCTTTTTACTTTTTTTCAGTAAGAGAGAAAAAAAAGTATATAGACTTTTTTTTTTTATTCTTCTCGCAAGAATAAATTGATAATGAACAAATGGTACATGTTTAACTTTTTTTCATAAACTTCGTTTGAATTGGAACATGGTTTTTTAAATAAAGCTTTAAAAGTCTTTTTTACAGGACATTCAAATAGTTTCTCTTCTTTGAGATTGCTTGTTTTTATTATACTAAAGTTTTTCTTTTTATTTCAATTGTGATATCAATCGAAATAAATGCTATGCGAAATAAGTGACTGTCCGTCACTATTTATTTATTTTCTTTATCATTATGGTTTTTATAAGACACCTCATTAGGTTAAAATATCACATAAGATATTTCATTTAAATCGCCTGACTTCCTTTCGAAATACTTCGTATTCCCAGAAATGTTTTAAAATTATTTCCATTTTAAATATGTATGATTTCACGAAGACTTTGTAACATGTACCAACTATTTTTCAGACCGGTCAGTATTTCTATCATTTTCCGATTGTAGACATTTTAAGGTGACTGGGTAAGTGAAATTCGACCGAAAATTCAATTTTTATTATTTGTATAATTAAACAGCTTCGCATTTTTTTTTTTTTTATCTTTCCAACGATGTGTCACACTTGTTCATAAAAAAGCAGAAGTGTTGGAATTTTTTATCCTTTTTTATAGCTCTTCACAAATTGTTCTCTTTTTAAAGAGCCTGACTAATGTAAGCAAACCTTTCTCGGGGCGTAGGACCTCATTCTATGCTTTACATATATTATTATCTCTATTTAAATTATTTTTTATTTTTTTACGATTGAAGAATTGATAGCAATAAATTTAATT
>BMAW01083906.1:235024-294637 GCA_019974015.1 Nephila pilipes | reverse complement strand
TTTTTAATTCTAATTTTGACAGTGTAATCAGAAGACGGTCTGCTTATGCCTGCATATGTGTGAGTGACTTGGTCTACTTCATGGATTGTTTACTTTGTATTCTGGAGTTACGGGTGTGACGGCAAACCATTCCTGTTTTCCTCTTGTGTCATAACTAAACTCAATGTTTTAATACTAAAAGTCATTAAGTTGATCAAAGAGACGTTAGAACAATAAACACAGTATTTATTAATTGCTTGCTAATATAATTATAAAGGCTCTCCCGTACAAGGCCTTAACCATTTTAACTCGATCTACCAGTAATAATCTAACTGACTCTTACCACTAAGGCTATCTTGATTTCTAGCATACATTAACCAGCCGATAACTTGCAACAATTCCCGGCTCCGACTTCAACTCCGACTCTGGAACAATTGCTGAACACTAGAATCACTCAACCTCTCGAGCCAATCAACCTTAACCTTTCTATCACGACTCTCAATCCGAGTTTATATATTTCCTAACTCTCCTGCTTCACTTCATTTCTTCCTGCTTTCGCTTTACATATTCACGTTTCATTTTTGGTTGGGCAAAGGTTGTTTAGCAAAAGCAATCAATATTAATTAAAAGTCCCCGAGGTGAGTGAAGAGAAAACCGCGAATAGCCCAACGTCACGGGGCTATTATAAAATTCGGAGAGTACCCGAATTTTATAATCACTTTTTTCTTTATTTCGTTGCACTTCAGCTTGAACATAAGATTTTGATCTTAAGCTGTTTTCATAGAAACTCGGGTTACTTTGGGAAAAGGGGATGACTATAACCAACGAAATTCTTGAAATTTGGCAAGGAAAGAAAATTGCCTGCAAAAAATTTATTTGTTTCATTATAAGTACGTATCTTTAATTCTATTAAAATAATAGATAAGGTGATAATGACGAAGTCGAAGGTGAAATTCAGCTATTAACAACTGATTAATTCGCGAGTTTTCTTCACTTATGATAGAGAACTAAGAGTGTTAATAATAAATATTTTTTTTGATGATCTCTCATCCTAAATATTTCTAATTACATTAGAAAAAATGAATTTATTCATATGGTCACATAAAATTTTTTCTTTAATTTTCCTTTGTTTCCATTTCTAACTCTGGCATAACTTGGAATAATGCATTGATCAGAAACTGTTAACACTAAAGTTGCATGCTTAAAGCATTTAAATGAGTTGTCAAATCTATTAATAATGCAAAAACGTGAGCTAGTTTCCATTTTTTGAATTCTAGCAACAAATTATTTTTTTTCTTTAATTCAATAAACAACATGATAATATATTTGGCAAATCATAAAAACATTTGATATTTTAACTCGTCTTAACCACCTTTTGAAAAGTAAAGGTTGTCTCCATAGACAACATCCGTTATTTAAAGTATTGGTGAAGAGTCAATCCCTTAGGCTTTAAGAAACTTACAGTTTTGTATACAGTTAATATAATACGCTACCCTTGTCCTTAAAACTATTGAGAATTATTTTTTTTTCTATTATAGAGTAATATTTTATCAAAGGTAAATTTTTGGAGGAAATTACAGTCATTTTACATTAATAATAAAAGTCAATTTCTTTTACCTTTCATCGTAAGGACAACATTAGTACTTATACCAGATATATACTTAATGTACAAGAAAAATCGTATGAATGTATTTTTCCCAGGTTCGTATAAAAACCTTGATTCAGCTGTCTCTCTTAAAAACTTTGAAGAAATTATTTCATCAATGATATTACACTCGTCAACAATACCGCTTATAAAAATTGCTAAGCATATTACATTAGTAGCATCTGTAATTTCGTCTATCACCGAAAATCAACAATTCATTTAAAATCATCAATTTTACTCCTGAAATCTTTTTCAATGTATTTTAGAAATTTAACTCTCCAGATCGTCGCAAGGATCTGTAAAATATATAGATTCCTTTCATCAATATTAGTTCGACTATTCCTAGTTGTATATAGAAACCCACATCAACGGGTCCATTGCGCTCAAAGAGAGTCTTTCTGATGCATGATGAAAATGAGAAGTAAGAGTGCTTAAATGTATAATTTATTTTGTTAATAAATACCAGAGGGTGTCCTAAAATTGATTGACACATTTGAGAAATGAATTTAAAAAAAAATGAAAAGTGATGGAAATGTACCGTTTTACTGCATTCTACTTGGAAAACTAATGAATTTTTTCCCGCCAATTTACAAAATTGCTTACGAAGTTCGCAAACAGTCTGTGCTGTAGATTCTTTGTCAATTTGTACTTAGGATGGCATTCAGGTATCGTCTGCTTCTCAAAGTTTTCAGGTTGCTATAGATTTATTTGTTGGCACAATGGATATTTCTTCCTTCCTTTTTTCGGATTTTCACAGCGTACAGCACAGTTTTGTTGAATCAAGGGGCAGTTTCCGAAAGTAATGTCGGAAAAGGGCTAGCAAACAACGTAGTAAAGACTGTTTGAAAATTTCAAACAAACTGTAGTACGTTTCTGATGACTGTTGGGAATGTCAGTCGTCCACATGCAGGAGTCTAAGAGTCGAAAGTTGAAGTCGTTCAGCAGATTATCCAACAGCGATCCCTGGTTTCTGTTCGCAGTGTTGTGTTGTAGCACAGGCTGTATTATGACGAATGATCAATCTTCGTATCAAAAGCCACAACCTTCACATGCTTTCTTACAAGATCCAAACTTGTCCAGTCCAGTCCCTGAGTATTGATAACATTATTACAAGCGATGCAATCGTGAACGCTTGCTGCAGCAAATGAATGTTGGTGAAATCAGTGTTGGAAATTTTTGGTTCTCTGACGTTCCAAATGTTTTCCTCCACGGCTTTGCAAACAAGCAGAATTGGAAAATTTTGAGAATCGAACATTCACATGTTGCTGTAACTTCATCGATGCTTCCCTTAAAAATCTTAGCTTGGGCCACGAATTTCTGCAAAGGATTTATTATACTTGACATCGAACGATTACTGATGGATTATATCTGGGAACCCGGCATGAATTTGTACGGATTCAAACTGCTTTGAAGTACCATTCTAACATTTCGTGTTCATGCTAGATGATGTCCTGTCACACCAAAGGGTCGAAGGTTTTGATTTCCTCAACGAACATTTCGATAATCGTGTCATTGTCCTTGATTATAAAACGGTATGATTCGATCTCCTCATTCGCAGATTTCACGACTTGAGATTCCCCCCCCCCCCTTAGGAATAATTGAAAAAAACTAGGAGTATCACCAATATTCACTAGTGATTACGGAACTGGAGCAATACAACTCTTCTGCATGTGAAACCATTCCAGTTGAAATTTTTGGACGTCTATTAAATTATTTTGTTCTCAGACTGTCCCATGTTGTTTTCTACAAATGGTGGTTATTTAGAAAGCATTGCATTTAGGTTCTGTAACAGTCATTACAACATTCTCATACCATTTTTCACCTTTTCTGTTCATCGACGCCACATGTTTGAAAACTTCTTAATTAATTTTGAAAATTAATTGGATAAACCTCTCAAGTACAACGTAAATTTCTAAACTGAACACTTCTATCGTTTTTTCCATATTTTAAAATTCCTTTATAAAATATATCAGTTATTTTTTGGACAATATAACTACACGCATGGGCAGAAATTATGATTAAATAGATACAGGTGTTTGCCCATTACGTATTTGGAGAAAGAGAAAAGTTAATACAATTAATTAAGAATTAAATACGAAACCTCTCATTAATTATTAATAAAATAATAATACATTAAATTGCATTCATAATATTGTTAATGGTATTTTTAGTCATATTTTCGAAGTTTGTAAGTTAGCTATTTTTCGTTAGGACGCTTTTAATCCTTTTTGCACTGTGAGTTGGACAAGCTGCATGTAAACTATTATACAATTAATTTCAATTCTTTCACGCTTAGGAGAAAAACATACTTACGGTAATGTGTTATAATAGTCTCTTAGTTTATTTGCAGCAAAAGCACTGTCCCTTCTGACGTCTGCAATGAATCTAGCTGCTTCAGGAATGAAAAATCTGATAGAAGGTTGAAAGATTTTATTTACGAAGGCGGTTCGAATCAATTTAAATCGTGGAGAATTATAAAATGGAAGTGTTCCAACACCCGCTGCTCTCAATTCATCTCCTAAAGATGTAGCTTTAAACTGAAAAAAAAAAACCCTTATTACTTATTTTTGAGTGAGATAAAAAGTTGAAAGTAAGAATCTAAGAAGAAATTTTTAAGAATGAAGTGGGAATTTTTTCAGAAAGAAAGATAATGAAAATCAAAATATATTAATATACTTAATAAAATACTTTTATGCAGAAATAACATGCAGCATACATAAGCAATTATGTTTGCTCTTCAAAAATTATGTTAATAAATATAATATCTTTTAAAATTTCTTATTATTTAAACATTTATTTATTTTACTAATTATTATTCAGAATTAATGTGAGCTTACTAGAGCTGATCCTAAAAATTCTGGACTGAGGTGAAGCGTAAATTTTACAGTTCTCCAGCTTTTCCTTATTATGTCGAATGAAAAGTCAAATGTCCATTCTCCTTCTTCATCTAAGCTTTCTGTTACAATTGAGAGGAGTTTTCGACTTGTTCCTGAGCTACATATTTCGATGACTCGTAATTTTTGTCCTGTAAAATTTTTTTTAAAAAATGAAACACATGCATTTCTTCGTTCGTTGGAAATATATTGAAAGTTAAATTTTTCCGAAATTTCCCTCATTTATACTTGCCCTTCATGCTCAGACTTAAAATTAAATATAAAATTGCTTATACTTGCACAGTGAGAAGCAATGATATATTTGAATTAAGTTTCTGTATAGCGTAGTCTCTAATAGGAGGCAGTAAACAATATTTTCAAAGTAAAATTCGATAGATATATTAAAAGAACCCGTCAAAATGTTAATTATGGATAAAAAAATTTCTGTAAAAGTATTTATTTATTTATTTCGTTATTTTATTTTGAAACCGATTAATTTTACATTCTACAATTAAGACTTAAATAACCAAATTCTTTCTATTAAAATGCAAATTTTTAAAACCAAAATGTAGTAACATCATATTTTTCTGAGAAAAGACCTTACCTCATTTTAAATTTATTCCTTTAAAACTTGTACTCCTATACAGGGGATGTGTTACATTTTACTAACATTATTTTAAGTATATAACACATACATTATATGTTTATTAGGTTTATGCATTTTTTCCATTATTAATCAGTTTGAGATTTTACTCATGTAATACTTCACGCATTTGTTTATACTTAATTATACTTTAGTGTTATATAGATTTAAAATTCAACACTTCTTTCACAGATAGTTAAACAAATGCATCTGACTATCAGACGTTCTTAACTGAATCTTTCTTTTTATATAAATCTTATAAGAGGAAAATACTGACAAATAACTCAAATATTTATTTTATGTTATTGGCTTATTTTAAATATAGTAATCCTTTTATTGGTAAAAGATCCAATAAAAACCTTTTTATTTTTAATAAAATATTTTTTTTATAATTGCACATGCTTTCCATTACTGGAAAATGTATTTTTCTTTTATTTTTAAAATATTTATGTGTGTGTGATATAGCTTCATTTTCCATATAATTATTTTCCACATTTTTTGAATTGTTCACATACTCCTACATGTTATTAACAAGTATATACTCCTTTTAATTAATTCTTCTAATCAGTTTGATAAAATTAACTTTAATTCTGACAGTCTTAAAATCACCATAATATTTTTTAAAAAAAGACACGACATGAAATACATAACCAGTATATAATAATAATTTTAAAAAGATTATAAATGTGTGTCTAACGCTACAGAATTACCTTCAGCATTGAATATTATAAGTCTGTAACAGTTTCTATCATAGTCGGCGATGAATTTAGCCTTTGTTATTTCTCCATTATACACAGATTTCAAATCAACTTCACAGGAATCTGCTAATAATGTTTGTGGAGTTATTATCATTCCCTCTAATTGATATACCAACGTTGGCCTGTTGTACTGGAAGAAAAACAGGATCATATGTATAATTATTTAAAAATAGATGTGGAAAACTGACATTAACTCATTTCACTGATGTGCTTTAATTCTAAGAGCTCAAATTATTTTGATAGTTAAGTTTCGGGTTAAATATACCACACAAAAATAATGAATCATTTTAAAAATCAAGCTTTTGAAGATGTTATAATACCCAAGAAACTTATTTTTTTACCATTTGACTTGCAAATCATGCCAAAAACTTAAAAATGGGAAAAGCTGATAAATTACCAGTAATTCATTACATTTTAAACTATTTTAGAAATCGTATTAATTCTTGCATGAAATTCACAGTAGTTACATTAAACAAATGACCAACAATTAGTGCATTACTTACAAATAGCATAAATGTTAATATGAACTTAGTTATACTTCCAAATCCTTATATTAACATTCAGGAATAAGACTTAAATAGCAAGTACTCATCAACACAGTTTGTTTGGAATCACGACAATGCCGGATTCACTATTTTTTCGCAATTATTGTGCATCAGTATATTTTAACGGGGATACCACAGGTAAGTCACTCTAGATAAAAAAAAAATTAAACACTTCAAACATCTATTTAATGGGTTTTCATACATTCTGAACCTGTATAGATGATATAAATATCCAACAAAATATTTCGTCTCTCATTCTAACAAATAAAAATTAAATTTAAACATCAATTGAATATTCTTGTATTGATAAGAAACCACAGCACAAAAGAAAATTTAACGTAATATAATGAAAATTAAAACAAGATGTGACAAGATACTCTAGGGTAAGGCTGAACATTACTGTTTAAAAAAGTTTCTGCTATCCCATTGCTTACATAATTCGAATCTCTTCTCCAAACTCAATCATTACGAATTATTCACAAGTTTATGAGTTTTGTAATTGCCTTTTTTGCTGGATTTGACAAATTTTATAAATTCATCAGAAGTGTGATCCCATGAGACCTTAGCATCATATTCATCATTTCATTCCTTCTTCATCTGATTCTTTCTCCTAAGCCTGTGCTTCTTGTGAATACACTAAATCTGAACTCACTAGAACTAAACCCGAATCTCCAGAAAAAATCCAAAGTAAAACAACTTGATCAGTGCCGGACCAAAGAAAGCCTACTTACCTTTCTATTACAAACTAAAAAAAGTTTTGAATTCCACCATTTGCTATTCGTGACATAGTGGTAAAAGGTAGATGAAGCAAAATGGTTTTGAAAAGGAAAGAAAAAGTCATCGCCATGGTAATAGCATTACAGTACTAAAATATATAAATAATATTATACGAAGAACTTATCATTATGTTAAAAAAGGTGGACATTAAACAAGAAAAAGAAGAAAATGGTACCTCAAAATGAAACTTCCGTTCTTTTTGAAGATAACGATAATATGTAAAAGCTTGCATATCGACATCACCCTCATCTTTATAATTCCAGAATAAACCTACAAATTCTTCATCGTCAGTTGATGTAGAGTTTATTTTCAAGACAAAATCTAAGTTGTTGGGCTCATCATCTATAGCAAATAATACAATGGGTGATTACTAGTCAATTTGTTACTGCACTTTTTTTATGTTAAATTATGATTGCACTTCTCATTTTTGAAAAATATAAATAAGATAAAAAAAATAGCAACAAAAAGAAATGACTTTTCATGAATTAAATTATCCAAAAGCCATAGCTTAATGGTTTGTAAGGATTTCTATGAATTCTTGAATTTTCACTACTAATTTGTTTTGGAGTATATGTTTAAATACATCGTAATATATAAATATGTACATGCCCTTACATCCAATTTTTTTCTGATTTAATGAGATTTTATTTGAAATATGAAAAATTTAAAAATTAAAGTTAGTAGAATGGTCATGAGTGATTAAGAAAAGGGGAGGGGAAGGGAACAGCAATAAGTTTTTGAAAATTGACCAGAGGCATTTTCACAACTTGTTCTTTTCTATGAGTTAAGTAATCTAGTGTTTTATAAGAGACACTACAATGAATACCTTTAAAACCCTAAATATTTGTGCTGAATTTGTATACGCATAAAAAAGGTTTGACAAAAAAAAAAAAAAAAAAAAAATTCAGAAACTTAAGTAAGATATTTTTCTTCAAACTTTAACAAAAACACTCAGGATGATTTATTTAATTTTCTCTCAATCCAAATAAATAATTTTTTCTCTCTCTCTCTCTATCACTTACTTATTTGCTTATTATAATTTGTAGTAGCTCTCATTTGTAAAAGTAATATAATTTGTTTATTTAAACACATATTTTGTTTATTAAACACTATATATATATATATATATATATATATATATATATATATATATATATTATAATTTTGAGAACAAAATTAAATTTTTTAATTTAATTTAATGCAAAATTCCTCAGTGGAAACTGAATTTTATAGAAAAAAGGCATGGAAAACTAACGATAGTTCAGATAATTTATAAATACTGTCAATATTAAATTTGAGACACATTACCTAAAGTCTATTCCGAATATTCAAATGAATATACGAGGTGTTGATATTAATTAACGAGATTGGCGGGGCTACAGAAGTACATATGCATCAAAGCCAGGGACAGACAGCTGTTAAGCTTGAAGTCTACTCTTTCGAATACAGTGCCTCTCGTTTCTGTAAACACAAATCCGTATTACTGTAGCCTTCGCTCGCATTAGAATTATTTTTTGTTTCGCTGGGAAGATGATAAGTGAGCAACGCAATGTTGTGAAATCTCACGTCAAACTTAAGAAATCCGCTACAGAAAATTATAATTTATTGTAAGAAGTGTATAACAATGAATGTTTAACCAGTGCACGTGTTTTTGAGTGACTTAAGCGTTATCAAGATAGCCGAGAAGACGTTAAATATAATTCAAGGGTAATGTGGTTCAATGTGACCGTCAGTTAAGTGTTCGTGTGATTGGTGAGACTGTAGGAATCGACAAAGAATCCGTACGACAAATTTCACATAACAATTTTAACATGTAAAAAGTGTGTGTCAAAATGGTGCCTAAAATTCTCACGATTGAACAACAAGAAGCTCGCAAAAATGTTTGTACTGACACTTTGAATGTCATTGAAAAAGACCCAAACTTATTGGAAAAGATAATAATATGTGACGTATCGTGGTTTTTTACTTACGATCCTAAAACAAAGTGCCAATCCATGCAATAGAAGAGCTTATTTTCACCAAGAGCCAAAAAGGCAAAAATGAGCAAATCAAAATTAAAAGCAACTATAACTGTTTTTTCGATATTCATGGGATTGTGTGCCTTTGCTGGTTTCCTGAAGGTCACAATATCAATCAACATTACTACCTTCACGTTCTTGCTAAACTCCGTGAAAGAATAAGGGGGAAACGGCCCGAATTGTGGGAGGAGTAGTCATTCCGCATTATTTGTTAAGAGGTTTCTAGCCAAATACAGCATCCCAGTGATAGATAATTCACCTTAATCGTCGGATCTTAGACCATGCGACTTCTATCAGTTTCCTAGGGTGAAATCTGCTTTAAAAGAAACAAGATTTGAGTCCGGGAAAGCTGTGAAATTGAAGTCGGCAAGTGTCCTGAAGGAGCTGACAGGAGAAAACTTCGAGCACTGTTTCGAACTATTTAAGATTGGCATGGAGCATTGTAGGAGTGTTGTATTTTGAAGGTGATAATAAGTAAATATGTATAAAATAAATATAAAATGTTTTAAAACGTCAGTTTTGTTATTTAATAGCCCTATCTTGTATGAAGTTCAAAATTTACAATTACTTAAAACAACAGTAGAAATTAAACAATACTAGTATTATAGGATTCCTTTTGATGCCTAAAATCATAGCACTCATTATCAAAAATTATGACGGATTGTATGTCGATACTGAATAATTATGCAGAAAAATTTCTTCTTACCTTTATGATAAATGTTTAAGAGCAATGTTTCAGAGTTTCCATCCTTTGATACATCTACCGACAGTTTTCCAATAATTTTATCTTCTGGATCATTAGAATAATCTGCTGACATTTCAGCTGTGAAGATCTTGCTTAAAGTGGGTTCATAATCTGCAGTTAATTGTAATTCGATGGGCTAAAATAAAAATTAGGGTTATTTTATTAATCAAAACAGCTTAAATTTGTATTGTTAAAATTTAAATTTAAATTTATTGCACGAGGAACTGAGTGTTTTATTAATATTTTCAGAGTTTCATGATTTTAAAAGTTGTGTTAAATATATATTAATTAAACTGCTATTTTCAATGATTACATTTAAATGTAATATGTATTTTATAATTGTGAAAATGATATATATAATACACTTGTGTGTGAAGAGGGGTGTTAATCATACAACATTTCTTGGAATCAGAAAAAGTTATAAACAATCTTTGAATCTTTGAAACAGTGAAATATTTTAAAACAGAAAACAATTTGGTAGCATAGAGAAGAAAATTAATGGGATGTTTCTCTTGTATTTATATATAAATGGAGTGGATGTTAACTTATTGAATGGAATATTTCTTTGAAGTTTTTATTATAAATTACTAGAGCACTCTTCTAAAAAAATATACTTTGAAAAAAATTCGAGCAAATAATTCTGAACACAATATGCATTTCAAAAGTGTTCAGTATATGATCATGGAACTTCATTGAAATTACAATTATTTTATCATGAATATTTTAACAGAAAATCGTTGCAAATATTCAATGCTTTTACAAAGCTGTGAGTAGCTTTTATAGAGTATATCTCTATTCGTAAATATTACTGTAATTTATTATGCTTTATATATCTTTCCATTCTTCATATACATATATATATATATGAAGGGAATATATATTATATCATTTATATGGGTGATATAAAATGTAATTTTTTATTTTTATAATTCTACATCCAGAAAACTAGCTTTATTCGAACTATCTAATTTAGATAATCCAGATAAAATGTAAAACAAGTTTTAAACTCGTTGTTTTACTGAAAATAATTCAGACATCAATATAACGAATACTTAATAATAAGATGTATCAATAATATAGCTTTTCTCATAGAAATGTAAGTATAAATTACAGCTAAGCCTTTACTAGGAAGTCCACATTGGAGTAACCCCTTAACTTGTTTAGAATATTTGCCATTAAGGGAAATATAATTTTCATTAGGAACCAGACTGATGAGATGTTAAATTTCTTCAAGTCTATAACACTATTTAAATTATACTTATCAGTCCTTTGTAAAAGTATTTTATTCTTATCTCTAATATCAATCACGTTGAAGAGATCTTCAAAACCATGACTATAAATAAAAGTTTTTTTTTTTTTTTTGGTCCTTCATGAAATCAGTAATTTATTTACAATTTTTAATATTAGCAGGATTGCATAGGTTATTTATAGTATTCTGTGAAATACATGCAACATTTTGCAGAAATTAGTTGCATAAGTTTTAGAATAATTTGTAACTGCATGACATTCAACAAGATTTTTATTGAATTTAGGTGTTAAAAATATTAGGAAATTTAATACCTGTAAGATGAATTCCGAGTTTCTTCATATAAAACTAAAAGTCAATCACAGAATTCTCATTCATAAAATTCTGTTTCAGGAAATGCTTATTTTCTTAAAATTGTTAATATTAAGCATTTTATTAAAGAAAGATTTGTTTTTATAAATACAAATAATAGCATATTTACCAGGTACTTTGTCTACCTAAACGGTAATATTTTTTCGATAATCTTAAACTAAGAGACAATATCTTTAAATGTATTATCCTATTCAGTTCTAAAATTTAACCTAAGAATTTGATAATTCTTTAAGGAATTTAGTATCTCAAAAATCCGTCAAAAAAAAATCAATTTTTCACTTTTTTTTTTTTAAAAAAAACTACTTATCTTTCTTTGTCTAATGCAGTTTAAATTTTTGTTTAGCCAAGATAGGAGTGTTTTAAATGTTTTTTTTAAAAAAGTTTACGTCTGTCATGACCTCCCAAACAGCTGATTGCTACGTCCCTTTGAAACCAAAACATAATACGCGAGCCGCTTTCCAGCCTTATCAAATGGTTTTAAATTCATAAAAATAACTTATTTTGATCAGAAACCTGTTGAGGAAGGAATTGAAGTGAAGAGTAATAGCAGTTTGCTTACAAATCGTGTCACACGTGTTATTTTTCCACCGCCAAATACAAATTAGCTTATGGCTGCTGTAGCCTAGTGGATACGGTAGCGGACTCGTGGCAGGCGGTTTTCGTCAAGTCATAGGTTAGAGCCTTGATGCCACTAAAGACCCGCCGTGTAGCCGGGGCTTTTGTGCGTTAAATCTGTCGGGGCCTAAAGTCCTCCTGTTGGCGTAGTGTGGAAATTAGGAGAGGGGTGCCAACTCAGGTGTCGTCCTCGTCATTTGACCGAGGTTCAAAACGTCGAGATCCATCGACAGTTGCCCGTGTTGCTCCTAATGCGATGTTAATACAACCAAAATATTGTTAATATTTGAAAATTGTGTTTGCAATTATATTTATACTTTACGCTTCAGTTTAGTACCCGAACACTAAAAAAAAAAGGAAGTTTGGAGGAGGAACTTGTAAATCTAATAAAAGTTCTGAAGTTAAAGAAGCTGAAAAAGTATCTGAATTTAAGCAATTCAGCATCCGAAGCAAAGTTAGGTAAATATACTGGTGAGTATTAAGCTTTTTCAAATTCTTCTGATAATTTTCATGAAATAATTGATATTTCTTTGTTTTCCAATTCCTTAAATTTATGTGTATTATGCATTAAATGCAAAAACCAAGGTATTCATATCAACTTTAGTCGTCAAATCCAGGTTTTGGCTACAGAACTGTTAAAATGTTGTGATAGTTGTGGTTTTAAACAGTCATTCATAAATACCAGAGTCACTAAGACTTTAGCTAATGAAAAAGATTCTAAAGTATATAAAGTTAATGTGAGATTTTCACACGTTATTAGATCCATTGGCAAAGAGTATGCTGCTGCGAAAGAGTTTTGTGGAGTGATGATTTCAACTCCCCCAACAAAGCGCTTTTATGAGTTGACCCACACATTAAATGATGCAACAGCTTCTATGGCAATAGATGCTAAAGAGATGCTTAATAATATATATAATCGTGGAAGCCCAAATGTACTCGTGGCTATTGATAGCACCTGGCAAAAGAGGGGGCATGTTTCTCTAAGTGGTGTAGTGACAGCAATTAATGTCGAAAATGGGAAGGTTGTTTATGCAGAAGTATTTTCCAAATGTTCGTGTAATTCGAGGAATGGAAAAACACACAGGGAGGAGTGTTCTATGAGTTACTTTGGAAATAGTGTAGGAATGGAAGTTAAAAGCGCACTTCGTATCTTCAATCGCTCAAGAGTCATTATACAATCGACGATATACACAATTCTTAGGAAATGGTGACTGTAAGGCATACAAAGCAGTTGTAGATTCCAAGCCTCAAATATATCAATATTGAAAAGATCGAATGTATAGGTCACATTGAAAAGAGGATGGGGACCGATTGAGAGAACCGAAATTAAAATCGAAAGCACAAAGCTTGAAGACAAAGCAATCTGTAGTCAAGCGTAGTAGATTAATGGACGTAGAAATAAACAATTTGCAACGATACTATGATTGGGCTATCAGAAATAACTCAGGAAACTTGGCATCTATGAAGAAAGATGTATGGGCCATTTTTAATAAGCTTTCAACAGATTCTTATCCAAAACTCGGTCTTTGTTCCACAGGTGACGACTCGTGGGGTGGATATATTAGGGCCATAACTAAAGAAGAACCATATAAACATAACTCTTACCTGTTGCAGTTATGATTTATATTAAAAAATATTTAGATATCTGTCAAGTCTTGAACTACTCTCTAGATGCTTACATGGCAAAACTCAAAATTGTAATGATAGTTAAATAATATCATCTGGTCCATAATCTCTAAAAATGTATATGTACAATTAGGAACTTTAAAAAACTGGATTGTATGAAGCAATATCCCTATTTAATTAAGGGTTCATTACAAAATTAAAAGTTCTAAATTTATTAAATGTTTAACCTGGATTTTATACACGCTAAGCGTTACAAGAAGCAGATCGTGTTCGCGCAAGGAAAGCAGAAAAGGCAGTTTTACAGAGAACCAAATTATTTAAAAAAAAGACTATTAAAATATAGACAAACGATGATCTAGCAGATGATCCCAGTAATCCAAGCTATGGTGTTGATGTACAACAGTAAATGGTAACTTTTCACTTTAAATTGCATTTCTCAAAAGTGTAAATTTCAACACAAAAGGAACATTTTAAAAAAATCAACATATTTATCCTATAGCTTTGAAACTTGGCACTTATATTACTATTGTATAAAGGAATATTTTAATGAGAGATTTTCAAAAAATTATTCAAAAAAATTTTAGAGGTTAGAATGTACACTAACTTTCATTATTTTTTAACTTGTCATATGTTACACTACATATTAATTTTTTTTTAAAAAAAAATTATTGAAATTTCAATAGATGCTCTTATTAATAATAATAACTACAATAAATGAACACAAAAAATTGGTAACTCTACAACCGTTCAATTTCTTAAAAATGCTCTTTAAACCTGGTCATTTTTAACATTACGGAGATAAAAAATTGTTGCTAGAAGTGACCCTTTTAAGTACATTGACTTAAATTAAGCAAACTTCCAAATGTAATCGATACAATTCATAAAGTAAAATTTTCTAGATCACTTACTACATGATGTTTTATAGTTAAACTGCTATTTTAATCATAAATCTATATATAGCCTAGGATTCTATATAAAAATTTTCAGAAAATTTTTACTTTCAACCGTATTCTTATCTCCAGTAACAACATGAAAAAGTGATGTCTTATAATAAATTCTTTAAATTTACTATGTTTATAATTTCTGAAAATCCATTGTCATAGCGTAATTAAATATTAATCTATGAATTTTTTTACTACATTTAAAGATTTTTTTAAAATTATATTTTGAGCTAGAATTAAAGACAACTGGAATTTAACATTTATCCTAGTATATAACTGTGAAAAATGTATCTTTTACGCTTGTAAAACATTTCGTTTCTTATATAATAGTAGCATATATATATATATGCTATTACTTGCAAAAACACCTTGTACTGTTATGACTAATTAACATCTAGTTAATTATAACACTTTATTAAAGTTACTGATAGGGAAAGACAAATAACCGATAGAATTAAAGCTTAATATAAGAAAGTAGGAAATACTATATGATTATTGTAAGGTTTCCTCATTTATTTTTAATTCCTAAATTTTATAAAATGCCCTATTAAATTTAGAGTTTTAGTTTTTTTCATTTTTTAACGGTTTCGATACTTACGCTACTAAAGTTCGTAAAATCTTACAAAATGTTTTATATAAAACTAATAATAGTTTTGGTAAGACTATCATTATTAAAAGTAGCTATGAAATTATAAACAAAGTTACTGATAAAAAGATTCACTCATTTATAGTCATAACTTTGAAGATTTGTTTGATTCAATAGATTTAAATTATTTAATTTTTATGTTCTTCAGGTAAATTTCAAAAAAAAAAAATTAATTAATTAATAGTTCTATATCTTATGAGAAATTTAAATTTCTCATTAATATTGCTTTAAAAGAAAACCTTAATTTTATAATGATAGAAAAATGTAAACAAATTGAAAAAATACCACTGCATGGACCAGCTTATTAATGGACTTGCCAATACGTAATTACATTTTTATGAATAAAATTTTATAGATTACCATAAATTCGCTTTGTTTATATATATATATGACCTTATAATTTTTCAAAATAAATTTAAATTAGATTTATCATTTTGTCCTTCTTATTTAAATCTGATTATACAATTATCATAAATTCTTATTAAACTGTTTAAATTTTTTTGTATGTATTAGATTTTATTTAGGTATTAACTTAAAAGTTGTATGTATTAGAATTATTAGTAATATTTTTGACAGGAGAGACAGTTACTTTCCCCCTATTAATAGAGTTATTTTCTTTTCTTCAATTTAAGCTTAATTATCTTAAGAAACATTTATAATTTTGTACTTCGGAATACTAAATTAGTTAATTTGCCTTTAAATTTTTTAAAATAATTTAAATAAAGTCTTTCATATTCGTGTTGAGGCTGATTACCCAATTATTTTTTAAAAACAAATTTAAAATATAAAAATTATAAAATTGATTAATTTTTAATATTATTAAATAGAATAATTATTTTCTTTTATAATTTTTATATTTAATTCTATTTGGTTGTATCTATTTATTTTTTAATTTTTGAAATTTTATAATTTTAGTAAAAAAGTTTTTGTACCCTTTTCAAATTTTTAGATGTACTTTTTCTTAATTCCTTTTCATAAAGGGCGATACTATTGTTGTGTTTAATGATTTAAGTTTTCTGCAACAAGTGTAAGTCTAGGTCTCAAATAGCAAAATTTATTATGTTTAAAGATGAGTAATTTATATTCTGGCTTTATTTTGTTAATTTTAATTGTATTTTTTTGTGTTTGGAGTATGTTATTTATTATGTTGTCGTTTTAATTGAGTTTTGCTTTGAATTGGAGTTTTCTGGTGTTTTTTTATTTGTTTCCTCATTTTTGATTGTTGTTGACTTTCTTTCCTTTTTTTGTTATATCACACTGTGTCCTTTGTTTAACAGGGATGTTGCTGATTGCAAAGGTTTGATCATTAAAGCACGTTTGATTAGAGTACCTCTTTCCTAATTATACCTAATTTAAAAGCTTTATTTCCAATTTATTCATTTTCAGAGAACTTTCTTTTTTCTATTCTTTCTTGCTATTTTATTATATATATACTTCTTGTTTCATTTTCCCCCCTCTTTTCTTTATTTTTAAGATTTAATAATTAATAATTTTTTGTTTTAAGTACTTTCAACTTTTTTTTAAAATTAAGTAATTTTAAGTTTATTTTGTTTCTATTTTTATTTTGTATTTTATAATGTATTTATTTCCATTTATAAGACATAGCTTCAATTATTTCTGATATGTTGCTATTTAGGACCGAAAAACACCATAAAAGAACGCATGTAGCTTACAACATGTATACATATATACAAACAACGAAAAAGTTTTATACATCTAAAAATTGTATTTTGCTTACTTTTATACCAGGATCAATGTTAAATCCCAGTTCACGTTTATAATCGTATAATTATGTTTGTTTTCAGAAATGCATCGAGAACGTCTTAATTTGGAAAGGCTTAGGAATTGATAGTTTTCTTATTTATTTGTATAGAATCGGTCTAACTCAATAGTAATAATTTTGCGAAAGAAATGTAGCTCTTAAGGAAATATGTGTTTATACATGATAACGTTTGTAAAAATAAATTCATTTTTATAATAGGAATCTTTAAATTTCCTTCAAATAATTTTTTATGTAGGGATTATTTTTACCTTTTCGTATATTGGATGGGAGATGATGACATTCAGACTGGAAGGTTTATTATCTATAAGGTGGTTCTCGAATCTTATATCTGTAATGAGTTTCCTCTCAGGGTGTTTTCGGGCATCTGCTGAAAATTCAAATTTAATTCTTGGTTTTTGTAACGATACTTCCGCGTAAGTCTTGGTAACAATTTCTCTTGATGGAAGGATGATTCCTAAACTGACGCTGTGTCCTTTTCCTTCCTTAGCCAATCTTAGATCGTAGCCGTATCGCTTATCTCCATTATAAATTACGGTTTGGAAACGAGATAGATCATTTGTACTTGCCGTTAGTCTTTGAATAGTGAAATCAACATCACCACGTTTATATGATATTTCCCACTCGTCGGTATCTCCAGGCTCTTTGTGGAATACATCGATGGATATGCACTTTTCTCCTTCATTTCTGCAGAATTTAGTCTCATATTTTACGCTTCCTTTTTTCTCCTTGTTGACTTTGACGTTAGCTGTATATGATCTCCAAGGAGTTTTCGCCTTGACCACATAAGATCTTTCTTGTTTAGATTTAGCTTCTTGATTGATATTAAGAACTAGAAGATCTTTCTCTCTGTATTTAAAAATCATATCACCATTAAATCCCTTTTTACGTTTTTTCAATTCTCCACTACCAGTAATCAGATTAACTGAATCTACTTCAAGATTCATATCATACTTCGTCACCTGGCCAGATGTTTGAGTTTTATGCAATACATGCAATGTTGGAGTTATTTTACTAAACAAAACCAAATGTCCTTCAAAATCAATCATACTACGCATCTTTAAAGTGGAATTTAAATCAAATAGCTTATGATTGTTTACATCCAGATTGGAATGCACTTTAGCATCTTCCGTGTTTCGTAAATCTGCTACTGCATTAAGTTCTACCTTTTGTAGATATTGCAGTTGTGTCGACATAGTATGGTGAAAGGCAGCAAATTTAGCCGCATGTTCAAAAGATGTAAGTAGATCAATTTTTCTTTTGGAAATTGGGGTGAAGCTAGTTTTCCAAGAATATTTACCATTTCCATAATCTATGTGGGTACTACCCTCATACAAAGGTCTTTGGTGCATTGTAACAAGTAGATTGGATCTAATTTGTCCCGGCCATCCCCTTTTCCTTTGATAATCTATTTTACCAACATAACCTATAACTGAGGCAGGTTTGACGCGGTATTCCGCAATAAACACTCTAGTATTTTCAGACGAATCTCCCATTATTTGGAAGTATAATTCTTTTCCATCGAATGTTTTATAAGGAGAGGATAAAAATAACCCATATTCCATTAAGAACTTGCTTCCTGTAAAAAGATATTTGCCTCTCATATCTAACCTAAGTTTCTCGGAGTTGCTCCTCAAGTATTTCATTACGCTTTCAACTTCTCCATTTTTTATCTGATGAGTATACTCGATGGCCATTGGTTCCATATTGCCTGAAAAATCAGCTCTGAAATAATGAGGACCTCTAAAGAAATCTGTACTAATTTTTCCGCTTACGTCCACATTAATTGACCCTTCGTAACTAATGACTGCAGTTATCATGTGTTTATCAATACCATCTTCGATTTCTTTGCTTGTTTTTGCTTTTATAGTCACCTTCTTTTGGGCATCGTTGTCAGCATCCCAAAGAACCTCAAGTTCTAACGTTTTTATATCGTTTTCAGCTACATTTCCAGTGACAACAATTCGTCGATCGGAGCCCCTACCAACTGTTTTGATGTCTGCTCTAACAGAGTGATCCCCATTTTGTGAATTAACATTAATTGAACCTTCTACCAATGGTGTATTCAATTTAACATCACTCTCTCCACTTTTTTGCAGGTTCATATCAATTGAATACGGACGATTACCAGTATCAGCAACGCTATTTAATTTCAGACTATCTGATGTAATCGCTAAATCAGCTTTTAGACGCACAGGAACTACAACCCCTGGAAGATTGACTGTACCATCAAACTCATGGTGGAAGTTGTTTTGGCTTTTTATTTTGTATACGTAATCAACTGTAATCTCTTTTCCTTCCCTAGGGATTATAACTGCTTTTCCTTGATATTCATTTGGTGCAATTTCATGTAATTGATCTTTGTACAAAAATTTATAAGTGTAATATACAAATTTACCTTCTGCTGCTACTTTTAATGGTTTGGTAGTTAAATGTTGATAATCATAAGTCAAATATATTTCTCTGTTCTCTTCAGTTTTAATTCCAATTTCAACAAAAACTTTCGCTTTTTTTTCAAAATTCCAAACAACACTGAATGCGGCAGATTTGTCGAAGTCGAAGCATGATATAGTCAATCCGAGTTTATTTTCTATGTCCATATGCTGATAAGTATCAAAATCACCGCTTAGAGCAGTCATTTGCGTTAATCGAACAAGATGTTTATTGTCATCGAAATTTTCTCCATAACGGAAAATTATGTCATTTTTCAGGTGAACAAAGGGCTTCAAACTAAAATCCCATCTCAGATTTGAATTCAAATCTTGATGTTCAGCCAAGAGTACTTTTGTATCAAGACTAAACTGCAAACGATCTCGTAGTTCAATATTTTCTAATTTAGCGCTTACTGTAACACTTTCATAGCTTCGCCCATCTGGTTCAAAATGATGCCCTAAGTCAAGGAATACACCCTTTCCCTCTTGATTTCCTAAACTAGCCTGAAGTCGATGAATTTGTTGAAAGGCAGTTATATTCAACACGGACTGAATTTTCCAGTCTTCATCTAAATCTATATTTGATCCTTCCTTTGCCAAGTTACCTGAAATTCAAAATAAAAGTATTTCATACTTTAATTATTTTATTTATTTAATCGCTATACATGATTAAATTAAAGAAGTAATTAAAGAAAAATAGCATTCGGTTTATAATATACATATAAATTTTAGTATGTTTAATCATATTTGTGTGTTGTCTTAATCTACAAAGCATCTTAATCACAATGAAAATAAGATTCTTAAATAACTTAGTATTGATATTATTGATATGAGTGGGTTTTTATTAATAATTATACATCTTGATTAACTTAAAATTTCATATAATAGTATCAAATTATAAATAAGTTCATTATATTTGCATTTCACAAACTTACCTTTGATAGTTAAAGGTGAGTCGAAGCTATTAGATTGCATATTAATTGATATTTGTTCTTTCAAACCTTTTGAGAAAACAACTGTACCGGTTAGTTCAACGGGACGTGCTTGTGGTATAACAATAGAAATCTTTGGCTGATATTCTACCAAACGAGATCCTCTTACATCTTTTCCAACATCCATTAAAAGTGAATAACG
Source organism: Nephila pilipes (assembly GCA_019974015.1). Taxonomy (NCBI): domain Eukaryota; kingdom Metazoa; phylum Arthropoda; class Arachnida; order Araneae; family Nephilidae; genus Nephila; species Nephila pilipes. The sequence continues at coordinate 273,862 of BMAW01083906.1, read as the reverse complement.
CCTTTTTTTGTCGCCAAGGCCATCAGCTTTTAGTCGGAAAACGTCAGCTTTATTTAGAATATCAACTGCAAAAGAAAGTTTTGAATTTTAGCTTACACTTATTAAAATTCAAACTGGGATTTAACACAACGTATTAACTTGGAGTTTATTTTAAACATTTATATATCTACTATGCTGATCATCAACTACCATTAAGGTAAGGCAATAGCAGATTATCAAAGTTTATTTAAGGCATTTACATGATCATTATTTGGTTATCAAGTACAAAATGTTCTAGAGTTTCTTTATCTATTTACCAAAGAAGTATTAATTTAATATATCAACTCTCTTTTCGAAAACTTTACATTTTACAAACTTTATATTTGCATTCTTTTAAGACAAATTACCAACTGGAAGGTATCTCATTATTCTTGGTATCTAATCAAAATATTTTTTCTTACATTAGAATAAATAATAAAATAATAATGTACAAAAGTACACATTAACAACTCTCAATTAAATATGTGCATTTATAGTCTGATAAATATTCATTGAAATAGGTAATCTAATAGTTCTGGCTCATTAAAAGTTTACTCTTGTCTCACGTTTTTGAATGAAGTAAGAAAAAGTATATTAACTGCACCATTTTAAATTCTGTTTTCTATTTATTTAAAGTTCAACTTTTTTCTAGCATGATACATTTAAATGGGAGATTTACTTTTTTGTTTATTTTTTCAATTAATTAAAAACCATAAAAGCTTTTAGCAATTTCATAAAATTATATTTAATGTCCAAAATTAATTTTGAATGATGCTATTAAATTTTGTTTTAGATAAATACTGAAAATTTTAATCGTGTGTGTTTGCTTTTTGTTATAAAAGTAAAATGAACTTTAAGCACATTTATTACATTAGTTAAAATCTACTTTATTTGAAAGAATCTTTCTTCTAAAAATTATTCTCCTTTAACAATTTTAAGTGTGTTTACCTAAAATAAAATATTTTTAGAGCAATAGATAAAATTTATCATTTTCGAGTAATTTTTAAAAACTAGGTATAAAGAATATTATACTTATTTTAAATGCATAATAATTAAATTATATTTTTTACAGATAATAATTACTTTGATGTATATTATACAAATTTTTTTTTGATTATTATGTTATATACTTTATTCATTTGCATTCTTTTAAGTCAATTGTGATATATAGAAATGGTTAAGGAATAGTTAAAACGTCCTGGAGGGAAGCAAAAAAAAAAAGAAGAAAAAAAAAAAAAAAGAAAGAAAGAAAGAATTTTGTCAAATTTTAGACATAATTTCCTTTTCGTGGAACTGGTTTTAAGCAGCTTATTTTAACATTAGTGGAATTATCATTTTAAAAGAAATTGATTAATCATTAATAACATCCAAATTGACTTGATGAATCATGACTTAAGAACTACACTCTTCATTACTTTTGTTTTGAATTAAAGTGTTAAAATGAATAAAAATAAAGCAAAATGGTTATAATGGAAATACTCGCATTTCAAGAAAGGTTTCAGTATTCTTCCGTATAGTTAAAATAAGAAATTATAAATAATTATGATTTCTTTTGAACTATAAATCAAAATAAATATATAATGGAGACGAAAAATAGTTAGCATTTAAAATGCGGCTACATTTTAGAGAGAAAACTGGTCTTCATAGTTAAACTTACCATCGATTTCAAGGGAATAAAATGGATTTACAGCTTTTAAAGCTATATTTGTAGATTCAGCATTAGGTCTTTTTGCTATTAAATCGACAGAAAATTTTCTGTTTATTTCAGAGTTTGGTGTATCAAGAAGAAGTTTGTACTTCCGTTCTTTTCTTGCCTAAAAATACGAAAGAATGTAAATGAAAAATAGAATTTGGAAATTTACGCAAATATATGCATTGTTATAAAAATTAAACTCGAGACTCTCCGTAAATTTTAATGTATATCAAACGAATCAACGAAGAAAGTGATAAATTTATTACAAGCTCTAATCAAGAACAAGAAACATTTTTTGAATTACTTTAGAAAAATTAGATGTTACATATAGAAAATACAATGCTTAATTACTGTCAAGTAAGTGCTTAGTTATAAGATCCCTTTTTAATAATTTCATTTCGTGATTAAACTTAAAATTCCAGAATAAATATTGAAGAAAATTATTTTTGGTAATTGTGATTGTTTTTCATCGCAAAACTTTTTTTCGTCGATTATGACTTTAATAGTATCATCAGGTAAGAAATAGTTATCATTATTGAATAATACATTTTATGAAGACAATATAAAAAATCATTTTATTGTAGATGTGAGATGAAAGAACAACTTCATCTCCTCCACCGAAAAAATATACATTCTTATTACACACACAGAGATGAATATAAAGAATCTTCAACTAATATAAATTAGAAACAAAATCTTCGTGATTAAAAGACATTTAGTATATAAGTACGAAATACATGCAGCTCTAAATTTAAAATAGATATCTTCTAAATAAACATCTAACATATGAGCATAATATAATGCAACTTCACTTCTTTATTATTCATAAAGAAAATTTTCTAAGCAAAATTCTAAAATATATTCAGGTGATCGCTAGTATCACTAAGCATCTTACCTCAAGAAATGTTTAAAGACAGTAAAAATTTTAAAATATCTAATTTTTAATTATTTTATTTTAAAACTTTTATCTCAACTTTTAAATCGAAATAATAAAGAAATAAAGCATTTTCCTCTGTTTTATAAGAATTGTTTCATTAATAATAAAACATAACACAATAACTTACGCAGTCAAAATAGCGGTCAATAACTTAAACAGTCAAAATAAGAGAGACAAGAAGTAGAACAAATTTTTCAAAAATATTCTTTAAATGAAAAAACGTGTTTTTTCCTAATAACGTATATTTTTAATTTTTTTAGATGTAAAAATAGTTTTTTTGTGCCTATCACTTATTTACCCTACAATTTAAAAGGATATGTAAATCCATCTGAATTTTTTTTGAAAAACATGCAAATAAATTAGCTTTTAAGATCCAGATTAATTCTTTCCCTTTAATATATTTTATTACGCCTCCAGAAGAAAATAGTATGTGTTTATTGCGTTCGATATATTAATATTAATCCTAATATGCACTTTTTATATATTCTATTTATAATTGTAATCCTTAGGCACAAATTATTTTGCTTACCCCATATTCAGGCAATTGTAGAAGAAGTTCATATCCATCCATGTTTTTATCAGTTTTTTCTACAACAACCGAAGCTTCCATTGATCGTACGAATGGAATTTTAGGCTTTCCGTCAGTATCAAAGAAATGGGGTATAGTAGCCGCTAAACAATAACGAGCGCCTAATATTTGCTGTAAATATTTTGTGCAATAATTTAAGTTATAAGACGGTATCTTAGGAATTTCTGAAGTACCCTCATGATTCACCACATAAATTGTGCGCCTAAAAGATAAGAAAATAATTGAAAAATTATAAAAGGAGGATATGATAAGAAAATTCAGTGAGATACTGACACACAATAAAAATGTTTACTTGAGACTTAATATTTCTTGGCGATCCTGTCTCCTATTAAATTTGATATGCAATAACCTAAAGTCCTTCAGCTCAAACTTGCCACTGACATCTAGTCCTGCGCTCAAAGTTGTTTCAGCTTTAACTCCTGGTTCGAAATCTTCTGAATGGATTGAAAAAGATGCAGATGCATCATTTAAAAGGCTGAAAAAGAATCAACTGTTATCTCCTTAACATCAATTCAATTGGAATTATTTTATGATTAAAATAGTTATTGATATTAAAAAGTTAAAAAATGATCAATATAATATTTTTCAATGGAAATACTTTAAAATTGGATGGAGTAAATAAATATGAAACATAATACTCAATTAAAGCATATGATTTGATTTTAAAAAGAAAATTTTGAGGAATTATTAAATTTTATGCAAGGAAATGATTAAAATATTAAATTATGGCAATAAAAAAAATTATGGAAATGATTGATTTAATCTAATGCTATTAGTTTTAATTATTATTGTGTGATAATTTTTGACAGAAATAATTAACCTTTTAAATTTATGCAAGTAATGCTCTTTTCCTTTATAGTTTACGATATTTTCATTCTAATTGTTTTATATCAATTTCAGCATTTTTTTTCTTTAGTTGATATTATGGTTATTTGAAATATATATAATTTGGTAAATTTTAAGATTCTACAATAAAGTTTTAAATTTATTTAGATGCATTAAGTCATTGATTAAGATATAATGTACTAAAAAGCCATCGTTGAAAATTTTGCAAATACGAGTTTTTAATATCTTTAAAGTTCTTTTTAGCACAATAGCATACCTTTACGAGTACATATATTTTTTATTTAATGAAAAATTTTCGTATTACTTTTGATTAGTAATTTTAAATTACTTAGGTGTTTTAAAAAACCACTCTTTTAAAAAAATATTAATTCGTAAATTGATTAAAGAAAAAGCAATTGACACTACAATATTGATAATAAATTAATGTCTTATTCTGGCATAAGAAATAACTTGTTCAAGTTTTTCGCAATAAAATCTAGTTTGTGTAACAAAATTTGATTTTAAAGATTAATGATTGATTCTATATTTTCATTAAATTATGAGAATAAAATAGTTGAGATTGTTAAGCTAAACAATGATTTGGATTTTTAACCCTCTAGTGGGAACATCTGCCGTAAAGCCTGACATAGTTCCGATTATCATTGCTAGGGGTGCCACAATTAAACCGTTAATTGCCTGCCTCTTCATGACGTGCTGTAGTACTCTACCAACCTTTAAGGGAACAGGGTCTACTCATCAATTACGAGCCCTCGTTTTGTTTGTTTTTCGTACAATTTTTAGAAGGCTTTATAGTTTCTTCAAATGCTTAGTTAATTGAAATATTTTTCTGTAAAGAGAGTGTTCTGCATTTCTATTGTAATTTAAAAAAGAAATATGTGAGCTTTGGTCATCTATAACTATTAAGACTAAAATGAACTAAAAAAAAAGCTGCAGTGCTTTGCATTCGTATTTTTTAGGTTATCTAATTGGAGAAAAGCAATGTACTTTTTGTTAAACTTTTAATTTAAGTCCTTTAGGTAAAAATGTTTGTGAAAAAACATAAAAAGTTATTGAATACCATAATTTAGAGCTAATTTATTGACATTTTTGGTATGTCTGCCTCTGAAGCAGATGTTCTCTCTGAAAGAAAAAAGAAAAACATATTCTTGCCAAAGGTTAAGGCGCATCTTACGAAATAGTTTTGTCCAATCAGTAAATCAGCTTTCGGAAGACATTTTGGAATTCTGAATGAGAAACTTTGAAAAAACAATGTTTAAGTAAAATTGATTTAAATCCAAAATATGTTGAGACAACATATGCAGTGAAAAAATGGAAAATGTGTTAGATTGTTTTCTCAATGTTAGAATGACCGTAAAAATAATACAACAGTGCTTCGGCATAGTAGTCATCACAATATAATTAAAAGCTGATGTTAATATATTCTCAAAGGAATGTACGAAAAAGAGAGGGAAGGAAAGTAAATTTGTTTTAAAATTCAGGATGTTGTGATTTTTAAAACATTTATTTCACCTGCAGATTTTGAAATCATATGTTGCTTAAAAATGTCGCTACATGTTAGTATTGAATTGTTAATTACACTCAAATATGAAAAACACACAGTTGAATCTATGTGATGATTATTACATCTTCCTAAAATAACACATTTTGGGATACTTTGACAAAGTTATAATTTAAGACATATTTCTTATCCAATACCTGTCAAAAGTACTCTTTTATATTGAATGAAATATAATACTGATAGGTCTAATGTTCTTAATACCTTTCATTACTATATTACTTTGATTCAAGTTCTATAATTTACACAGTCATCCGCTATGAAAATGAATTTCTTACACTTTCAGAATTCTAATTTATATAATGGAAATATATATTAGAAAGGTCCTGAATTGCTCCTAACATAGTTATAAAATTTGATCAACAAAAATTAATGCTTAAATTTTTAAAGAGAAAAATATTAACAATTTTTATTCCCATTTTTTATATCATTTCTCCGACACAGTCTTCTTTATTTATTACGAATGCTACTAAACTTCTTAAGTTAACAGATTATTTATTTTAATTAGGTGAATTACCTTGGTTGAGCTGTTCCTTCAGCAAGAATCTTGGCTTTGGGGAAATTTGGTTTCTCAATTTCAATGGTTCTATCACTTTTCCAGCCAAACGTCAAACTACCGTTTCCTGCTAATTTATAAGCTCGTCCTGTAACACTTGGAAACAAAGCTGTAACATCCAAGAACAGCAAATTTTTTGCCACATCGATCCCTTTGGCTCTCGTTATCTGAAAATAAAGATTAACGTACTGATAAATAAAGTTGAATTTTAAATACTTTTTTCCATAATTCAATATATATCTATTAATCCTATTGAAAATTGCCAGAGAGAGAGAGAGAGAGAACAGAAATGGCTAATATACTTTCTCCGAATATTCTCTCACTTTTAACATATTATTCATTGAATTCATTAGAAAACTAATGATTTCATTTTTTCTTTATAACAGTTTAAATTGAATTTGCCTATTGTATTAGAAGGAAATAGTTTTATATGTGTGTGTGTGTGTAGTATTATATGTAGATCCTAATTGGTGACATGTGTTAATTACCTGATAGATGGTAAAAATTAACTGATAAAATTATTTTCTTGTTAAGCTAAAAAGTTGATTTTTTGATATAACTTTTTTCATAGACTCGTGTACTTTTTAATAGCTTAAAGATCATTAATTTAATGAGAAGATAAATACTAAAAAACTTTGCATTACATTTAGTAAATTTATAAGAAATGGGTAATTAACATTAGTTTGTCAAATTTAAATTTCTGGCAATTTTATACATAACAGTCTTTTTTTTTTCTTTTTTTCAGCCAGTCTTTCAAATTTTAGAATCTATATATATTACTACACTTAAAACTATTTCTTTATACAACAGGCATATCTTAAAATGTTTTCAAAAAAGTTTATTTAAATTTTCGACTTAAAAGAATTAAGTCAATATTTATATTTTATTTTTCGATAAAAAATAATTCTAAATAATCATTGAAAAAATTTCTTAAAAATAACAATCTGTTGTTCAATAATGATAAACAAGAGATCTCACGCATTTTTTAGCATAAGCTCCCCGAAAAATAATAATTTTTATTGAATTAACTATCGTTACTTACATTTTTATATATTACCTTTGAATCTGAGCAAAATTCATACCCATTTCTCAATGCAATGTTAGAATATCATTAAAAGCAAATCAATAAACTACATATTAAGGTAATTAGTTATTCGAATGTTATCTAAATAATAAGAACAGATATCTAATTCAGTTGCATAAAATATCAGAATGTTTACAAATGAGCCTTTTTAGAAATTTACCCGATTTTATCTATTCAATTGAAAGTTTAATTTTTAGTAATATTCTCTTTACAATGCTTCTCCTCACAAAGTTTACAGTCCATACTGAACATGTTATGTATATACTCTGGTATGCAAAACTTAAGCAACAATGTAAATTTTAAGCAGATAGCCATGAAATTGCAGAAAAGGGGTTATTGCGATCAGTACAATGAACACGATATTCAGTAGAAAGGTGATGCGTATGCAAACGTCAGGAACTAAACATTCCGTTGCGTGAGTGTATGTAAAACACGAATGGTCAGCGCTCTAAGCTCAAGACTACAATAAAAAGAAGAACGGAGGAGCAGTTAAAGACATTCAGGTCAAGTGCAAATAAAATATGGCTAGGAGAAATCACTTGGACAACTTCACACTTGGAAAAATGATCAGATAGCGGGAAGAGGTGCGTAGTTTGACCAGTGCAGCTGAAGAGTTCGGAATCAACAAAAGTGTCGTTTCGCACCCTTAGAAAGCCTTCCAAACCATAGGTACATCTGTTAGAAAGGTTGGTGGTGGCGCTCTAGGAAAACAACTGCAATGGATGGCAATATATCGTCCTGAAGACGAAAAGATCCCAATACTAGTCAGCAAGCGCCATTGCTCAGCAACTGTGTACAGCAACAGGGCGAAAAGTATCGCGGTTTACTGTAACGAAACGCCTTCACAAAGGTGGCCTATTTACCCACAGTCCTGGACGTTGCATCTCTTTGAAAGTTGGCCATTGGTAGCACCGTTTAGAGTGATGTAAGGAGCACAAAAACTGGACATCTCATCAATGAAGTCGTGTCCTCTTTATGAATGAGAGTCGTTTCAGTTCCACAAACGATTCTCAACGCCAGTTGATTTGGAGAGAGGTCGGGACACAGTTTCCTCCCAGTAACATCATGGAAAGAAATCGTTACGGTGGTCCTGGAATTGTCCTTTGGGAAGCATTATTGTGAACGGAGGGACTGAGCTCCATGTTTTGGACAGAGGTTCTGTAACCAGAGATTGTAAGGAGGTGATCTTTCTCCATGTGCGTCTGTTCCGAAGTGCTATTGGACCAGACTTCATTTTATGGATGACAATACACGGTCACACCGGACTGATGATGTTCAGCAGCTATTTAAAAGTGAAGATATCACTCGAATGATTGGACAGCGTTCTCCCCTGATTTAAATTCCATAGAACATGAGTGGGATGTTTTGGGGAGATGCCTTGTGGCACGATTACATCCTAAAGGGAACACCCAACAACTAAAACAGATGCTGTTTAAGGAATGGGCACTTTTACCTCAAAAACTATTGGACAATCTGGTGATGAGTATGGAGAGGCGGTGTGAAGCAGCTATTACAGTAAGGGGAGGGCATATCCTATACTAAGGAACAACTGTTTGTTGTTCTTCTTCTTGGACAGACAATCATGTGTAATGATACTATGAGTTCAATAAAATCTTTTTTTTATTCCATACTATATGCGTTGTATTCATTTTTGCTCAACTATGCTTTTGTCATTGTTTAAATACAAAATACTGTCCCTTATTTCTGAATTTCATGTCTCTCAGATGATTTCTTGTAGAGTTATGGAAAAAGACACTTGTTGCTTAAATTTTGCACACCAGTGTATATTAAAAAGTAAAAACAATGTACCTATTAATAAATTTTTTAATTGTTTCCCAAACTAAGAACAAATTGTGATTTCTTGCGTATCTAGGTTTTTGGTTTTTGATAATAACATTAGAACTCTGTACAACATTTGAAACAAAAACATTGGACTCCAAATGCAGATGTTTGCGAATGATATTGACATTTACTTCACGTCACGCACTCAGGTGGGTAACAAATGTGATCTCATTATCTATACTTTCATACTCATGGTTTATTTTGTCCTTTTATTAATACAAAACAGTTTAAAAATAGATTGCTAAGCAGAAATAATATTTGTACTTTTCAGTTCAACATTTGGTCATAAAAAATATTTAATTCCAAATTTAGGTTAATTTTTATTCATTAACATTTTTTTTTATTTATGCAACTTCAGAGATTTGATTTCTCTTCAAAGGCGGAAGTTAGTGTAATATGTGTACAATAAAGAGAGAAAAAAATAAGACGCCAATCAAATATCTTTCAATGAGAGTCTCCCAAGCGAAAGTGACATTCCTGTAAAAACTCCGCCATTTGAAGAGAAAGATGATTGTGCATGTATCTCCCTATAGAGGGCGCAGAGTGCTGGAAATGTATGTGATATCGTCAGATCCCGCCAGATGCGTGTGTGATAGCGGTGGAACACGTTAAAATGCAAAACGGTGTCAACTAGCGGTTGTGCAATTTTTAGCAGCTAAAAATGTGAGTATTAGTGAAATCAACCGTCGACTGCAAAGGGATTTTCGTAATGGAAGAAGTAGTACTGACGACTGGTCACGACCTGGTCAAGCGAATGTAATTATCAACAAGTAAGTAGTTTCAGCTGTTATCCAACTAGAGAGAATTAATAGGCGAATAACCACTCGAGAAATATCGGAGGAAAAATCTATGACCAAAGGAAGTGTTCATATATTACTGTATTAAAGGTTGCAATTTTGAAGGTTTTGCGTACAATGGGTGCCGAAAAATTTGACAGAGGAGCAAAAAATTCATCGCATGTCTGTTTCAATGCATCACCTAATGTGGTACCACGCAATAGGGAGCCAATTCCGTTCAAGAATCATTGCCGCTGATGAAGCATGGGGCCATCATTTTGATCGAAACACCAAAAGCATGATCCTTTATCCCCACAGCCGAAGATGGCTCGCTCATCAACATGAGCTGTTAAAGTCATGTTAACGTGCTTCTTTGATGTTGATGGCACTCTACTGTTGGAATGGCTACCTGCGGGTACAACTGTCAATTCTTCCACGTACTGTGCCATATTGAATGAACTGAGAAGAATATCAAGAACCACCGACGTGGCCTGCTGTCATGCGAGATTATCATTTTGTATGACAATGCTCGTTCTCATGTGGCTGTGGCGTGCCAAACATTGTTACTGCAATTCCGCTGGTAGATACTCGAACATTTTCCTTACAGTCCGGACCTCTCTCCGAGTGAATACCGCTTCTTCGGCCCACTCAAGAAAGCTCTGAAGGGACTGCGGCTTGTTGACGATAATGAGGTCCAATCTGCTGTTGAAAATTTTTTCCACAACCATCCCCGGAGCTTCTTCAGTCAGGGTATCCATCATCTCATGGACCACTGAGACACTTGTTCCAACTCACAAGGTGTCTTTGTCTAGCTTATCTGTTACGTCTTATTACTTATTTCCTTTGTATACTAATTTATATTAATACCATCAAATCATTTATCAAACGGACTGTAGAGCTACTTTCATTTGGGCGACTCTTATACATTTTGTAATAATTTTAAGATTATCAGTTTCTTTTTCCTTCTATAAACTACTTATTCTATTTATTGTAAATTAGATAATTCAATTTTCAAATCATAACAATTATTCATGAAATGGTCTATAATGAAACGTTATTAGTTTTTAAAAAAATGACTCCATAGTTACCTCGTTGAGTATATCATCCAAACTGATATCGCCAAATTTTTTGAACATGTCTTTATGTAAATTAACCCACGCTAGTTCGTGTCCAAGTATTCGGAGATATGCAGAACCGTGAGGCGTTTTCCCTCTTCGGTAGCCTAGCTGTTAGTAGACAAAAACATAACATTTTAAGCAAATAATTTCATCATGCAAAATATTCATAACAACATTAACAAGTAAATTAGATAGTAATAAATAAGTTTTAAAAAGATAAAAGCATTCTCCTTTCTTAATCTCAGAAGAAATATATATAATTTCAAAACAAAACACACTCTCTTTGAATCGATAGTTTTTGTTGAAAATTATTGCATAATTTTTAGTTTATATAGAATTTATAAAATTGTATGAATTATAAAAATTGTATCTTTTTTAATTTGAATGCATTTTGTATTAATTAGCATTTCTGGCAGTCAATTATTTAATTTTTGACCAAACTAACAGATGAAAGGAAAACATATGTTAAATTAACCAGGATTACTTTAGTGTAAGTATTTATATATTAGCAGATTTATTTTATAAAACGCTGAAAAATTCCTAAGAACAGAAAAAACTCAAAATCTGATAAATCAAGATTACAATGAGGTCACACAATAGTAGCAAAATGTAAATTGAGAATATTTAGAGATATTTTAAGCAATATTTATGTCACAGAGATGATGAGACATCATTGAGAAAGAATTTTAAAAAGCAAAATTGTATATTTTTAAAGAAAAACGAACTTAGTTCTCAATAATCATAAGTCGTAACTGTAAATTTTATAAATTTGAGTTAAACTGAAACTAAGAATTTACCTTTTTACAATGAACATTGTGTTTTAATAGGATGTGATAGTATTAAAAATTAATATTTTAAGAGAAAAAATTAGATAAATCAAAAACTTTTTCCTTTGTCATGGTATTTTCTATGTTATGATTAATTTGAGAAATAGAATTTTTATTACATTACTATTAATTCAACTCAGAATTCTTCAAAAATTACTGCTCAATCAAAAAAAGACAAATGAAAAAGAATTGCATTTAATTATGCTAACCATTGTTACATTTGCAGTCTGAATATTTTCACATAGTTGCTTAATGAATTCAAACTAACACTTTAATTGAATAAAAGGCAATTTTTAGGATTTTACGAAAAAATTGTAGCAGTATACATCATGAATTAAAATCGATATCATCATTGTTCAATGAAAAAGTAAGAAAGAATGTTTAGAAATGTGCTAAATAAAAATTTATTTTTATTAAAAAAAAGACTGAAGATCCTACACACACAGTATAATTAATCAGGGTACTCTACGTTAACTTATTTTTAAACAGAAAATGTTTTCCTTTTAATGTGAATAAATGATGTATATTTATTAAAAACTATTTCGGTTAGATCTAAATTTTTTGATTGATTGTTCATTAACGTCATGCTTAGAAACAACATGAGGAATATTGCAGATGGATTTCGTAATTTTGAGCCTCAATCTAATGAAGCGAACGACACTTAAGGTACGAGAATGCATTTGAAATATATAGATATAAAAAACAATTTAGAAGAAATCAAGTTTAAGATTTTAATAACTAAAATTTAGGTATTGTATTGCTAATATTTCTCCAAATATATAAATAAAAGGAATTTGTATAGTGAGAAAATTAAATCCTACTATTATATTCATTGAATATATCCAAAATATAATAACACACCATTATTCTTAAAAATATATAAAAATTTATGACTGTTTAATTAACGAGGCTAGTCTTAGAATTTATCGACTTGCATGTTTATATTCCTTGTTTTTAAATTTTAAAATATTTTTATACAAATATTGAAATGTTTTGTTATTTTTGCTTTAAGGCGTCTCTAGAGTTTTAGATTTATGTCGACTGCTGAAAACGTACACAATTTTTGACTAGAAATAATTCATTAAAATTTAAAATAATTAATCAAATTCTGATATTTTTACACATGTTTTATAAAGAAATTAATATTCTAAAACGTGAAAATAATTAACATTAAATTTCTTTTTAAAGTAGAATAAAACTTCTTTAATGAGAACTTCTTATAAAAGCTAAATAAAATTTAAAAAAAAATATTTCTAAAAAGTAAAATATTTCAGACTTTTAAAAATTAAAGAAGAAATTAACTATTTTCTTACTTTCTTAAGATAATAAATGTAATTATATTGTAATAAAATATAATGTTGTATATATATATATATATATATATAGTAAATAATAATATTATAATAAATATATACTCTTTATATTTAGGTTCAATTTAAAGAGTGTATTATATTTATTACACCTACAAAAATTTAAGTGCCTAAGTATATTAGTCATTGAAATATCCTGCACTCAAGTGAAAAATCTCAAACTAAGAAAAGTGTACTTAAAGTTTTAACATTGAATTATAAAACTAAATTTTGAAACTTGTGCATTAAAATGCCCCAGGATGATATAACTTTCATTCTATTTGCTCCAACACATTTCTTTATTTTTTCTATCATTTGTTTCGGTCTAAGAGCCTCAAAAATGATTCCACATTCCTTTTTTTAATGTTTGGATTCGAAGTCTACCACCTCCTGCCATTGATAAGCCTACATTTCAAAATATTTTTAAGCCAAATTTCTCTAAAATAATATTAAGTATTTGACGTTTATCAATGTAAATGTTAATGGCCAGATTTGAGGCAGTCTCTAATAATTGAAGACCAAAGACAATCCACTTTGTGCAAAATTTCGAGATTTACAAATATAGACTTATACTTTTGATGCTCTTTTTACCAAGCTTCCTACTAATTAATTCTAATGTTTAAAAAATTTAATGGGACTTAATAGGCAAAACACACGTCATATTTGAAAATACGTTGTCGTGGTATGCTCATTTAAATGCCGATTTTACGAAAACATACTGTAGAACTGTTTGGATAACAATTGTTGTTCTGAGTAGCGTCAAAGGGTTGGCATCATTTCAGAATAAAATGACAAATAACATATATGTCTTTCAAAAAAAAAAAAAAAAATCAAAAAAATTAAAGTTTAACATCCTTGAGATCCCTTACATAACTTTCGAGAACGAAGTATAAAACTTTTCTCCACATGAACAGAAAAAAGTTTTTGAATAAATCAAATACACCAAAATTTTAATTTAACTGAATTTCTGGCTCTATTTTGTCAACGTTGTGTTTAAAATGTTATTTTAATTCATTTTTTGAGGGGAAACAGTAAAACAATTCTAGTTATCATTGCAAAATTAAAAGTGCTTATTTTTAAAGTAAATTTCTCCTTCCTAAAATCTGTTTCCTAAAGTAAGATTGTTGTTTGCAGTTCGTGTTCATAATTTATGAGAGTCTTTATAATTACATCTGCTTTTTACCGATACTAGTTATTATGTGTTTTTAAAATTAAAACCATACATCAGAATTATTAACTAAACTTTGATTGAAAGCTAAAAGTTTAAAAAAAAATTTAGTTTTAAATGTTTATAGGAAACTATTAAACATTTCTTGCAAGTGTTTCATTACAGCCCATTCAATTTCTTTTAACCACTTTTATAAATTAAGAAACTTAGATTATTTAATATTGACTTAAAAATGTTTGACTTAACAACTATAATTCGGAAGCAAAATTTGAGAAAAATTTCAATTGTGACATCAAATGTAATTGCTCAATATTCTTAGATAACACATTGAAAGAATATAATACAAGTACATTTCAACAATAAACTGCAGTCATAATGTTTTAAAACGTAAAACAAAAGCGAAATAACTAAAAGACATTATATAAATAGTCATCACAGATTCTCAACCAATTGGTTTGAATTAGTTAAAGTCACGGATTGAATATTATCCGAATTTGGTATTTAGTATCTTATAAAAATAACATTTATCTCAAACAGTTAATTTTTTTACGCGCAGAACATTTTTCCTTTTTTACCTACCCTTTCACTTAAAGCTTCTATTTTTGACTTGTATGATTCTGTGGATCTTTTTCTCCGACCTCTAGTTACAGGTATCAAATTTAGAACGTCATCAACTTCGAGATTTGGCATCAAGCCTCGGGGACCAAATAATTTTTCAAGCATATGTTCCAAATCTTCAGCTCTCCCTCCAATCTAAAAAAAGAAAAATGTTGTTTTTGAAGTTGTTTAAAAAAACTGTCAACTTAAAAAATGCTTAGTTATTAAGTAAACATACGTGGTGTTTTATGTGACCTCTGGAATGATTTTTTTCCCTTCAGCATTTTTATTTGAATAATTATACGATTGAATTAATTATATTATTTATAGAATCAAATTAATTTATAGATTAAACGATATTCTCATCTAATCAAGTAATAGTGGTATGTATATATAAACTTATAAAATGTAATAGTGATGTACATAAAGCAAATCTTAAAAATTAATTAGTGAGCTGGAAAGAAAAGAACACACACACAAATATATATATATCTAAAAACTTTGTATAATTCTCTTATTTTTAATTGGAATGAACTTTTTCTTTATTGAGATAAAGTTTTCTTTTTTCAAGTTTGTTATTATGAAGATTTTTTACGTTTTTAAACTAACGTTTTTTCGTTCATTCCGAACTGTTTTCAAAAAAATTAAAGAAGGCTTAAAATAGTTATCACATAATAAATAAACTTTCGGTTTATAAAAACTTGTTTTATTTTAATTCAATGTACTTCACATTTTCGTATTAACATTCTAAAAGTGCTTTTGAGTTTTAACGAAAAAGTGAGAAGGTGTAAATAATTATCTTTCTATATCTATTCACAATAATTTGCAGTGTTTATAACGACAAACTAATCGCAACGTAAAAATAATGCCCTTGTAAAACAAAAAATTCAAAATCATAGATTTAGTGCCTTAAAACATAATTTAGGTGTAACATTTCATAAAAATTAAATGAACAGGGAACACTTTCCTGCTTCTTCATTTTTTAAAAATTTAAGTAACAATATTAGATATATGACAGCAATAAGCGTTTCCAAGCTGTTGAATGATTGCTTATACGTATATATTTGTGACTTTAAGCTATTCGCAATTTTCTCTTCACTAATCTTGGGGACTTTAAATAAATTAAAATTACATAAAAGTTCTTTTTTATCCCAATCCAAATGAAATGTGATTATTTAAATTAGGTGAAGATTGAAGTGAAGTGAAGTGATTTTGAGAAAATGATATATATATATATATAAAGGAAATATAATTAGCAGAAAATAGAAGGTAGATTATAGGATTACGACTTGCGGACAGATAATTGATATTAAGATTGACACTCATCAATTCATTTTGTAAATCAAAACGGATTTTATTTTTGTAGTATTAGTATAAGATTCAGCTGTTTGTGAAATGATTGAATCAAACAAGTGAAGTGGTAAGCTAAAATTTCATTAGTTGTTCCTGAGTTAGAATGGATAAGTTAATGTGGGAATCAAGAGAGAGGGACTTTATCTATATAATATTGATTAATAGTTTGTATTTTGGTTTCTTCTTATGTGTCTTCAATTGGAGTAAATCTTTATTACTGCATATATATTATTAGGATAAGTGTTAAGTAATGAAAGACAGTCGTTACAGATTGTGATCAATTAATTGAAATATCCATAGAACAATGTTGTTGTTGTATGGCTTACAATACCTGAATATATTTTAAGTTATTAAATCCAGTTATCAAAGTATTATTGAAGTTATCATACCTGAAATACATCCAACTGATTTCCAAAAATATTTGATTTGAGTCCAAGACTCGCTGATCGAGGCAAAAATGAATTCTTGGAATGAATAACGTTTGCTTCGACTTCATGTCCAATGTTAAAAATTTCAGAAAATAATGATAGGTCAATATTCCTCGAAAACTTTGTTATATCAGTCGAATGAGGAGCTTTAATATCTGCAAACATCAAGGATTCTCGAAAAGTAGCTTTCACAGGATCAGATGAAGATTGGATATTCTCCAGAAAGCTCCAGGTAAATACTTCAACTGCAAATATAGATTTTAAGTAAAAAAATTACTACACTTCAATTTTCATTTAGTTTACATGCTATTTTAAAAAGATCATGTATATGTTCTATATTGTGAATATTACGAAAAACTAACATTTTAGGCTTTCCATCTGCAATTTATCTGGATAAAACAAGCATTAGAGATTATAAATATTTTTATAGAGAGATTTTTTTTTTTAAAAAAAATGTCTAATTGTTGCTTTTATATAATTTATTTCTGCACAGAAGTAGTTTTTATAATAATGATTGAATTATAAATTAACTTCTCGTCCCTATATCTTATGATCCAGAATTTACATAAGAAAAATACTGATACCTTGTTTACTAGTTTCTGATGAATATGTTTCCAAAATATGCCTGGTTATTTCTTGAGAAGCACATTTTGACAGTACTATTAATGAAGCTATTCGAACTTCATCATCTTCATTTTTGTTCTTATAGATATCCAGTAGTTGTGAAACAATCTGAAATGATTAACACAAACAGAGTTAAAATATTATTCAATTTGTAAATCATAAAAGCAAATATACGCTTGATTAAGATAAAGGACTTATTCAATAGGTTAAATATATAAATATCAATCAATAACCAATGCCCTGTAAATTTCAGTTCTAATAAATATTTAAATAAACATTTTCTTTTAAAATGACACTTATATATTTAAGAGATGAAAATAACCTCTGAAGCATATGAAAAATACAATCTCTCAGTCATCTTAAAATTTCACTCATAATATCAAATTTTTGTGAATCAAAATTTGATACTATGAACATTTCATTTGCACCCCACATTTAAATGTCCTTGGACTTGCGAGAGAAATGAATATCTTTAATGATATTTCTCGATTTCTTTGTTTGAAAAAATTCTTGAATTGGAAAAGTTATTCAAATGCATTGGAGGAACTCTGCGTATACATGAAAATTAACTAGGTGACTAATAAAGGTTAATAGTATACACAGAGTTTTTTTTATTCGTGACGTTATATTTGTCTTAGGTGTCTGGATTCTAGCATCCAAATTTAACTTAAGAATGAATGTATTAAATCATCCATATTTTAATGTACAAATTGCGAAATTTATTTCAAAAAATTTGGTTTGAACTAAATTAAGAAAAAACTGGGAATGGAATTCTCTTCCTGATGGTTATTTTATCAAATGAAAACGTCTAAAAGCATATTAAAGGTAATTCTACTGTAAATCAATTACTGTATTAAGAAGCTACTGATGAGGATAATTAAATTATCGGTCCATATTTCTTTAAAGTGAATAGTGCGTTTATTCATAACTTGCATCAATGGTTCAATTAAAATGCTCAACACTAATTACAGACTCGAAATCTTTACTTTATTACAAAATAATCAAATGCAACAAAAATTAGGTAAATTTAAGTAAAAGATTATCACATATTTGAATTTTATACATATCAAATCGTACAACTCATAAACAAGTATTTACATGTAAAGAGTTGAAATATTCTTTTTTAGTACAGGTTATTGATCTTTTAAGATTCTAAAACGCGTTGTACAAAATTAAATAATAAAAAAGGGCTTTAATTATAATAAAATCTCAACACCCATAATTTTTACATGATACAATTATTAAACTTGAATTGAATCTTGAATAAGGGTTTTCATAGAGTATGCGTACTTAAATCTTCAAAGTTAATTTTTAGAAGGTAATGCCATACAAAAATAATCTGTTGATTTACTTTTTCCGAGCAAGGTGTTCTTCTGAATGCTTCAATGGCTGCTACTCGGACAGTCATTTCGTTGGTATTTAAGTTTGCACAGTCAAAGATACTGTCAGAACTCTCTCCAACATACCCCAGGTTTCCGAAAGCTTTTAAAGCTGTCATAATCTGAAAGAGAATAGTTAGTGGTCATTTTTTTCTTATTTATTGGTTTAAACAAATACGTATTATGAAATTTTTCTCTTGCGGGGAAAGAAACACAAAAGTATCTTAAGTATTTATATTACGATAATTACTTTCTTTGAATCCATTTTTGATTTTATCTTGCAAATATATATTCTCTTTGTATAAGATTTCTCAATAATTTTTTAGTAGCAGCCTCTCAAAAAATAAATTTAAAAAAAATCGTAAGGATATGAAAAGCTATTTAATTTGAAAAAAAGATTTCCGATCTTTTGTCATGATTTATTTCATTTATAACAAATGCAAACATTACTTATGAATTATATTAAAATAATCTTATGTTTTTAATCAGTAAAATTTATTTTAATTAGAAAATTAATTAATTAATAACCAATGTGCTTAGGTACTTTGCACACAAGAAACTGAAAAAGCTAAACGAGAATTCAGTAGCTGAAAATGTATTTTTTTAATTAAATAGTTAAGGGATCAATGAACAATAAAATTGTTTAGATAGGAATCCAAATCAACAGTCAGAAAAAAAATTTAAGATTTAGTTGAAATCTGTATTGATAAGCTCTTTTATTATTACAACACATATTTCTCTTGAAGTAGCCGTATATTTAAATGCAGTATGTGTTGACGAACTTAAAAAAAAAAGCTAAAATTGCGTATCTCTCACACAAGTAAAATATGAAATGTTCTTGGAGCTTCGTTCTTGTCGTGTAATGTGAGATATTTTCTTATTTACATAATTAAAATTATCAAGAATAATAATGAAAATATACACTTTTAATTTAAAGTAACAATTTCATGTACAAATCATGCACTTTTCGATGCATCAATGTTAAGTATTTATTTGCTATAAAAATATATTTAATTAAAGCTTAGTTAATGCATGTCCATTTCAATTTTTCATGCTAGTGGAAATTTATTGATATGGTCGTTATGCTTCTTTAAATTCAAAATAAACTTAAAAATATAATTGCCACACTCGATTCTTTAAATACTCTTTGTAATAACAGAAATACTCAATTTCTATCTTTATAAATTTATTTTTCTTCTTTAATTGTTTGTACTTTCCCTCCTTAATACACAAATTACGTATTTTAATTTCTTCTAAATATACAAATTATTACTGTGACACACACACACACACACACGTATGCATGCGTGTGTGTGTGTGTGTGTGTGTGTATGTATGTATGTATGTATGTATTATATATGTATGAAAAATATTTAGTTTTTAAATTTTAAACATTTTTCAGCGTAAAGAGAATTATAGGGTAGCATTTAGTTGATAAAGACAAAATCATAGTTGCCAAGCGGAAGAATTTAGAAGCATGCCAATAGCATTTAAGAAAAAACGAAGATTTCACGAAGATTAACATATCAAGATGATAGCAACAAACTATAGTCAAATTCTACAGTGAAATATGTTTTTAGGAATACATATTTGATATGAATCTTACAAATCCAATAAAAATGCATCCCTTCTGATTTATATTCAATTTGCATATCTTTCTTCGATTTTGAATTTCTTTATGTTTTGATCCAATAGTTTTCAAAAGTCACATGAAAACGAAAAATAAATAACGAACTTTGAATAAAGAATTCTTTAAATGCTTATGTTTGAAAATATTATTGTTTTTCATTATATCTGTGTCAATTTTACTTTTATCTACTTATCAGTGTTACATTTTTGATAATTCGACTATATTATGTTATCATATTATCCGAGTTAGTATGTGATATTATTAATTGATGCTTATTAAAATTATTTTTACTGAAAATACCCCAAATATATACTTGAATCTTTCCATATAAACAGATATTAAGCATTATCTTACAAGAACTGTTTTACTGCAGTAGGTCATCTGCCTCATTTATTAAACCAAAATAACTTCATATAAATAGGGCGAAATACAAATGAAGTTTTATATAAATTATTTCAAATTTTTTTTAATGAGCTTCCAAGATTATTATTTGTTTCCCTTTTCATATTCTTTTGTTACCACATTTTGTTGTCTTTGATTCAAACTACGTAGATAACTCTTTCTAAAAGAAAAGAATTTAGAACTGCTGGTTTGTTTTCAATCTCTGAAATACCTTAAAGAGTTTGATATTTTTATCAGAAAATAAATATTTAGCTCTGAAACGCTTTAGCTATTATACCTAAGAACTAAAATGACATATAGGAGTTTATAAAAATGACCTTGTTATAGTAATCGTTCATCAATATATGTACTAATGAATAAATAAAACGCATCTTACCTTGGCTTCTTCTTCTTTATCTTGAGTTTGACATTTATCACCAAGAAACTGTTTCAGACCAGAAGATACGGATTTCACTGCATCTGAATTGTCACAGTCATCGCGACTGGAACAGTATTTGTACGTCATAGCAGATACACCTAACAAGCCTTGCCTCATTGCAGTATCTTTCTTCAGTAAAGGCTGTTGATAAGAATGTTGAATTAGTTGGCTGTCTTTGGCAGAAAGAGAAAATTAATGTAAAGTAAGATTTTAATAAAGAGAAATATAATAGGTATTATATATATATATATATATATATATATATATATATATATATATATATAATATATATATATATTTTAATATTCAACGTCTTTTTTTCAAATCAAACTAATATGTATGTATATACTAATTATATTAATTTTCATAAAGAATCAATGAAAACTGAGCAGTGAATTTATTGTTTAACAATTCGGGACTACGGGCTGCATTACAAGTAAAAAAATCTATAGTTATAAGATTTCTTATAACCAATTGATCATTTACTATTCGAATATCTTCCATTTTTAAGGTATCGAATATTATTAAATGATAATTTTTATTTGGAAGGACTATGATTTTGATTTAAATGCTCACATTGTATGAGATAAATACTTTAATACTTGGTCATAGTTTACTGAATTGCAATGAAACTATCACCACAGAGGGAAATAAGAAAGTTTTCATCTGAACCCACATGAGAAAATGTAAAAATAGTTTTGCTAATATCAGTATTGAAAGGAAATTTGAAATATTACTCGAAGAGAAAATCAGAAAGAAAGGAGAGAAGAAACTTGATTTATTTGTTTTCATTTGGTTTCCCAAAATATTTTTCACAACGAACATTTTGAATTGACCATTTAATAATGCAGTTTTAATAAATGAAAAAAATTGTTTTTTGATGCTTTGTGAGACTAAGAAGGCTCTCTGTAAGCCCTCTTTTATTTTTTTAATCTTCATCGATGAGTTTTTGCACTTTATAATGATAAGTTTACAGCAAATATTTATTGCTTAAAATTTGAAATAATAGTGTTATTAAAGTCTTATAACATGTTTTTTGAAGAAATTTTTACTAATTATTACAGCTACATTGTTTTTCTTATTTCAATAGCTTTGGGTCTCTATTTTCATTTAAAGATTGTGGAACAGATCTAACGCTTTCTTTTTCTTGATTTCCCTTATGACTGCTCTTGAAAAGCTTTTTCTCTCAATAATTTTGTTCCAAACATTTATTCAAAAATTTATTTTGTATTCAATTTATATGTCTAACTCCTTAAGAGTACATTTTGTAACACAGGAATATTCGTAAGCCTGTAGAGAATTTACTTTACTACTGAACAGTTGATGTTATAAATGATGTCTCGAAAGAATTTTTAGTATATAATAAAACTTTATAAAAATTAAAAACATGAAAACATAATATAAGACATAAATTTAAAAGACTCGTGTATAATATAACTAAAAATATCAGTCGGAACTTTTTCTTTAAAGCATAAACTCCAAAATACAAATAATTTGTGCTGGATTACGTAAAATTTGAGAGCAAAGCGTTTTTGTGCGTCATCTATGCGAAGTTAACATTACCGGTAGGATTGGGGATCAAAAGATAATTCTGTTCTTTCGAACTAATTCATCTAAAAGAGAGAGAGCACATGAGTCAGCGGTCGGCCAGAAACTTATTCTTTACTGTTCCGAATTGGTCAGAGCCGTTATCGGTATTCCGCAGTCGCTACTCCGTAACACCGTGTTTCCCATCTAAGAGTAATTAAGCGCAGACGAGATCCCAATCCTGGAATATATCTTTAGAGAACCAGCATTTAAAACAGAAACTTATTCTTTCCATATTTAGAAGCAGGAGATACATCTTTTTTTTTAAAACCAAAATTTGTTATTGCCTTCTATTTGTATCTGATCAAATTTAAGAATGACTTATGAAGAATTTTTATGAAAATTTTTTCTCTTTATTTTTTTTTCTTATTACTGTGTATTACGAAAGCGAATAAGAGTAGAAACTAATTTAATTGTTTAATATATTTCATGTTTAGCTTTATTAATTTGTTCCTTTCACTAAAAATATGGAAAATAATTAAACAAGTTTATTCCCATAGTATTCAATGTCTGCAAACTAAAATAATCATATTTATGTATTATTTTGTGTGTTTTAGTAAGATTATAATAACTAATATATCACACATTAACGCACATTAGAAGAGGACTTTTGAATTAGTTTTTGTCTGTAAAAAATATTAAATACTTTTGCCTATAATTCACAATTTCTTTTTTATTATTTAAAAACCATTTCAAATTCTTCTTCGCCCTCATTTACTTTAATTTACTTATTTTGAATTTATAAATATATAAAAAATACTCTTCGTCAGAAATTTCCAAAGATACTGTATTTTCACAATCACTTGATAAAATTAGAAAATAGAGTTCTATTTAGTATTAATTTATTACAAAACGTGATTCTTTTCCTAAAATTCAACAAATTCCATTTCCCCCTCAAATGTGTAAAGCAATCATATGCAGTAATTGTATAGTATCAAATTCAGTCGAATACCTTTAAGATCTTGGTTCGAGGAACCTAAAGAACATGTGAATCAAAGAACGAGTTATAAAATAAATCTTTAAATAGGAGCAAGAACAGTTTTTCCAAAAGAACAGAAATTCTTACCCCTAATTACCGGCATATGAAGGAAGTTGCATCAACGATGTAAAAATTATTATAACAATACAAACTCAAGCTTTAGGTATGAAATTAAACTCTTCAGTATGAAACTAAAGAATTATTGCTAAATTAGCGATGAAGAAACGAGCGGAAGGAAAATCTCTTGAAGAAATAAGAAAGTGACCTATCTTTACCTAGATCTACCGTACAATATATGGTCAAGAGAGACTGTGACAGAAAAAAAAGGAAACAGGATCCAAGAAAAAGCTAAGAGTGCAAATTTCGGCTCGAATAAGGCTAGCGGCGCTTGAAATACGTGGATCTACAACTCTGTTTACAGCTTGTTAAGTCCTTGGAAAGTTCATCATAAACTTGTCGCTACGTTCCGTTAAATAAGAATTGAAGCGTTTAAGATTTAATCACAACTGTGGAAAAATATTTGTCCTTGATAACATCTCATAAAGAGAATACGAGGAGTAGAGTCAATCTTGCAATTAATTGGATTAGAGTAATGGAGTGATGAGATATGACCAGCAATGGAGAAATGTGATATTTACGATTTTTTAAGGATGGCCTGAATAGCGAGTATATCTTACATGGAGGAAAAGGATAAGAGAGTAGTGTTCCTGATCAGAAAAAATACCAAAATCATGATGGAAGTATTCTTGTATGGGCAGGAGTGGCATATAATGAAAATATATTAGTACATATATTTACAGGTTTTGTTACAGCTGAGATGTAAGACAATTTCATGTTGGATAAAGAATTATCTAATTCTTCAGAGGTAGTTTGGATTATTCTTCAGCAAGATTAATTGCTTTTTCCACACTGCCAGTTGCATTAAAACCATCATTGAGAATGAGATTGTGGAATTTAAACCTTGGTCGTCTCGCAGCTCTGACGTGAATGTCATTACAAACGATGATATATGATATCGTCTATGAAAAAGGATGCTTTGATAAGAATGAACGACAGTGGCAAAAGGTTTAAAAAGCTGCAGAATAAATCGAAGCTAATGACAACGAGAGAATTAGAAATTTAGTTAACATCATTAACTAGAGGTTTCTAAAATTGACTGAAAATAAAGGGGGAAAATAAAACATTAAATGTAGTTTGAAAATTTTCGTTATTTAATTATATATGTATCAAAACTTGTTATTTAACAAAAGATTTTGTATTTTCTTTTTAATGCTAAATTTCAAAATATTCTAATCTACTTATTTTTAAAAATATTTGGTGTATTTTATCAGGTTAATAGGTTTTGAATTATGTCTAATATTGTTGAATACTACAAATACAACAATGCTGATATATTTTATGTAGAAATTTTACTTTTACGAAAAATTCTTACAAACGCGCTCACACATACATCATCAACATTTTTGACTCAATAGCCCATGGTGGACGAAGGTCTTCTTTTGAAGATTCCTCCAAGACAATATGTCTTTTGCCTTGGTCCTGCCAGTTACTCTTCCCAATCATCTTAAAATCCGATTCAACAGAATCAAGCCATTATAGTTATGGTCTTCCTCTTTTCCGACAAGTAAAGGGCTTTGCAACAAAAATCTTCTATACTGGATTTTTTTTCATCCACTCTAACAATATGAGAAAACCAGTTCATTCGTTTCACTTTAATACATTTAATGATATCAGGCTCATTAAAAATTCTATTAATTTTAGAATTAAAATATTTTTGCCAAAGACCATTTTCTTTGATGCCATCGAGAATATTCTGAGAACCTTTCTCTCAGAAACTACAATTTTGTATTCCCCATTTTTAGTTAGAAGCAAACACACACAATGTAACATATGGAAATGAGTTCAAATTTTGAAAAATAACAACATACATTTATTTCAAAGAAAGTAACGATATAAAAGCTATAAAAATGCTTTTGTTAAATAGAACAAATATTATTAAAAAATTTATATATAAATTATTTCCTTTATTTTTTGTCATTTTTTGCGGATTTACAAAATTGAATAATTTCTGTTAGTTTATTTATGTTTTTCTCGTAAAATAAGCTCAATTTAAATCGAACTCTGATTAATATCCTTACGTTACTACTCAGATAGCTAGCTTTGAGTGAAGGAGATAATATAAATTATTAATATTTATGTGGTTTTTTTTGCACTTTTCCGGGTTTTAGACCATTGATGACAGCTATACGTTTATATATAAAATAGATTATTTTTAAATCTTCGGACTCTACAACTTTAACGAATATAAAATGTTTCAAAACTTGTCATTTTTAATTACTCATACAATACTTGCTAGGATGTTTAGCTTTGCAATTAGATAAAAAATATTACAAGATTTTTCAATGTAAACTTACAAGTGTGGCGGCAATAGATTCTTCTTCTAGGTAGGATGTGAATGGTAGAAGCGTCATCCATAAAAATGCATCTGTTCTCCGAACTTCTCCTTTTGCAACAAGTTTTGAAAACAATGCAATAGATCCACCAGAAGATGCTGCCTTCAATGCATCCAAGTATATAGTTCTATTTATGTAGAAGCAAATTTTTAATGTAATTTTCTTACTAACACGAGAAAAAAATGTGTTTATGATTAACAATTTAAAGAAAGCCTGCTTTTCTTATTATAGTAAAATCAGTTTTAAGTCCATTTATAATTATCTATTTTATTACAAATGGAATTAAATTATATTTGTTCCTTGGATATAAGAAGTGTCAGATTGATATGCAATAAAAATTACTTTTTATTAAATATATTTAAAATATGACAGAAAATGAGGACCGTGAAAATCTTTTTAAAATAAACTTGCATTGGTCGTTTTATTAAATATTCAGATTATTGCTGGGGGCCATAAAATATATATTAAAATTTACGAAGACTTTTTTTTTAAAAATTTATAGAGAACTTAGTTGCAGAATTATTGAAATTACTAATTAATTTTGCGAGATCTTAGTTTTTGCTCAGATAAAAAAATGTAGATGATTAAATATAAACAGTTATGATAAGTCGAGAAAAGTTTTATTGATGTAAAATATAAATTTAATAGATTAATTTATTTTATCAAAAATCATACGAAATTCTAACAAGAATTTTTAAAGTTTTTAAAAAGATGATTATAATTTTTTAATATAAGCAAGATGATATGGTAAAAAAAATATCATAACACAGAAATAAATAACGTTTTTTACGTGGATATTCCTGCATTCCAAAAAATCCCCAAAGAAAAACCAAGTTGTTACATATAAAACTTTTAAACTATCAACCATTCAGAACACATTTAATTTCAATATCAATATTTAAAAAATATCCCTTAATTGAGACTTGGAGAAAATTCAGCTTTTTCTGAAAGAAAATGATAACTTATATTTACTTTCAAACTAGAAGTTTTTCAAATAAAATTCTAAAAATTTACTTGAATAAGAATTTCAGTTCTTAAAATAATTTTCTTGAAGAAGATTAATTGTTTAAAAAGTTTTTAATTTTCAATCAGTATTAAAATTTAAAATTGTACCACTTATTTAATAGGGATATTATAAAAGAAATAAGTACATTTGAATTTTAAAACAACGAATCCTTTTAAATTTTATTGATAAGATATTAAGGATTTTTTTCAGTATTTCAAAAATAATACGGTCTTTTTTAACGTTACAAAATATATATGATATTTCAAGCCTGATGAAACAGGGTGTGAGATTTATTACTCAGCCAAAATAGCTGTGCTACTAGTTTTACTCGTTTTTTTATGCTTTTTGTTCACCTAATTCAAACTTTTAATAAAGGTTAGAGAAAAAGATAGGATCTTTCTCACATTTTCCTCAAAAACGTAAAAATAAAATAAATAAAAATAGAAATTGTTAAAAAAATTTCTGTATCGATTTCAACTGTGTTAAATCTAATTTCAAACAGAAAGAGTGAAGCATCGTCTGAATAAGATCTATGTCAAATGTTAAGTAATGCTCTCAATGAGCTTCCATTAATTAATAGTAATAAGTTTCATTTTTTTTATATAGAATTCAGTGAAATTTTTTTTCTATTATCTTAATATTTATATGTGCAGTTTAATGGGTGCAAAATTTCGGAAAATTCCATTTCTATCATAAGACTCTGTATTTAAAAAACTCGCATTCTTCTTGCATTACGAAACTTCATCATAAATAATTCTAAGTTTCATTTCATATATCGAAAATATACTAAAGTAAACTGAAAAATATTCAAGGAATATTTATTTAGTGAAACCTATCATGGCGAATCGCTATATAAAAGCTACTTCAAAAGCGTTCAATTAACAGATACTTACAAAGCTTTTCTCGAGCCACATAGCTCTTTATTCTTTAGAGATTGGTATATGTTGTCCAGTGTAGCTTCACTTAATCCTCGTATTGTGTAAACTAATTTATGAATACTGTTTGCTGCATTCTTATTGATGAGTCCTTCGGAGTTTTCACAGATGTGTCGTAGGATATTCTTGGCCTCTTCTTCTAGGTTGTCATTCTTTCGAGCTGCAGGGTTGTATTTAAAAACCAGGGATTCTTTTTTGGAGGTTCTATCTGTGAAAAGTATATTTAACGCAGAAGTAATTAAAATTAAATACATATTTAGTCAAAAGTATTTTTTAGCATTTTAAAGCTGAAACTTCATTTCGGATAAAATATGTGTGATGTTGAGACTACTCGCAATTTTCACTTCACTAACTTCAGGGAATTTGGTAACTTGAATTGCATAAAATAATAATTTTTTCCCAACTAAAATAAAAAGTGATGAGGTAAATTAAATGAGGGTAAGAAGTATAGTGAATTAATTCAGTTATATGTAAGTGAAATACATTTGAATGGAAAAAGAAAGATAGAGGGTAACGACAAGCTGAGAGATATTTGTAAATTAGATTGAATCACCGGAATTAATCGCTTATGTTGGAAGTGAATCTGCTATAATCTAGAAATTCTTGGATTGTTATGAGTGATTTGGTAATCTAAGACTTTATTAACAGAATGTAAACTAAGATTAATTGATTTAAGAGAAATTCGAGAGTGAGTGTCCTTACATATTCTACGTTGTTAGTTAATAAATTTTTGTATCCTGCTCTTACGTATCTTCCATTCAAGTTTTGAATTTATTGATTATTTAGTTAAAATTTAAGATAATTGTAAAGTTAAATGACGAAGAAAATACTTTGCAGGTGTATCTCCTAAAAAAAACAAAATATTATTTATATGTTATTCCTTCACCTGATTTTAAAGTGTTGTTAGTTGATATTTAAATTTAGACAAATACAATTAAAACTTCAAAAACAGAGAATGGATTGTCTTAAAATATATATATAAGTAATAATTTTTTATAATTAAAAAATAAATTAATAAGAGAAAAGGAAATAGATAAATAGATAGAGTGAAACTATGAAAAATAAGTCTTTGTATTCGTAAACTATTATTGCTAAAGTCACAAAATGCTGATATGGTGCAACATATTACTCTCTATTTGTAAAAAGCTTTTACTTCTTTCATTAATATCTATGCTTATTCTTAATGATACTGAAAAATGATCTAATAAAAAAAGAGAAACATTTGATGCAAAAATAAGTAATCTATAACATATAACTTCATTTCTAGAATTGCCGTGTTACTAAGTTGTGACCTAAATTGAAAATAAAAATCTCTAAATGATGTCATCAAATGATAATTCATTAGAAAACTATCATTCAAGGGAGAAAAGAAAAGTTGGAATTTTTTGGAGTTTTTTAGAATTCTGAGTCTTTATTCAATGGATTTGTATTCTTACGGGAAAATGGATACAAAAGTTTCTCTTAATTGTATCTGGCTTATTGTTAAGAAATAGGTAAAGTAAAATAATTAACTTATGTGTCTCACAACTTCATACGAGTAATAAGGGATTACATTCTTATACAGAAGTGGCAGTAAAACTCATTTCATAACCAAACCTTAAACTGGCATGAGAAAAGTAAAAGACATAGCTACTTTTGCTTTCTAATACATGAAGTGTTTATTAATAAAATTTTTAGAATTAGCATTCAACAGTATTAAAAGTAAGATGTATTTTTATTTTTTTGGCACAAAATACTTTTATTTAGAAATAAAAACTAACTATCTAAATTTTCATGTCGAAGTTATCTTAAAAGTTTTCTTCCCCTTAAAATCACTTTATTTTCTAACGGGTAATTTCCTTTTTTCTCAAAATAATTCTTCCACTCATCAACCAACACTGTCATTTATATTGAAGAAATTTTGAACAAAATCATTGTCTTTTCATCACAAATTTATGTAATACCTCAGAATTTAAGTCTTATAAGCTTAGCAATAACAGCAATTAGATACATATTTGTGAGGATATCTTTTTGACATTTGAGTTTTGATCTAAACGGAGCTTGAAAATCAAGTAATATAATCTCGATTAAAACATTTTGAAGCAATGTTTCTTAAAAATCACATTTTATAACTACTTATGGTTAGTATCATTTTCCTAGCATATCTTCAATGGTCATCACCCATTACCATCCCCTTCCCTATTTTTCATCTACTGAAACTTCGATGGAGGCATTATCATTATGATTCACGTTGATGACCCAGTTGCCTTAAAGCCTTAGCATTAATGGATGACTATTAAATCAAAAGTGAGTAATTAGATAAATGTTTGTGAAGATAAATGTTCCTGACATTTGAACTAAACTCTAAACTAAGCTTTTAAGAGGTCAATTAATGACTGGCCTTGATTTCGCGCCAAGTTATGCGGTTGATTGATAAGCTATGTAACGTACAAGTATTATTTCTGAGACATTTATTGAACACGTGGCTAATGTATTAAATATTTCGATCTTAAGATCTGAACTATTTTTAAACTATTAATGGATAGTTTTTCCCCCGCGAAGCCTTACATTTTCACATTTACATCAAATGTGAGATAGATTCATATACTGTGATCCGAACTACGAGAAAAAAATCGGTTATGATTTAAATAGTAAAGCAAAATTGCACATTAGAAATTTCAATTTGCTGATCAGTTTCACTTACCTTATAATGTGCAATTAAATTTCGCTATCTACTCATTTTATCAACGCATATTTCCATTTTCAATAATGTAACGATATTTTTGGTAGATATAAAATTAGATGAGAATTTGATAGAAATTTTTGTTACATATATTTTTTATGTATTATTATTTTCTTTGTGGTTTGTTTATCTCATTGTCTTAAAACCTTTTCACAGAAGAAACGTGACAGCATTCTGTTACCTGTCTCATCTGTCATCTTAATTTTTTAAAATTATTAGATGTAAATTTCAACTTGAGTTTAAGCACAGACGAAGCAAATAAAATAGTCAATTATATCTAGAATATATGTTTATTAACTCTTCTAATAAGGGAGAGGCTCTCAAACAGTTTACTTTTATTGTCCGCGAGATGTCACAAGTTCTACAATATATCACAGAATTTACTGATTGGAATATAATGCGAGTACCTCCAGCAATTATCTGACAGCGTTGAGTCCTTATCTTACCTAATTAGCTATATACGCCTGAATATTTCCTAGCACATCCCACTAACACTCTTCTTAATACAGAAATTTTAACTAATTTTCAATTCTATTCTCTGTCATTTTTATAAACGACATGAATATATCTATTCTCTTCACATCCAAAATTTACTTAATTTGCAGCACGTTCCATTTGATTTGGAAGAACTTAGGAATTTAAGTACAAAATCAGAAAGGAACTCCAGATGTCAGTGGAAGGAAAAAATATTAGCGAATAGCCCAGGTTACAACTATCACACACAAAAAGATATTTTGGCCCAATATAAGACCTTTTTATGTAGCTATATATTCATTAAAATATGAAATCAATTGATTTTCAGTATAAGTTACTTCTTTATCTACCATGCCTTTGAAATTCATATAAGTGCAGATTAGACAAAGAGAGTATTTTGCATTGAGAAAAGTATCTCAAGGTCATTGCTTCATAGTTTCAAAAGTAAAACGTTTCTTATTATTATTAAAGAGGATTCACAATAAACTAATACAACCTTTTATCGCATATTTAATATTAATTTAATTTACAAATTTCAAAGTAATAATGTCAAGAAAAATGGTTGAATACTTTTATGTGTTAATGATATTATATAAATAAAAGTGAATAACTTAGAGAATAACTTAATGATAAATATATGTAAATTGTGCGCGTTAAATAAACATCATAAATTCATTAATTATCTTTAACTAGAATATAAATCAAACCTGAGTTTTTTTGCATGCTATTTTTTTTTGTAACGGTATTTATATATATCTGCACAGAAGACCATTATCGTTGATAACCCCAGTGTACACTTCTGGTTATTAAAATTATTACACCATGAAGGCGGCAAGTAACAAACGTCAAATTTGCATGAAAGATACAACATGCTGGGATATGTGAGTCTCAGAATTTAAACAACGCAGGTAAGAGTAACATCATTCGCAGTCTGAATAAAAGAGAAGATATTTTACATTGGATTTCTCATCGAATTTAGTTGGTTGTGTAAAGATCATGTTACACCCCGTGTAAGAAGGAAAAACTTCTACCATAACTTACCATAATTTGACCGCGGCAGGATTATAGTCAACCTGAATTGAGGAATATCCTTTCGTGAAATTGCTGCTCTCGTTGGTGACCTCATGACTGTTATGCGAATATGAAATCGATGGAACCAGGAGAGCCACATAGAGTGCAATGTAGGATCAGTCGACTGAGAAGACAGACATGTGGTCTTACGGAATCATACATCATACACGTACCCTTAAGCAGGAACTTGGCTAGTGTGCAGGACAAGAATCCTTAAGACACCTGTGCAGCACCACAGACTGTTATCTCGGCAAACATTATCTAGGCTTCCCTTGACTCTGCAGCAGAGATAGACTGAATGACAAGCATAGATAAAGGGGTGGCATCCCGTCATATTTTCAGACAGATCCAGTTCTGTGTGGATCATCATACAGTACTCAAGAGATCGAATGTTTCCTGTTTGCATTCGTCATCATCATAAAGTCCAGCAATTAGAATGAAGATATGGAGTGCCCTTAAGTGCAAATCCCAGTCACTTTTAGTTCGCATAACCGATATTTTGAAGAGCCATTTTATAGAACTATATAGCCATTGTATTTCAGATGTCTTAAGGTCCGTAGCTATGCCCTAACTTCGAGGTCAGCGTAATGATACTTTTCAACAAGACAGAGCACGATCACATGTTGTCCATGCTGTTCTGACTTTCCTCGATACAGAGCATTTGACTGTCACCATGGCTAGCATGTTCTGCAAATCTGCCTTTCATTGGGAATATATGGTGTTTCTGAGAAGCTGTTTCGCCATCACTCACTATTCTCTACGTTTAATAACCTCTAGCGTGAAGTTGAAACTGCATGGAATGATGTATCCGTATCTGTCATTCAAGATCAGTTAGATTCGTTGCTCGTCCTGATTATAGCTGTTGCCAGAAGTGGCAGCTACATGTACCCCGAAACACCCATAATTTTAAACACACCTTCCTTTCATTTTAATTTACATGCACAATAAATAAGATTTTGATATTTGCATTTTTTCATGCGGATGCATTTTTAATAACCAGCAGTGTACTTAATCCTAAGTATTTAGATAAAGCTGAATTCATTTCATTTTTGAATCTAGAACAACTTATAAAGAGGTTACAAATGCCATGGTTAGTAATAACAAAATAATGCCTTTTAAACTTCCCCCTGAGATGCTTGACTTTATTTGAAGAAGAATATGCACATTCCGAAGTAAGTGCTGAATATCGTATTTCAGCACTTAGGTATTATCGCATTTAGATCAAGAAAGTTCGAAATAGGTCGCAGTAACCATTGTTGTATGAGTACAAGAGTAGTAACATCGAAGCTACTGTTGTTAAATAAAAACATAAAGTCTTTTATATCGCGGGGGCAAAATTATCATATAATAAGTTTATCATTAAATGATAAGTTACCGTGATCAATTTCTTTCTGCAAGTGATTTTTTCTTCTTTAAAGAGTTTCAACATTTTATATTTATGGTGACGTGTTCTTGATATATGTTTTAAATTACATTATGTTTTAGTTTGCTTATCTTTCTGATTGTTTTTGTTTAATTAATATTACTCTTTTTAGTTAAGGCTTTTAATTCGTGTTACAATATTTTAGATGATTAGTTAGTGTATATTGGTACTTTGTAGAGCACCTGAATATATATTTACTATTTTATTTTCTTTCTTTTTTTCTGTGATTAAATTTCAGATTTTTGGTTTGTTACCATCTTTTTATGACGTAATTGTGATGGTTTGATAAGTAATTATCGGTATAAACACACATTATTCCATTAAACATTCCAAAGTATGGGACAGCATTGATTGTATTACTTCTACTTTTCTAAATTTTACTTGCCTATAGCTTTGTTTGTATTAAATTGTTCGGTTTCTTAATAGTTTGATTTGAATTTTTGGATTTTATGGTTTTAAATTTTAGATCGTTTGACTTCTTAAGTAAATTTTTATTTGATTTGAGCAAATATTGGTTATTTCTTTAAATATGTTTTTCTCTTGATTGGTTTGCTTTAGTTCTGGATATTCTTAGAGTATTTATAGTTTGTGAAATGTACTAATTGTGTTTTGTCGATGTGTATAGACACACAGATATATATATATATATATATATATATATATATATATATATATATATACACACACATAAAGAGAGATACAGTATACAGCTTTTTTTTGAAAAACAAACTTACAGACAACACGACTGGCAGGCTCACTGGACATTTTCTTAAGAAGTATACTTCCTTCAGCTTTGACAACGTAACCAAAATCATAAAGAGGTTTAAAATCTGCTTTTTCTTCGCATAATACTTTTTCAAAAATTCCATTTACAACAATTTGTTTACATGACAATGTTTCACCGGATAAAAAGGGTAGATGCTGACGTTGCTGAAAAATAATTTCCATTGAAACATTTCATCTAATATATATTAAGAATAGCAAATTTTTATCTTTATGAGGAAATAAGATTTTATTTTAAGGACACAAAAGCTTATAATGTAACTCTAGTGTCCTTTATTAAATATGATGAAGAAATTACAAATGTCTTACTCTTAAGACTTTAAAAAGTAACATATTTTTATTCAAACAATTGGATAGGAAATTTCTTATAACGTTAGAAATAATGTGTTTATTAAAATGTTTTTGTGAAACATTTTTACATTTAAATCTGTATTAGTATCTTTGTTTTATTTTACGAGTTCAAAAGAATTTCTAAAGTTATATTCGTGGAAACCTCCATCTGATTATTAATGCTATTTAAACAGAGTATTGGAAATTTGATCCTCACTTAAAAGTAAAAGCTAGAAATGTTCTTGATATATTTAAAGGGTCAAGAGGTAGAAAATGATGAAATCTCTAATTTTTGTTTGGTATTTATGAAGCTCACAACGAATATTCCTTAATTTTTACATTTTCATCATACAAAACATTTATATCATACAAAAATTGTTTTCAAAATATTTATAACTTTATGAGTTATTTAAAGTTTTGTCTTTTTTATGGATTCTTGAGATTTAATATAAAAAATGTCTTCCTAAAATTTATATTCTCATTCAAACGAATCAAATAATTTAACACAGGGATTTTTTATGTACTTTGAATTACTATTTTTTTAGAGGGGGGGGGAGAGGAGTTTCAAAATACTTTTTCGGTTGTAAAATCTTCAAATAAAGTTTAAAAATAATCAAATATCTATGCATGGTTATTTTAAACACATTTTTTTAAAGAAATGTTATGGCTTTAAAGCAAGTTTTGATTTTTGAAATGAGCATTTTAAAAATGAATGTAAATCAAAACAAAGAAGTGTTTATAGCCTCTTTAAGCATTAGAAACTTATGACTAAAAAAATTATTTGAATAGATTTTGTAAATAGATAGCTTTTCAAAGTCACTAAATTATCAAACAGCTACCATTCAAATTTTTAGTAAATTAAATAGAAAAAGATATTATTGTAAAGAAAGTTAACATGGAAATTTTTCTTCTTTGGATATTTTTTCAAACAGAGATATTTTAAGGAAATAAAAGTAATTTGTTTCTTAAGAAAATAATTATTTCTTAATTTTTTATAAAATTACAGAAAATGTTTTACCGCAGAAGATTCGTAAAGCTGTGCTAACAAAAGAGTTTGTCCTTTAACGTGATCGGTACATGTGCCAATATCTTTTATTTTTGTGAAAGAAAATTTGTCATTTTTATTCTCTATCACTTTATATTCTGTATCACAAGATCCAAGAACATCAACCTGGAAAGAAATATATTAAGAGAAAATTAATAAAGTATTTTCTAACTTTAACAAACTTTGTGAAATAAAGTCCCAAACTTCATTTTAAGTATATTGTCTAACAATTTAAATCCTAATTCCCTCAACAATACTCGCCTCTTTTTCAAACAGATTAGCTTCGAAGCTTCTCATACTGTTTTGAAATGCTGACACAATAGCTTTTTTAACATTGTTGACGTCATTAGAATCCTCTGGATTTGGACAAACATGTTGGATTTTACCATCATCCCATGAAAATGGTAATGGATTTCTTTTTAAAGCATCGATAAATGATGACGATGTTATTTGCAATGGTCCATGCTGCAGTGTAACATCGAGAATCTAAAAAAAGTTTAAGAGATATTAGATTTAAACTCTAAAATTGTAACTAATCAAATGTAGATAAAAATATTTTTCTGTTTCCTTCATCTGATATAGCCAGTAAAATATTTAGCTAAATTACGTAGGTGTTAGTTATTTTTATGAGTATTACTCAGTTTTAAAGTAAATGCTTTGTTTAAAAACTTCAAATTTATTTACAATTCAAATTTTTCTTAATACTCGTTAAGAAACTTTCTTATTACCTACAGATCATTTTATTATTGAGAAATTACTTATTGCAAAAATAAAAAAAAATTACTAACATTTGCAAAATATTACCACTAAATAATTAAAGCAGCTTTATCAGTTACACTTCAAAATGTATAACTTTAATATTAAATCATTTTGACAAATTTAGTTTAGCTAGATACCGCATGAAATGTTACTTTAAGAAACTTGAAATTTTTTGTATTGTTGCACTTTATTCCTTTTGAACTAGAAACTGCTTCTAAGCGCAAAGTTAACATTATTTATATTCAAACGGTAAAATGGTTTTATATGAATTTAAATTTGATCATTTGATATTCACCTGCAGGACCATTTCACATTTAGATACTGCAGTCAGTTTAACATCTGCTTTCATGAACATGGATAAATGCGTGGCTCCAGGTGCTTTCAACGCGTTCGACGATTCAAATGAATAAATATAAGATGTCTGTTCGGAATACTGATATTTAGTTCCTGAAAAAAGGAAGTGCATAAAGAATGAGCATTTAGAGGTATAAGATAGTTTACTGACAAATACTAATCCTTGTACTTCATTTTGTAGTTTCATTTTTAATTATTGTTCAAACACTAGAAAGTGTACAGAGTTTAATTATACATACGATGAACATGTCTTGAGTATAAAAAATTAAAGTAATGTCTAAATAGACAAAATTCTTTAAAGTAATTTGATACATCCTTATTTGATATAAAATAGCTGTTCAAATAAATATTTATCGGCAGTTATTGACACCATCTTATTCAAATCCAATTCCAATTGTCATTTGATAAAATCAGTGTTAAGCGGTCACATGATATTTAAGTTTGCTTGTTGTATTACGTAAAAATGGAAAACGCTCAGATGAATTATTTATTTACGAAAACTTTTTACGGTGTTACGAAAGTAATTTAAATGTAAAATTCTTTTGATATACTATCAGTATCTAATTTTCTTCCAAAGTCTTTTTACTTCGATGTTACGTATAAAAATTGTGCTAAGATTTATCATTCTACAGTAAAAATATATATTTGCGTTATTTACTGATATTTTCTGATTCTTTCTTTACTGATTCATTTACTGATATTTTCACATATCAAAGATGAGATAAATTTAAATAAAAAAGCAATCATTTTAATAGTACGTAGAATTCAAGTTATGAATAAAAATTGAAATGTTAAAAGAGGCCTTTTTCTGTATTGAGAAGATATTAAAAATTTGGTACAGTAGCATCCCCTATAAGGGGCAATCAAAGAACAAGACATTTTGTCCCTTAAGTAGAGTGTTCCTTAATAAAAGGTAAATGCATATATTATTCAAAGAGACCGGGACAAACAATATTCTCCCTTAAAAAGAAGTGCTATTGGAGGTGTCCCTAACAAAAGATACTACTGTATTTTGAATGTGAAATTATTAAATTGTTTACCTTAAATTTCTAAATGTTTTGAAATGAAGTCAACTTTATGTAAAAGAATGTAGAAAGAATCAGTGCTTATGAGATTTGTATGCCACTCATATTATAAAAATTAACATATTGTGCAAAACTAAAAAAATACAAGAGAGTGAGACAAATATTAAGAGGTAACACATGAAAAATCAATTTAGAATTAGAATTGAAAACTCAATTTGAATGTAAGATCACTTTTAGGAAAAAAAATAACTGAAAATATTTTTAGTCAATAAAAATATTTTACGGATATGGAAATACGAATACAAACACAAATTCAGACGAAAGTTGTCATGAAGGTCAAAAAACGATCTTGAAAAGAGTCGGAAAAAAATCATTTTCAGATCTTCGTCATCACTGAGAAAATCACGAAACTCATATCGCAATTCTATTTTTAACATGAAAAGAAATATTTGAAGTGAGTGAACGAATAAACAGAAACATAGTTTGTTATCTTCAGGGTAATCCATTAATAAAATAGGGAAAGAAGGTTTTATTCTACGCTAAATGGCTTTTTTTCTATTTTGTATTTTTGCAACTCCCTGTAAGGTATCCAGCTTAATTTTAAACCATTCTCATTTTTTTAAAGATCATTAAAATTCGTTATATTTATATTATGATTATTAGAACACGCACTCACGCACGCACACACACACACACACACACA
>BMAW01083906.1:172180-230024 GCA_019974015.1 Nephila pilipes | reverse complement strand
TTTGCTTTTAATTTCTGTTCTCACATTTCAGTCTACTTATACAATTTAGTATTTTTCTTAGGATAGCTTCTTCCATATAGTTTTTAAGTCCTCACTAATGATGGATATACCTTAGGTTTTATACGTACAATTTCGGGAAGAAATTTGCTTTTAACCACGATTACTTTTATCCCCCGCCCCCCGTAAATGTTAGAGGTTTTCCGGTTGTAGAAGGAATGGCTTATTATTGGAATTTTATCTCACATGTATTAACAGGCTGTTCTTAAATATCTGCTTTGCTTTAATAAACAGAAATTCTGCTAGAGAAGAGCCTGTATATTATTATTCGTCCATTAAAAACTTTTTTAAAACAGAAGAATAAATATATAAAAACAGCTATTTCATTCCTTTTGGGATCAATTATCTAGAGAATTCGCTGGCGCAAATTAAGTAGGAACAAATAACCTTTACATAATATATACATTTGTAAACACCCGTAACATAGAATACAGTATTATCATCAAAACCTGGTGTCAAGGCTCTGTTATCTACAGGTAATTTTGAAATAAAAGTAATCTTCTCTGGAAAGTAACAATACAAGCATTTTCTTCAATAGCTACTCTAATGATGAAAACAACTTCAGCTAACCTTGATTACGATCTAGTCTGATCTAAGAATACAATATAAGAACTTAAAAGCTAATAATGTTTCGTTAATGCGAAACAACCGTTTTTGATAATAATGCATACTTGAATAAAGAAAATTGTCATATTTGTAATTTTGACTGTTTCGTTTTATGGTAAGTAATAATTTTTCCGATACTTTACAAAGTCAATACTCTTAAAATTTATTTTTTGTTTAAAATAATGTTATGTTCATTCGACTTTTCATTAAGTTATAAAAACCAATTTTCAAATAAGAGGAACAATATGTCCGTATCCGTATGCATATATTTTTTTAATACCCCACCCCTTCTCAATGAAGTAAAAAAAACTCTTAAACATCTTTACATATGAATAAATACTTTTCTCAAAAAATTTCAATAAATTCTGGTTTTCAATAAAAATTGCTATATTTAAGATGAAATTAGTTTGAATGTATTAATTATTTTCTTGATTTCTTTACTAATATAATATTTTCACACTTAAAAAGATTAACTCAATATATTCATAATATTTTATATGTTGCATAATTTAAAATTAATATAATATATAATCTTGCTTACCTGCCATGGCCAGGCATCCCAGCCATGCTATAATGATTAATCTCAGGACCATCCTGAATTGAGATAAATCTCAAAACCGATTTCGGTCGCTTATATACTTGGCCTTTGTGACCTCAGAAACTTCGTGTCCTTTGACCTCTTCCGTGTTGACTCTCATTGGGCATCCTCCACGAAAAATATATCGATTTATCATAGAAAGCGATGATCGATTTAGATTATATTTCCCCCCTCTTCTATTTTTTTTTGTACCCAACCCTTATCAAATCTCAGCAACTGGTGACACGATTATGCGAAAAATGTTAACAGTATGCCAATAATGCCTCCCATTTTGTTATATATACTATATTTATTAGTTAAATAGCGTTATCTCTACTTCCCCTACCACACACACAGCAGTTGATTGATTTGACCTATATATTTCTTTTCTTTGGAGCCATTTACCGATTTTTTTTGAACTTATACTTTGGTTTATTTATCTTAACTTTCTTTTAAGAGGGGATAAAAAGAGAATTTTAAGATCTTACGAAACTTGATAATTATCTTATGTTATTTTTTTCCTTGATTATGTGTCAATTATGCAAAAACTGTGTATGTTAAATACAGTACTTATCATCAAAAAAAATCGTGTTAATAAAAAGTCATTGAACATTTGTAAACATGTAAGAATAGTTAATAATGAGAGCTTTCTACTCTTACAAGTATTTTTTTTTAAAAAAATGCTACTACATATTTCCTTCCAGTAAAAAATAAATAACTATGAACAATATTCATTTTGTTTGTGCCTGAGGTAAAATATATTTATCAGGTTTTTTGAAATCATCATCAATTCTTTGTACGAATAGTTGAAGCTTTTGGTAAATTACAAATTTTAGGGTATTTTTTAAATTAAAAAATACCTACAGTCAAGAATAAATTCGAATTGAACTTCCCTTAAGGCAAGGAATAATAATAAATTCAGAATTTTTGTGTCCATACATTTCATGAGCCTTAGCAAATAACTATAAAATTTTCAACTTAGTTATATAAAACTTAAATCAAAATACAAACATAAGTATATTAATAAAACATAATATAATTGGAGCTTAAGACGATGTGTGCAAAAGACATTTAATTATAATTGTTTCAGAATTATTTTTCATTATAAAGGTACAGTGGTAAAAATTATTTAAAAAGTGATCGTGTTTAATGTTAAAAAAATTGCCCTTAAAAATATTTTCCTTTAAAGTTAATCAGAGAAAGAATAGTATGAGTAACTAAAAAATTATGTACAGAATAATAAATAAGTAAACAATAAAGGATAGATTTTGCTGTTTATATATTTAGTATTATTTGTTGTAAGTGTTATATAAGTGTTCATCGTCAAAAAATACTAGATGTTTAAATCAAAAACAATGCACTGATGAAGCGATGATCCGGCAGTTATTAAGCGTAATCGCGAAATATTTGAACGATCAAAGAAAGATGTGCAAAACAAAAATTTCTTGTCATTTAAATAATTTGTGTGAGCTGGTTTCACTATTATCTGCTATTTTATTGTTCCTTACATATATAAAATGAGTCAAAAGAGTAAATCTAATTAATTGGTTCATTATCAGTAAGAATTTTGTAAGATTATTGAGCTGAGTTTTCTTAAGAAATTATATTCATTTCTGAAACGGCTGTTAAACATTAATATCTATTATTCATTAAATTGTACGTGTTTTGTTTTCAATGTACGCTTCATCAAGTAGCAGATGCATTTGAGAAATAGTTTAAAACCTTTATGGGTTTTTTTTTTTATAATTAAGTAAATAAAAGAAAGTTTAATCAATTCTGAAGTTAACTTATTGCAAATTGGAGTTATGCGACTTATTAAACTAGAAGTTTTATGAAAAATACTCCTTTAGAAGTTTTTCAATTTAATAGGTAATGATTACTCAAAATAATTTTAAAATGAATACATTGATGAAAAACTAGATTATTTAAGATTTATTTGTTAAAAATTTCTTACATATAGAAATATTTCAAAAGAATCATAAAAAATATATTTGCCATAACATTTTAATTTCATATGAAAATTATAAGAAAAAAGAATCAGTTTTATTACATGGGATTTATTGTATTTTAATCTAACTGTCATCGCTCTCTCTCTCTCTCTCTCTCTTGGCTTACGGAATACTTTGATTTTTCGCAAGGTGTTTTAAATTTAAGTTTTCTTTAAAATTTAAAAATTGAGTTGGTTATACATTCAGTTTTATTCAATTTCAAAATGTTATGCAAATGTTGTAATTTCAACTTTATTTTCTACTTAAAATGATGTATCAAAAATTTTGTACTTCATTTTAAAATTTTTTTTTATCCTTTGATGTTAAGATACCATTTACTCATTTTCAGTAGATCATCAATTATATAATCGGAGCTTATAAATCTCGATTAAAGTATTTATTACGCTTTTTCACTTATTAAGATCATTAATAAAGATTGATTACTTAATTGAAATGGTAATTCTCTTTAAAATTGGC
This sequence comes from Nephila pilipes, assembly GCA_019974015.1. Taxonomy (NCBI): domain Eukaryota; kingdom Metazoa; phylum Arthropoda; class Arachnida; order Araneae; family Nephilidae; genus Nephila; species Nephila pilipes. Next base: position 226,319 of record BMAW01083906.1, on the reverse strand, counting down.
AAATGTGTCTTGATTTTACTGATGGGAAAAGTTTTTAAAGAATTTTAGTAGTAAAGAATACACAATGAAATGTTGTTAGATATGCAAGCAATCAATACAATTAATTTTCTATTCAATGAAATTTCACAAATATTTATGTATATTTGTAAAGTAAGAACATGATGTCTTATAAATTAACAGATAGTGTTGTATCCTAAACTTTTTAATAAATTTTCTCTTATTCTTAAAAAAATTTTAGTTTGATTATTCATATCAATTAAATATAATTTTAATTAAAAGCTCTTAATATTGTTGCACATGTAACAATCTGATAAAACTCTTCATCTATTCATTAAAATATAGTAATTCTAATTTTATTTCAAATATACTAATTATTCATTTTAGAGGAAAATATTTAGCATACTAAGGAAAGCTGTATACTTACAATAGATATTTTGCCTTATTTACAAACTTTAGTGTTTATTCATTGTATGTTCTAAAAATGTTTTAAACTGAATTCATAGAAACATAATTTTAAAACGTGTAATTGTATATATGTAAGTTATTCTTATTGTAGACTTCACGGTCATACGAGTAATAATACTTTGCTTCATGAGCAGGAGAACAATTTATTTTGGTCCTTATAGCATTATTTTGTTGGTTTATTTTATGTTAATTATCCAAAATAGGCTTATTTCAAAATTAAATAAGCAAAATAATCGTTTTGCAATAAATTGCAAACGAATAGAAATTAATATTATCGTTTAATAATTAACTAATTTGCTCTTATGTATATATTTATGTATTTCAAACTTTTTTATTTTCGCAGTCTAGAGAGATTTAGACAGAAAGCAAGGAAATTAAAGAAAATTATTGCACAATGCAGATTTTAAAGTTTGATGAGAGCACAGTAGCCAAAAAACAAATAGTACTTATACATCATGGAATAAAGCAGAAAAAGACTTTATTGACAGAATGGCGTTAAGAAAAAAAAATTGTCTGGACATGAGGAAGAACAACAAATCAAAGTCCATCACTAAGGGATAGGAGCTCCCCTAACTACAATGGTTGTGTGACACTGTCTGTTCATAATCAGTACCAAACTATCCAGCAGTTCTTGAGGTAAGAGTTGCAGCTCTTCAAGGAACATATGTTTCAGCTGTCCGCTATTCTCCGGAGGGTGCGATCTTGATTCCAACAGTATTTCCAAAGCATTTCACTCATGTTATAGGGGACTTAAATCAGAGGAAAACGACGGTCAATCTATACTGCAGATATCCTCACTGTTTAGAAGCTCCTCAACAGCAGAAGTCCTGTGTAGACGAGCATTGCCGTCCTCAAAAATAAAATCTGGACAAATGACAGACACTCGCGGAGAAGACGAACATGTGGGAGGATAATTTCATCACAGGATCGATCTCCGGCAAGTGAGCCGCTGTCGGAAATATGGAGCTCCGTTTGAACATTCAGCATAGTGCCTCACCACACAAGCACTCCAGGACTACTACAACGGTCTGTTTCCCTGATGTTAGTGGAATGAAACCATGTCTCTCCCTCCCTACGTATCAAATGGCTCTAAGAATCGTTGTTCAAATTCAAAAGATTCTCATCAGTAGTTAAGTAAAATGTGACTCCAATGGTGAGACGTCCAGTCTTGAGTTTTTGACACCACTGTAAGTGGTGCCACCGATGGGCTGATGTTAATGGAATGTAGCGTTCAGGACGATGAGCAAACAGGCCACTTTTATGCATACGTGTGACCACAGTAAGTCATGATATACAAAATATATTATTAAAAATGTAACAAAATGCATTACTCATCACATATTTAATGCTTATATTAGAGTAATATAAGCGATACTCATTCCTATTAGTGGCGCTTGCGAGCTAAAATGTGCTCTAGCGCCATAAACCTACATACATTCACTCGCGGCATCCTCTTAGCAATGTCTACATTCAACTCTCGTCGACTGAAGTCCGGCGAGGTATATTTATATTAGAAAACTTGTGTAAGAAAGCATGAACTGAAATGAAGTGCGTCCTTTTCTTCGTATATATATACCTCTCGAAAGGCTGGACATTCGAGATAGATTTTCATCTTCCTGTTATGCTGAAATTTGTAGTTAATTTATGTTGATTACATTTATGCTGAATTTATAATTAAATTATTCTTAATTATTTTTGTCAATAAAATCTCGAGTTGAGATTCAATCTCGTTCTCTTTATTTAGACTTGCGTGAACTTCCTGTGTGACAATAATATTAAAAAGGATTATAAAATCAAAAATATAATTTAAAAAAATTCTGAAAGCTAAAATCCAAAAAATAAATAAATAAATAAATAAATTAAAAAGGAAAAAAAAACACACATACATACATACATATATATATATATATATATATATATATATTAGACGTAGGTCTTGGAAGGTGGGTTTTTGATGAATGAAATGATTTCAAATCACATAATTTTTCTTGAAGACAAACGATTATAGTTCCAACAGTTAATTGCTATTATCTTAAGATTGCTCAAAATATTTTTACAATAGCAGAAAAAAACACCAAAATCGCTTGATTATTAAATGAAACGCGTGTCTCTCTCTATATATACACTCATTGCCATAAAAATTTGTGCACAAAGAAAGAGTTGTCATAATAAGACGAAATTTGCAATTTCTGTAATTACAACGTTGATGTTAGTGATTATAAAATCAAAGTAAAATGATCATTCATTTACTGTAAGAAAAATTACAAATAAATGGAGGATTTAGTATCTTGTTGGGCTAGCTCTAGCTTGAATGCATGACGTGATACAGACGGGCATTGGGACATACATTTCCTGTATGATGTCCTGCGACATCTCGTTCTACAGTTGTTTTAAACGCGCCTTTCATTCGACAAAACTCGTAATCTGTCCGACTTGCCTTCCTACACATCTACCTGACACGTAGTTTCATGCCAATTTTCATAACAATCCTACTCTTACTTCTTGGTGCGTAAATCACACACACACACACACACACACATATATATAGTTGTTACGATCCAACGTTGACGCTTTCTAGGAACGTTTCACATATACTGCTGTTTGTAGAAAATGCAACACCATGAAAGAATCATCAGAATCAAATGAAATTTAATGCAGAAACGACTTGTACTGATACAAATAAATGATGAAATTTTCAAAACAAAAGAAACAAATTAAGCGTCCGAAATCAGTATTTGGTGCAGCCACCATGCGCTGCAATAAGTGCTGCTATACGACGTGGCATGGAGTCAAACAGATGTTGAATATCTGCTTGAGGAAGAGAATTCCATATCGCTTGTATGCGCAACCAAAGTTCGTCTTTGGAAACTGCAGGACGCGTATCACGAGCGAGACGCCGACCAACCATATCCCACACGTGCTCAATAGGCGACATATCCGGTGAATAAGCAGGCCAAGGAAGAAGTTGCATGCGTTGTGCTGAACAGAAGTCTCGAACAGTCCGCGCAACATGTGGGCGTGCATTATCCTGCTGAAAGATAGCTCCAGGGATGCCTTGAAGGAAAGGAACGACTTCGGGCTGTAGCACTTCACGGACGTACCTGTTGCTATTGAGATTACCCTCAATTCGTATCAAATTGGATCGTCCATGATACGAAATCGCACCCCAGACCATAACTCCGGGTGTTCGACCACTATGTCGTTCAATAATACACTCAGGAAGGCAGCGTTGACCGGCATAACGTCTAACACGAACACGGCCATCATGGGTCCACAAATTGAAGCGTGATTCATCTGAAAAGACAACTTGGTGCCAATCAGCTCGCCTGTCTCTGTGCTCAAGAGCCCACTGCCGACGCAGCCGTCGATGATTCGCCGTGAGGGGAATCCTGTATAAAGGCACCCTTGCACGCAATCCACGGCGCAGCAGACGACGACGAATTGACGAAGCCGACAATTGTACACCTGTAGCAGTAGACCAACGTGCTGCCAGCTGCCTGGAGGAAGCTGTGCGATCATTCACCGCCATGCGGAGCAGGTGTCGATCATCGCGCTCTGACGTCACCTTCTGTCGTCCAGTGCCTGTTTTTCGAGTTGTTCGGTGCTCGTCGGTCCACTGCTTCCAAACTCGCATCACTGTGGAACTGTTCCGCTGCATACGAGCTGCTATTGCGCGATAGGAAAATCCTCCTTCTCGAAGGCCGATTATCCTCCCTCGTTCAAACTCCGTAAGTTGCTTGAATTTCTTATTCTTCCGTCGTGGAGGCATACTCAGGTCTCACTAAACGTTTGCCACTAACAAATAATCATAGACTTTTTTCAACGTCCCGCTACAGCACTTTATTTATACGCTTTCAGCATCAATTCAGAGGGCGCTGCGCGCGCCGCGCACGCGCGATGGCTCTGAAACTTTATTAATTTGCATAATATCCTATAATTGACATTTGCTGCGAATTTCATTTGATTCTGATAATTCCTTCATGGTGTTGCATTTTCTACAAACAGCAGTTTATAAAGAGGGAAAGACATTTACAGAGGATGCATCAGTCAGCTGAGGAAAGCTTCAGTATGATTCTTTCGCCTTCGCTACAAATTTGGCGAGAAACTTTGCGAATTTGTTGACAATATGTAGGTTCGAGAAAAGCCTGGAATCTTGGCGAAATCTCCACTGGATGGAAAGTTAAGGAATTTTCCCTGTTACACCATACCTATCCGGAGCGGCAACAAATACAGATAAATGAGAAGTTGAAGCGAATCGATTTGAGTGTTTTGGATAGGCTGAGAGGATCTGATTAGGAACCTGTTGGTTACCAGAACGAGTGAGTCGGCCAAGAAGTGTCCTGTATCTGCAAGGGAATGTCGGATTCTGCTTTGAAAGTGCAAAGTATTACTGCTGAAATTTGTCCGAAGTGCGAACTAGTAAGCTGGTGAGCTGAATGGTATGAAAAGTGCTTTCACCCTTATTATAAATGCTGTTTGTTCCTGTTGTGTCACTAATCTGTGCAAGTGCTACTTGTCCTGGTTTTGCTGTTAATATGATGCCTTTCTTTGCTACATGTGTTCTATCTGTAAGTTACATTTGTGAATAAAGTTTCATTTTCCCTTATCCTCCACGTTTTACTGATTTTCCTTGAATACCCATAGGACAGCGGAGAATTTCGAAACAATATATATGGGTTACCCGGAATGTTTGTGCCAATTTTAAAGGAAAAATTAAATGAAAGGAATTTTCTAATGATCAAAATAGATGGAAATTCGAGGGCAAGAGGCTTGGTGAATTTTGGGGATGGGGTAAAACATTCCAACCGTGCTCTAACAACTTTTGTTGAGTTGTCAAAGACACCTGAGGCCATGCATTATTCTAATAAAACACGACGCTCATCCGATTTGCTATTTCCTGGACGTTTTTTCAGTTGCTATCTTTAATTCGTTTGTTTGTTAGCTCTGCTTTTTCGTTTGTTAGTACTCCTTTTTTTTATTTTGTAAAGGCTCATATAATGCAAGATTCCTTTCCAATCCCATTAGACAAATAGCTGACCTTCTTAAGATGAAGATTAGCTATTGGGGGTGGCTAATGGTGACTCATTCCGCTAACCATTTTTCATCCCCTTCACTACTTGCTTCAAAATTGGTGACTGCGTTTATAGAGTGAGTCGAAAATGGGAATTCAAAATATCCCAATCAAATCGTAGGGAGCCCATATTTCAAAATGGTTTCTCAAGCAAAGCTTCACTAAATATTCATGAATGGTGCATTTTGATTTTAACCTTTCTGCTAATTTACGTGTCGTTCTGCGTGGGTTATTCTCGATTAGTGTTTTAATCTGGTCTTCATCTGTGATAGAGGGCCTACCCGGACGATCATGATCTTCAAGGTTGAAATCACCAGTTTTATACCTAGAAAATATTTTCCACTCAATTCTTTCAGCTACAGTATCTTCGCCATAAACAGCGTATATCTTGTTTACCCCTTGTGTAGCATTTTTGTCTTTGTGGTGAATAAGAAGCATTAAATGCCTACAATGTGCTTTGTTTGCTTCCATATTCAAGGCGTCTAAAACTAACTACAATTAACGTATTGTAGCCAAACTTTTTTCCAAGTATGCCTGAAGTATTGTGTTTTAGAATATGTACGCCTGTCATTTGTTTTCAATCATTCTGATATATGTAGACCTGTCCTTATGCCACCTATTGAAATTTGACACGAATTTTTCGGTTGACCCAATACATATAAGGATCCCAATAAATTTTCAACAGTCACTAATGGATATCATTCTTACAATACACAACTAAGTAAATTATTACAAAATTTTTTTTTACAAGATACTATTAATAATTGTAATAAAACTGCTGTAATTAAAAATATTTTAAATATTATTAAGAAGAAAAAAAAACAAAATATTTACTATACATAGTTACGATTTTGAAGACCTCTTTAAATTGATGAATAAAGATGATTTAATGAATGTTCTATTGCATATTTATAAGAATTATAATATTGATGAATTAATTTCTTTTGATAAATTCAAATTTTTAGTTAATATTGTATTTAGAGCAAATTGTATTAATAATAAAATAACGGTATTCCACAAGGAGGGCGGGCGAGTAATAATGCGACAAATGTTTACTTACTTAATTATGAAAATAATTATATTAATAGAGAGGCAATTCTTTTATTTATAGATAAAATATGATCTATTGGTTTTGAATTATGATAATCCTTCTGAAGCTATATCTAAATTAATTTTTTATTCTAGATATTTAAATCTAATGCAAACAAACAGTAATAAATATGAAAAAGAATATTTTGACATACATTTAAAAGTTATAAATAAGAAAATTATTATAAATATTTTTAACAAGATAGACAGCTTTAAATTTCATTTTAATAAAGTACCTTTCCAGTATAACTGTTTACATATTTCTATTTTCGGAAATATTAATAATTATAATATAAGAAATAATAATTTAGTTAAATGTAATATGTTAGAAATAACTATGAAAACCATATGACACGTGTTACATGAATGCTAATTATTTTATTAATTTTATTAACAAGCATTAAAAATTTTGCATATATGTGGGATCTAAGACCTGCTGATCTATAATCCCGGAGGGTAGCTATGATGCTTGCAGAGCGCCACCTAGCACTTCGAGAGAGATATGACGTAGTGAGATGTGACGTAGATGGAGAAGGAGCCAGATGCTGAATAAGACGGTTCAGGAAATTGCGCTTGGAGATCAGATTGTGCTGGACGTTAAAGCTGTGATGACGCGAGTTGAATGAATTTGTTTTGTGTTTTTATGTTCTGTCCTTCGTCAGCAAATAAACTGTGCGTGTGTAATAAGTAGTCATTATTTTGAATCTTTACACGCACCACATATATAATGTCTACACTTGTATATGTATGGGCATGCACACAGGAGTCCTAAATTGAAGTCACAAACACGTTCTTCTTTATAATTAAAAACTTCTACCAGATAAAATGATAAAATTTATATTCTGTATATTTTGAAGAACGCGCGGCTAGCACTATAGTGACACCCAGTCTAGTATAAATGGTGTTTAGAGTTAGTTTTGTAGCACAACGCGTAAAATTCGACAGTTTAAGCATCTGGAATTTTTGTATTCAGTGTTGTGAATATAGGGTTAAATCTCACAATTTTCACTGATTTTGTCTTGAAAAATGAGTTCTCATAATCGTTTAGATTGTCTATCCACGATCTTGTCACTAACAGTCCTCTAGGAGAATTTTCGGGCCTTAGAAATTATTTTTATTAGAAAGCTTCCTCCGAAGAAGAGAACGTGATCATGCTAATTGAGACTGATATATATATAGTATAAGCTTTCAAGAAAGAGAGGGGAGAAATAGGATAGACTTCTAGCTGATTGTTCTGTAGATTGATAGATTGATAAATAAAATGTTTTAGAATATGTTGAGCCTTCCTTCCGACCCCAAACCCTTACAAGAGGATTCAATGAAACGGAGAATAGTTGGCAAACTTGAAGCTGGACATACTCAAGCGAAGGTGACACTATGGTTACAAGGGGCACCAAAAGTAATGTACAGGGTGTGGAATCAATTCCAAACAAATGGTACAATCACCAGGACGCTCTGCCAATGCCAACCAATGACACCATGCGATGACACCTTTACAGGATCCCTACTTGACATTCAGTGCACGACGACATAGGCACGGTGACAGAGCTTTCTCGTGACCTTCTGCTGCGTCTGAAATAAGAATTTCCAGGCAAATAGTATACAGATGCTTAGCAAAGAAGACCCTTTAAGCCCGGTGTCCTGTGGTTTGTCTCCCACTGAGCGTATTATACAGAAGTGCTCGTTTGTCATGAAGCTGAGCAAACCATTCTTGGATTCACTAATAGTAGGGTGTGTTCTTTTCATTGATGAATCGAGATGCAGACCACAGAACGCCTATCGGCAAGTCTTTACCTACGGAGAATATGGATATCGCTGTCATCCTTCCAACGTAAGGGAAATCAACCAATTTGTTGGTAGAGGAATCCTCATCTGGGACGGTATCATTTTTGGCAGAGATACACTACTACACGTATTTGATGCGGGTAGTGTCACCACGCAACGCTATAAGGATGACGTCTTTGAAGCCTACGTGATGTTTTTCTGCTGTGGTGCAGACCCAGAATTCATTCCTTTTATGGACGATAATGTGAGGCTACACAAAGCTCTCATTGTTGACGATTTTCTTGAAGAAGAGAATACTCACCGTATGGACTGCTCCACGAAAACTCTGGATCTCATTCTAATAGAACATGTTTGGGATGGTCTAGGAAAAGCCATTGCAAGACGTCAACCACTTCCCAGGACCCTCCAGCCATTAAAAATCGCACTTTCAGAAGAACGGGCTTTATTACCTTCATTAGCAGTATAACGGTTAGTTGTGTGGCTTGTAAAGCAGTGCACGGTTACCACACACCATATTAGACGTACCTTTCTTGAAATATAATGCATCAGGATTTGACCGTTTTTGTTATTACATGTATCTTATCTAATGATGTTAATATTTTAAGAAGTTTTTTTATTTGAAATTTTGCTACCTGGGGGGGCGATACATAATTTTATTAATATCTCTTTTTATGATTATTTAAATGTTTTTAAACCTACTATTTTTAGTAAGTTTATTTACTGCAAAAAATTTAAAAATATTATATTGATTTTCTTGGTGTAAAAGTTTTTTGAAATAATTTTTAAACAGACAGGATAAATAATTTTTTTTAGTTTTGTAAAATCATTCAGTTGTGTTTGGCTGTTTAAAAAATGTAGTATTATCAACCCATATTAGTAAGTTTAGCAACATCAAATTGTTTTCCGGGAATAAAAGTTTTATAATCTTTGTAGTTAAAAAAAAGCTTTTTAAATGTGTATAAATAAGTACAAATTATTTTTAATATGTTCCGTTTATTTACTACAGTTTAAAAATGTAATTGTTTCCTACGTTTTCTTCTTATTTCTTCGGTTTAATTGTTCTTGGTCTATTGCATTTATGATAATGTTTGAGACAATATTTGAATTATATTACCTTCATTTCTGAATTTTCTCATTTCTTATTCTCTTCAGATTTCCTTTATATTTTTTGAAGTAAAGTTATGTTTATTTACCTCGACTATAGTTTTCTAAAATGTTAGTTTTAATTTTGCCTAGAATTCAATTTTTTATATTTGATACATATTCTTGATTTTCTGTTATACTTTATTTAGGTAATTTTAAGGTATTTTTACATTATAATACTTTGTATGCTTTAAAATTTTTGAGAATAATTTTCAGTTGAATAGGTTATGGCAATTTGAATTTTTCTAATTACTTTAAATACTTCTGTAATATTTGTAATTTAATGAGTCTTACATTTTAAAAAATTTTGATTTTTATTAGTTATAAGTTGTAATTTATTATGATTTTATATGTAAAAACAGTGTCTTTTTAACATTGATAATTACTCGCACACACACACACACACACACACACACACACACACACACACACACACACACACACACACACACACACACACACACACACACACACACACACACATATATATATATATATAAATGATTGAAATAAAGCATCTAGATTTCAGTGAAAACTGAGACTAGAACATTTTAGGCGAGTATTTAAGTACGATTGTTGGCGAATTTCATCGAGAGACGTCCCTTTTCTTAAATTCTCAACCAACACTCAGATAAGGGAGAGGAAGAGGTTTTAGCTGACATATAAACTGTCAAATGATCTCCAGTCGACTTGTAGAAGTCGAAGTGCATCTTCTGAACAACGTCTTCATAGATAAACGCGTGTGGATTTTAGTCTTCTTTCCCTTGTTCCCACGTTCTGTGCTGTCACTGGAAATAAGCTATATGTTAACAAATCGAGGTTTCTTGTTTAAATTGTGTATCATTTAAAGGGAATTGTGTAAAAAAAAGTCCCGTAAATAATTGATAAAAAGAATGTGTAGAAAGTTACTGTGGGAAATTTCAGATAATGTTGTCATCACGAAGAAAAATTATTGTGAGAAATAAAAAATGCTCAAAAAGAACTGAAACGCTTGCCTAATACCAATATTTGGTGATTGTACAAAGAAAAAGGGGAAAAAATTGTTTGATTCATTGTTTAGAAATGGTACTAATGAAATCTTTATTGGTATATTGTTAGTAAACTGTAAACAGCTTTACTTTCAATTTTTATTTATAGCTTTTAAAACCTTTTTTGTTTACTGTTTTAGAAATTACAATGAATAGTGGAAACTAAAAATAATTAATTAATTAAAATATCAAATAGAACTTTCATCAATTGCTTTGTATCATGGTGATTAGAAAAGTGATCTGAAAATCGTTGCATAGGTAAAAAATACTTTTATTATTTTTTTATTTCATTAATTTTATTACGATTGTCTATTTTGATTCCAATTATATTATTATACCTTCAAAATGTAAATGAAGTTCTGTTGTCGTGCTTATTGTACTTATCAAAAAATGTGAAGAGAGTACTTGTAACCAGAAAGACAATCCTGAAAAAATAATTGATGCCTGCACGTCTTTATTAGTCTCAGGTAGATAAAATCAATGAATACCTATCAATTAATATTTTTTTCACTTAAATATTCCATGCGCGAAATCAAGTTACAACTTCTAAACTTACACATTTATTCAGCAGTTTTAGAATATATATTTATTGTTTCTACAGTTATTTTTGTGGATTTACAAAGCATTAATCATATAATTAATTATAATATATAAAAGAATAATAACATGTATTTATTCATTGTTCAGAAGCATATTAAAAATGAAATCATAATACCAAGGAAAAATTAATTTAGAAAAATGAAATTTAGACAAAGCCTTTGTCTAACCAACATATTTATTTGACTATAGTTTCAATATCACGGGTTAAAGAATGCGTGAGGAGAGCTATTTAAATTGGAAAATGGTGGTACAATAATAACCGCTATAATTTTGAACCGATTTTGAATGCAAGTATGCAAACGTGCATGAATTGAAAGGTGACCGTATATCATTTATGAGGTGAAACCATACTCTTTATACTTGGTCAGTCAAATCAGCAACAGTTTGTGCTGGCTGTGGATGCAGCTTAATTTGTCGTGTAATAATATCCCATACATGTTCTATGAGAGAAATATATAATCTCGTAGGCCAAAGCAATACATTGACTCTCAATAAACAGAACATGTTGATGTATGGGTGTAGGATGAACTTTATCCTGTAGAAAAATGCCCCGTGGTTACTGATCAAGATAGGCAACACAACCGGATTAAACAAGAGTAGTACAAATTTATTGTCAAGGTGTTTGGGATAACGTCAGGAATGCTCCTGCTTTCATAGGAATCTGTTCCCAGACAATAACCCCTGGTGTAGGTGCAGTGTGTCTTTGCCGTAGACAGTTTGATTTCAAACGCTCACCTGGACTATTTCTAACCAACATATGACCACCTCTGGCGCCAAGATAGAAACGATCTCAACTGAGAACATAACAGATCTTCACTCCGCTATCTAATGGACTGTAATTTGACACTACTGAAGTCACAATTGGTAGTGATTTGAAGTCAGTGACAAGAACACTGTAAAGTTTCTGGCTCGGAACTATTCCGTATAACTTTTGTGACAATAAAAGCTCGAATATCTGCCGCATTTGCAATATGATGCTCCACAGCCTTGCGGCAAATGCGGCGTTTTCGCTGTCAGTAGTAACCCGAGTGCGTCCGGATACCATGAATGTCCCCTCTCAGGACGACTGCCGGCAACAATCATGCACACTGGATACATTCATGCTAAATCTTTCTATAATATCACGAAAAGAAATTCCACTTTATCGCTGTCCTCATACACAGCCTTGTTCAAACTCAATAAGCTGTTGATACTGCCTTTTTTGTCTTCTTAAAGGTAACCATGATTCATATCTAGTTCACAACGCCCATCTGAAAGCCAAATACGCTCACATAGTTTACTTCACGTATTTAAAGCAAACGGAATTTGTTGTTTTGAAATTGGAAAAAGCATCATCTTTTAGATGTGCAAACACGTCTCCCAAATATTATTTATCTAGAACAACTTCTCAGTGTTGGAATTTTATTTTCCGCCACTATACATAAATGCTTTAGAATTTCATTACAACGTGAATTAAAGTTTTAATAAAAAGAGATTACTTTCGTAAGGGAAAAAATCTATTATTGTAACTATGCAGTAAATTTGAAAATTATTTTTGTCAGTAATCGAATTTCTTAAAGCACAAGGCAAGATAGGGATTATAATTTGCACTTTCTTTAACACTAAAAAACTGTTAATGAAATATTCTTGTTTTATGGGGAAAACATTTTACTTCTCTTTTACAAATATCTTTATTAAGAGAGTTGGTATGTAAAATTTTAAATAAAATCAGAGCTATCACTTACTTTTTTAAGAATCAATCCTTAAAAATTAATTAAATTTTTGAATTTCTGTAACTTCTAATTAAAATGATATGACACAATTACTTTTAAAACTAAGCTTTCCTTACGGTTTCCTGGATGGTTTTATAAATTTTCGCCCGATAACTCTTCATGCATTTTTATGTTACGAACAATTATGTTAAAATTGAAATAGGGTTTATAATATCAAGCACTTAAGAAAATTGTATAAAATTACATGCATACCTTTATAGAAATGAACTTAAAAAAAAACACATGCTCATATGAATCGGATTAAAATTTATTTTTATTATATTTAACCAAAAATAACCTAAATATTGTAGTTTTAAAATCTTGCTCTATTTTTTATCAAAACAATTTGTTTAGCGACAATTTATGAGCAACTCATAAACAAGCCGATTATATTCGACAGATGGAAATAAAAAAAAATAGTATAGAACTTAAAATATTTCAGAAATAACTAAAATAAATGCTTTCCTAAAAAAAGATTTCCAAGTCACATTGGCAAACTGTCAAAAACGTCAATTCATTGATAATCAGATACTATAAATGAGAAATTGTTGCGTAAACAGGACTGAGAAGTACGTCAACCACCTACCATTTCCGAATGAAATTTATACTCCGAAATTCTAGAATCAAAAATATATTTTTTAAATTTTGTTTTTCTCTGAAGCATTATCAACTACTTTCACCGATCATTTTGTTATCTCTGATGTCAGAGATTAATAGGTCTTGAATGAAAAAAGAAGAGTCTTAAGATTCTGAAAATTAAATGACTTGCATTTTTTAATTTTGGAAACACATATATTCATCCAAATGTCTGTTCTATAATTTTTTTTTACAAAAATTTCTTTGATTAATTAAATATTTTTAATTAATCACATTTAATCCGATATTCCATTAATACTCGTTAATTTATTAAATACATATTTATTGAAAGAAATTATTTTCCTATAAGTAATACTGCGTAAAATAAATTAAAAGTTTTATGCGATTTATAAATTTTATATTACATTTCTCAGAAATACAGATTTTATCGTTGGTATTGCGATACGCGTATTGATTGATCTAAATTCATTCAAAGTATTTCTTTCTGTCTCAAACTTCCTAAAGTATTATAAAAGATATTCATGGTAGTATAAATATAAATAATTTTCAAATTTAAAATATTAAATCTTCTGTTATTTAACCAGATGAATACTTACAAAGAAACAGCACTAATAAAGCTATTGGTAGAATCTATATATATATTAATTTGATGCATTTTATTTATATAAATAAAAATACTTATTTACATTATTTTTGTGTATTATATCTATATTTGTATCATTTTTTTTCGGGAAATTAGGGTTATAAAGTAAGTTATTTTACCCTCTTCACAGATCACCCGAGGAAATTGTTTATTAATTTAAGGAAAATCTAATGAACTAGAAACGATTTCTTTTAAAAATATTAAAAAGTTATATCCTACAGAATTAAGTAAGAGAGTATTAACAGAATACGATCCAGCACCAACTGTCACTATACGATGAAATTATGGGTTAAAAAGTTATTTAATATCTCAAATACTAAAAAATAGTTATGAAATATCCCGAATACGAAAATAAAGTTATTAAATATCTCGAATACAAAGTTATTAAATATCTCGAATACAAAGTTATTAAATATCTCGAATAAAAATAATTATTAAATATCTCGAATAAAAATAATTATTAAATATCTCGAATAAAAATAATTATTAAATATCTCGAATAAAAATAATTATTAAATATCTCAAATAAAAAAAATTATTAAATATCTTGAATACTAAATATGTCTCTGAACTGAAATACAATTTTTTCTGGAATGAGTATATCCCTTTCATAAATATTTTAAAACTGTTTTATTAATGTATATGATAATGATATACATTAATTTTCGTTATTTTACTTTAGGTAAATTTCTTTTTGTGTGCGTGTGTTTTCAAAACAACTTGAAATTTCTTATTTAGGTAAAGTCTGAATCTATGAAATGATGAAATTTCATAAAAAATTAAATCTTGTTAATGTTTCTATATCAAACATTTACATATCTTATATGCTTAAAATAGCTTTATTAAAATCTATTTTTTGATAATCTTTCACTCCATTCAGCACATACTTCTGTACTTCTAGTTCTGAAAAATAAACTGCATGCTAAAAATAATTCAAAGTAAAAAAATCGCGCACCAGTATACTCTGAGTTTCGCTAAGGTGTTTTTTTAAAAAAATATATCTATTTTTTATAACTTCGTCATCATAGAAGCCTTCTTGGCAGTTATTTTTTCCTTACATTTTTTGATATCATAGTGCTATAAAGAGAAAGAAATTATCTTTTTCTGTATGTTGTATATACATATAAAGGAATCGCAGAAAAGGAACATTCACTCATAGCAATTAAAACAAATATCTCATATTTAATTCATTTATATCGATGGTGCTAAAAACTAAGCAGGAGTAAATATGAGGTAAATAAAAGCAAGAGAAAATATTGAGATAGATCAATTTACCTGAATACATTAAGTATCAAATTGGCTACTTAAGTTATGTTAAAGAATATCAAGTCAATAACATGCCATATATTTATCTCTAAAGTTCATACATTAGAGAAGAATTTTTTGCATAAACCTCAGATTGATCACATATTCCAGTAACGTTATAAACAATTTTACCACAGATTCCGACTTTAAATCAACTTTATATTAAAATGTGAGGCAAAAAAAAAAAAAATCCTCTACAGAAACAATTTTTAATTTTTATCAGTTCATTTTAATCCAGAAATATGAGCAATAAATTCTTTTCTTTTCGAAGAAAATTCTAGCGATGATCACTCAGACAAAACATTTTTCTTTTATTTTTGAAACCATGTACATAATTTTCCAGACTTTTTTTGAGGTAATAGTTTATTTTTTCAATTTTAGTACCCAAACTGTTTGTTTTTTAAAAAATTTTGAATAAAAATTTGATATATCTAGTTTCATTAGGTTCTATAAATAAAAGGTTCGTTGTTTCTGGTCACTATCAATGCTGAATACGAATGCACGCAAACGTGTACACTACCAGTCATTTGATTAAATGCACTACCAGGAACCTGTTGTAATTGCTGTTTTTATAAAAAAAACAAAACGAAAACTTTGTTCTTAGTAAAGTCATCGTTATTTGAACCACAATTTTTTTTTTTTCAATATCTTTTTATACGGTAATTACTTGAGAGGAATTAAAAACATAGAAAAAAGGAGGAGTTATTGTTTTTATGTAAATACACCATATAAGGTAAAATAATTCTTTTTAGTTTAATAAAAATTTTTTTAGTTATTCCATATTTTTATTTATACACAATGGAAAATAAAGAATCATTAAAACTAGTGGATAAGAATCAGAATGCTAACGTTTCGCGCACATTTAAAAATAACGCACTCAAGCATAACACTCTTTTTGAAATTATTGTGAATGTATGCTATAATCTCTTCTGATAATTTCGTTTTATGAACGACATTTCTGTTAGCACTATATTATGGTATATCATTTAGAAACATCTGTTTATTATATTTCCGAATAACAGTGTTTAATTTTTAGTTTTGAAGACACAGTAAAATTTAGAAATTACTTATAAATATATTTGATGAAGACCACTGAAGTTCACTTATTATTTATAAAATTCAAAACCATAATTTGTAGATTCAAATCAATTTTCAGGATGTAAATTTGTGTTGATATTTTCGATAAGAGACAAAGTATAATGCAAAATTAAAATGTTTAAGGAATAAGATATATAAATAAACAACATGATATTAAAATCTGAATATATTTAAAAAAATAACCTGAAAATATCATAATTTTTCACAAATATATACAAAATACACATATAAATGAAGAGGTATTTGAATGTTTCAAACATTAATAGATGGATGTTAAGAGATTTTTATAAACACTATTTATTTATCTATTTAATATGCCAAATCAAAATTAATATTCATAATCTTATCATTTCTACACAAAGTGCTAATCTTGATACATAATGTCCAGTTTTTTAATAATCTCAAATAAAAATCAATGTCTAAAAATATTTTATATTGTAAAGATGCATTGGAATTTGTTTTCAATAGCATTCCCTAAAAGTGAGCCACTAATTATATTGTCTATATCTAGTGATGTAGTATTTTTGTGAAAATAGATTGAAATGTTTTCAGATAAGGCTACCCATTTTCTGAATTTTCCTTCCCACAGAATTAGCAATAGGAGTCGAAAGGTTAGGTAAAATATTATTGGAAATGAAATACAGAATGCACTCATATAATCTAACGATGACAGAGCAACTTGACCTTACAAGAAAAAGTTTCCAAGCTAGCATAATTTTACTTATCAATATCGATGGCAGTGTTTATCTATTCTTTCCGATAAAGCCAACAATTTCTTAGTAAGTAAGGAACTTATATGGAGATCCTATTTTAAACACAAATTACCCAAGTTCTTATTTCAAATAATCTGATGATAATTAGACAGAAATAATACGACACTTCATTATTGATTTCTCTGTTTACTTTTACAATTTTGTTCTTATGTCTATCCCTCTACATTCCAGTCCTATATCTTAAATTAAAAATTGCATATATGAAAACTCTATGATAAATCAAAATTCTGTAATAAATATTCTTCCAAACTTACTAGAATAATTTAAGTTTTTCTTAATTCTAAGAAAAAGATTATATAACACTTTATGAGCAGTACTTTTATAATGTGTGAAAAGTTTTATCTATTATCATCAAAATCTTTCTTTATAATTCAAAGAGGGATAGCCAATGATCTTATAAAAATGTAGCTAAATCTTTAAGAAATGCTTTAATTTTCTTCATTTATTTGAAAACATAAGCTTAAAGTTTCCTGTGCACACAATATTCACAAGTTATATTTATAACACACACATATGCACTTTAACTTAAATTGAAAGGATAGCGTATTCAAATTAATCTAAATTTCGATTTCTGAGTTTAGACATTGTGGCTTTTATGATTGTTTTCTAAGCTTTTAAAAGCTATATATATATATATATATATATATATAATTAACTAATGGTTCGAATTCATATATTACTTGTGCTGGTAAAAAATTACAGATATTTTGATGAATAACGCTAGTATTGAAAATAGGGCTGATGTAGTCAAATATATTAATAATAAACATATTTTCGCTATTTATTGCAATTATTTTGAAGATCTTTTTAATTCTTTCGGCATAGAGAATCTTATTAAAGTTCTAAAAGAGATTTCTAAAGAATTTTATATTGATAAGGTTACTGCATACTCGAAAAAAACTTAATTATTTAATTAAGTTGGTATTGAGAAACATTTATGTAATTTTTGATAATAAGATATATATACAGATTAAAGGTATACCACAAATCTTACCTGTGCAAGTAATTGCTTAGCTAATATTTAATTTTATTTTTAAGATACTTTTTATTGTGCTAGTTTTAAGATTCGTATACATTGACGATGTTATTTTTTCAAATTAATAAAAATAAAGATTTAGACCTTTCTTATATCTTATTCAGAGTTTTTAACTTTATTGCATTCTAATATTTATCGTAAACTAAGTTTTTCTTTAAATGCTTTATTTTCACTTACATTAGTACTCTTTCTCCATATTAGTGGGCATTACTTTACTCCTGTTTAAGAGATAGATAGGGAATTTTTGTTTTGTAAGCGGAGAATGGAGTTATATATGTTGCTCATCATGGCCTTTCATGTAAGTTTCTGAAATCTTTTTTAATCTGATTTATTTATTTTTTTGATAGTTATTATTCTATTTTCATTTAGTACAGATTTAGCATGTCTCTTTGTCTACAGGTATAATTTACTTAATTTCTCTTTTGCAATTTGTTTAAATTTTCATCTTGTTTCTTTCTGAAGTTATGGAATTTCTATGTTGCATTTTGTATCATCTTTCTGATGGAACTTTTGGGTACTTATAAAAAAATTGTTTAACCGTCTAATTTGTCAAAAGTAAGAATCAGAATTTGAAAATGTTACATCTCATTTTCTTTATCGTCTATATTTTCCTAGTTTTCCTTGTTTTTCATGCCTTAGTTTGTATTTATTCATGATCTAAATTTTATCTTCTTGCCATTTTTATAAGTTTAGTATTCTTTAATGTATGTTGATCTATTTCTTATTTGTTTTGTGATGTAATTTTTTTCTTTTTCTTTTGTACTAGGTTTTATACAAATAAAAAAAATTATCTTTTCAAATACTTTTTTCATGATCTCAAAAAAATTTTGTAAGGTGTTTTCTATTTTTGTAATTTATATATATATATATATATATATATATATATATATATATATATATATGTGTGTGTGTGTGTGTGTGTGTGTGTGTACGAAGCTCATGTATTGATGAAAAAATACTCTCTTAAATCACATGCACCTTAGTTCAGAAACACTAGTCTCAGGTGCATGGTAAAAACTGGTCTTAGTCTTAGTAGTCTGAGTTTAGAAACATGGTTTTAAAATGTAACTATCACCAATGCTCAATCCCTCAAACTTGGATAATACTTAGATAATAACAAGTTTTCTGATTATCAGTATGTATGCAAAGCTTATTTTATCCTTTTTCTTCGTTTTTGAGAAACAGAAAACAAGGCATTCAATTTTTCATATTACATAGTTTCGAGATTTTAGCTTCCGACTTTCAAATCAAGAGTTACATAAATTTATGTTTTAAAAGATGTTGTTAATCAACATGATCTCTTATGTATCAATTCATGAAAAAAATACTTTCGTTGCTATATAATTTGTATTTTTAATCCCTGATGATCATCATAATACACATATTTTCACCTCTGTTTCAAACTTTTACCATGTTAAACGTATGTAAGCTTAATGATAGCAATAAATGCACGCTTATGAAATATTCAAAATGGGTGGTATGTATTACATCCATTACTTAAGAATTGATTTCAGACCATCGTCAGTAGATTTCTGCAAAGCTTTATTGCAATGATAATAGAACCTGTCCTAATTTGAAGCTACAAAAATATAGGTAAATGAGTATAAAATGAATTATCATGTCCAATTTCTTAAGATTCTCCCTACTAGAGATTAAAAATTCACCGACTTTTTCTACATCCGGTAATTCGGTAAAATGTTCAACCAATACCGGTGTACTGGTGAATTACGGATAATTCTTTAAATTAATAATCATAATAATAAGGCATTTGATTTGATATATGAATACAGTGTGACAAAAGTATGTAAAAATGAATTGTATTCTTGCTCTCTCTCTGAACATAAATAATACAAATAAAATTCACCAATTTTATGACAATCTAAAAGTAATACTTATACATAAATCATTTTTCAGAATTAAAACAATTATAAAATGTATTATTAAACGTGTTGCATATTTGTCAACACGTTTTAAAAAATGAGCATGTAAGAAGCATATACAAAACAACTGCTCTCTAAAAAATGTTTTTCAGATTCTGCACTATTGGTTTCATAATTATTAAAGAATCGTAGCATTCTTGGATATATTTTCGCCTTTCATCTTCCAGTTGAAAACATTGCAGTTATTTTTCGACATTTTTTATTTTTATTTTATTTATTTCTTCCCAAAGCTGATTATTTTATATTTTTGTTTCATTTTTGATCAATGTGTTAAGTATCTCTTCTCTGGATAATGTAATTGTTCCAGAGGCAAAAGAAAAGGTAAAGTCAAAGAAAAAGTGCATTATAGTTATATATGTAATTTACAAAATTAAAGGGGTAAAAGCAATTGTGAATTATCTGTAATAATTTGAGGTTAAAATTCGCAATGTATCGGTAAACCAGTATACTAGTATTGCAGTCCTTACTCAATACAATTAAGAACCTGAGAACATGTCACTATGTTTCAATTATCTTCACAGCACCAAAAAGATGTTTCAAAACTGTTTTTGATGTACAAATTAAAATATAAATATTTTCTTTGTACCTTTCAACTGTGTATAATTCTTCATTAAAATAATGGGATTCATTTCCTAGCTTTTCATTGGGTGTTTTGTCATAACCATCTAACCTGCATTTGATATATTAACAAGTCATTTACTTTTCGCAAAAGGATAGAATTCAAACTTATTATTAAGATGAATATAAGTTATTTATAGTTTTAGAATACTTTTTTTACTAATCTTACTATTCAGGCTTTCAAATATGGGTAATGGATAATGCTAGATGTGACGTAAATATTTTTAATTATAATTTGTGTGTAAAACTTCTCACTCTTGTCATTTTTGAAAAATAATGTAATTTAAAGTTTTTAAATATTTATATAAAAATAATGAAATTTTGATTTCCAACTTTTCAATCTAAATTTTTATATGAAAATATTTTTTCAATTTCTCTTGAATAAAGATATTTCTAGAGTAGTGTCATTTATAGTCCAAATATGGTCCTTAAAATTTTGTGGCTGTGTGTAATATATTGTCTTTAAATGGCAATTTTGTTTTTGTGCTCGAATTTAAATTCTATGAACTCATTACTATTGAAAATATGTTTTATTGTACAATACTTACAAATTAATAAAGTTCTTTCATGATTAACAGATATAATTTAATTATATAAAAAGTCATTAAAACTGTTGCAGAATTAGTGAATGATGTATCAGTTGAAGTATTTGCTTTGATGTAGAATAATTACTACTCCATTTTCTTTTCAAAATTCTTATAATTTCTTCTTTATTCTATCCATTTGATACATTTTAATGGAAACTAAATTATTAATTTAGAGTAAACATTACAAATTGAAACAAATTTCTCATTCAGTACTCATTAATATAAATGAACTAAGTCTGCTTTATCAATAAATCAATATAAACCTGAAGATATATCATGGCATGAATGCATACTGAATCAAAAATCGATTGAAGAATCGAAAATAAATGCTGAGTTCATTAATTATTACAAACTTTTATTTACAGTTATTTTTTTTACTTGATATTGTATTAATGTATTCATTAAAATGTTTCTGAAACTATTCAATTTTCTTTCATTCAGCTCAATTACAAGTAGGAACAATTATAAATGCTGCATGAACAAAATAATACTGATTTTAAGGAAGATACAACAATTTTAGTTTCATGTTATTATATGTCGTACTTACAATGCTGCAAATTCAGCTTTTTTAAAATAGTGATTACTATATTTTTGAATGAAAAGGAATTGAAAAAAAGTAAAAGTTATTCGTTTTCATTTTAAAATATAAAAATAGTTTTCTTACAGTTCGTTGATTACTAGGTACAAAAATTACAAAATTATTAATTTGGTTGAAATATTCAATAATAATCCAAAATATGAAGCACCCCGCAAGCAGAAAATCTCAAAAATGTCTTGTTCATCTGTTTTTCTTTAAACTTCCAAACTTTTCTTAAGTTTGCCTGCCAGAAAAAAAAAAGAATGGTTAATTACTGTCATAATTTAAGCTCCATGGTAAAATATTTCTTTATCCAAATTTTATGTAATTTGTTCATCATATACTCACGTTTAATTGCTCTAAGTTCATTTTTCAAAATTTCTACTTCAGAAGGTCCAAAAAGCTGATGAACTCTTAATTTTATTAGTCCTCCTTCAGGGTCGTATTTAACAATTTGGTATTGTTTGTCTGCCAGTTCATTGATTTTTCTTTTGATGCTCTCCTTAAATGGTTGAAGGGCATTTTCAATTATTTGTTCTCTATCTGCCCAGATTTTGCGAAGCTACAGAAAAAAATAAAAAGTTTAATTAGATAAATAGTAAATATTATTATGTTTACAGTATTTATCAGGATAAATAAGTAATCATAAATACTAAAATAGCTACCATTAATCAACTGAATATCTATGGCTGAAATACAAATAGATTGTATGATCGGAATTTAGTGCTATTTTTGTTTTGTAGGTTTTCATTACTAAGCATTTTCAGATGTTTATTTCAAATATATAAAACTAGTAATACGAAAATAAAAAATAATCAATTGTTATTAAGCAGAAATAAAGTAAATGTAATTATTCTTTAGTTCTTATATGGTAAAAAACAGAGAACATTTGATCCTAGAAAATCTGAGCAGAAAATAAGCGAATATTGTAGCAATTGATAACTTGAGAAATATGATATATGGAAATTTACAAAATTCGAAATGATTATTCGCATTTGGTACCTGTGCTATTTTCATTGCAAAAATTCTATAATCACTAGATTACACTAACATCATCGCTATATTTAACTCAACATCCCAGGATGGACCGGGGCCTTCTTTTGTAGATTCCACCAAGATAACCTGCCTTTTGCATCAGTTTCGACAGTTCCTCTTTCCAATCATCTTAAAATCCGATTTAACAGAATCAAGCCATCATAGTTTTGGTCTTCTACTTTTCCGACTATTAAAGGGTTTTGCTAGAAAAATCTTCTTTACTGGATTTTTTTCATCCACTCAAACAATTATATGAAGTCCAGTTCATTCATTTCACTTTAATACATTAAATGATATCAGGCTCATTAAAAATTCTATTAATTTCAGAATTAAAACATCTTCACCAAAGGTCATTTACTTTGACCCACTAAGAATACTTCTGAAACTCTCTCTCAAAAACAACAATTTTGAAGATTAAACTAACAGAAAAATGTATTGTAGCACTTGTATTTAATTACACTATAATAAACATAGCACCCATTGCTGTTTACAGGAAAAAAACTGAAACATTTAAAACCTGTATGGCCAACCTGTACAATATCTAATAAGGTCGAATTGCTTGGTTGCCAAAAGCAGACTACCAATATCAAGCACTGTTCTGCTATTTGAGCCTTTTAAATACATCTAAACAAAGGTGGTGAAAAGTAGTGGTTTCTACATCCAACATATCGAAATAGTTGAGGCTCAGGAAGTGGCCAAAGAGTAGGAGTACATGCCAATACTGATAGTGGGACAAGCCCATATAACTTCTATGGCATCATTGTTCAACATACAGTATACCACAGCTTCTTCCATATAATCTGTAGAGCTTTCCACTCCTTTCCTGGATAAGGCAGACTTACGCTCATGTCATCTTCTCTTTCAGAGCTTGCTTTTAACGCACCCCCCCCCAACATCGACAAAGATGTTGTGGATATATATGGGTAAATTAGTATGGATTCGTAAGTAAAGGGTAAAGTTCTTTGTTACTCAAAAATATCTGCAACTTTGACTGTCTTTTCTTGCCTTTGATATCACATATTATTAATCGTAACTGCGTACAGGAGATAGAGGTAACACCCCTAAGATGACTTTTTTTTTCAGAGGTATGTAGAAGTTAGTTCTGGTGGAATACTATAAAGTATTTTCTTTTACTATATAACTGTATTAACATTGCGTACAATTTTTGCTGTTCAAAAATATGTTGATGACTTCCTGAGGCTATTCGTGTTACCTTTTATGGTACTTCCTCCATGTTGACATTTAACAATATAATAATGAGAAGCTAAATAAGGCTCGCATATCTCTAAACTGCCTCTGATCAATTTTTTTGTTAGTAAGAAAGGTTAACAGATTTTCACGAAAGCAACGTAGTTGGAAGTTAGATTCGGGTACAACAAAATAACTATAGGAACCACGATTGAGGAATGACAAACAAAATATATTTATTGATACGATTAGAACTCTATATCATTCCTAATCAAGTCGAAAACAAGCATGCATCTTAGTCGGGCAGAGAGAGTCACAAATAACCGATTGCAGCATTCGATATAAAACTTTTTTATGTGTGTGACATTAGCCACTTTTTTACTTATGAACATATTTTACGTACATTTAATTTAATGAAAAGAGCATTAAATTCATAATGTTCTTTTATTTACACAAAAAAGAGAGTATTTTAAAAATGAAAATTATATCAGCTGTACCAAGAAAACCTTGGAAACATTCTGGTTCTTTCACCATGGTTTTTTATATAAAAATTTAAAGTGCTTCAGGATTTTATGAGTTAACTTGATTTTATTGTCAGTTAATTTTCAGATCAGTAAATTAAATCATTGAACATTCTATCAATATAATTTAAATTAATTTGAATACTATCATACCTTCTCTTTTGATTCAACAAGTAAAGCTTTAGCAGTTTTGTAGTCCTCGTCGTCAGTAAAAATATCATTAATCTTTTGGATGATTTCGTCAAGAATTGCAACTATCTTTTTTCGAATTATTTCTTCGACATCCTTGATTAACTTGAAAAAATTTCCATATAATAAATCACCCAGGAATTTACCGAAAATTGATTCCAACTCTTTTTTAATGCCAACAATTCCAGAGATAATCACATCAACAATATCTTTTATGAAGGCTGTAATGAAATTTTAAAAAAGTAAATTGTTCAGGAAATAAATTATTGTATATAAAAATTTTCTTAGATAATTCACATGAATACACACGCAAAAATAAAAGTTTTACAGTTTGTGTCTTTTTGTGATATATATATATATATATAACAGTCTAAAGCTTGTTACAACATTCAATATATTCTTCTTCTCCATTTCTATCTCTTTTTAAAGGAAAATTTGAAATTATATAAATTATGATTTATAATTTTATATTACATATATTCTGGTGTTCAAAAATAAAAGAACTTGCATATTTACATAAACTTCTCAAAAAGCACTGAATGCAAGTGAAACTAATGATTCTAAACAAAGATGTATATTTGTAGTGTCTATTATACTTATACGTAGGTGGGAGTTATGCATTCAGAGGAAATACTTTGTAAGCGAATTTGTCAATTTCTGTCCTTCGTTCATTTGCACACTTGGCTACTTTTGTGGAGTTCTTTTGCGATGCTTGGTGAAATTCAAGGGCTTACAGTTACAATGAATAAGCACCAACGTTTTGTGAACAAAATGAAGCGTTGGATCATCAGAAGATTTGAGGCAAGGAAGCCTCAAGTGTAGATTATAAGAATCTTTAATGTAATACGCAGCATTGTGTGCAACTTATGAACTTGCTTACTTGCTTGTGTGCAACTTGAACAACTTATGAAGAAAGTTTAATTAAAGCGGATACACATTGAGAGAAGGTAATGGAAAGATCATTCACTAGCAACAACAAGCATTAAATATTGATATTTGTCCATTACCACAAAGCACAGTAGGAGTGAAATGGCTTTTCAGCTGTCTCGTGAAATTCATGTGACCACAAGAGACCAAGTTTAAAAGGTTTCTTATCGTCCCGCCCGCGTCTGCACACAAAAGAGATAGTTTAGCAATGTGAATAGAATACTGACATTGGGGCAAGGACTCATGGGAAAACGTTCTATTCACTGATAAATCTAGTTTACTCCTAACCACAGATCCTCAACGTACCTTAATCTGGAGGGAACCAAAACCCCGCTACATGTAGTCTAACATCCTAGAAATAAATCTGTATGACAGTGGAGGCTCGATGGTTTGAGTAGGCATTATGTTGGATGGTCGTACAGGCCTTCTTGTCTTTGGCAGAGGCTCTATGATTTCTATGAGGTATATGGATGAAATCTTGGAGCCCTATGTTTGCCTTTTCAGAGGCGTAGTTTGCATTGTTTTCATTTTCAAGCATTATAATCAATAATGTTTGTCCTCACATGGCTCATACTGCCGACGAATTTCAAGAAAGTCCCCCACCCAGAATCAACCTTGATCTGAAATGAATATTGTTGGAAGAGGGATCATCGACCACATGAACTGTTTCATTCGAAATTCAAATGTCAAATACAATTTTATTAATTATGGCAATTATTTTCTGTATACTTCTAATTTATAACAATTTATTTTTAAATTTCGTTATTGGTCTGTATTTTGTAAAATATCAATACTTTGCAATTTGATTTATCAAGAATTTTTATAATTTTTTTTCCTTTTATTTGATGTTTGTCATTACATGTACATTTGGCTTATTTTTAACCGTATTAATGTAATCTGTAACTTAAAAAATATTCTAATATTTTCACTAATTTATATTCCACTGAATAAGTTATTAGTAGGAAATCTGATTAGAATGGAGCTCAAGAATAAAGAATTAAATTTTTTGAGTACATAAGTTTTAAAAATCTTACAGATTGGGAAACTTAAAGAGCGCTTGGTTTCTTCAAGTGTTTTTGAAATAGTTTGCTTCAACTTGTGATAATGGAATATATCGACCACATTGTAGCACAAGGATCCTACTGGACAGAATTTCTCCCAACAATGATGTAGTTCAGCCGTTATCATTCCGATAGCTGATTTTACGAAGTCAGGTATGTGTTTTACTATATCTCCACCAGTTTCCTTGATAAAGCACCTAATTGTTTTCTCCAGAGGGATTAAAATTTCTTTTCTAATGTAATTCCAAGGTCTAAGAAAGAGTAAAATCAGTAAGACACATTAGTCTAATACAATTATAGAAATATCTTCAATACCAATCTAATTAAGAGTTTTTTAGTTAGAACATTAGCAAAACGCAAAAATTAAATTAAATATTCTTAAAACTTTAAGCTCTTAAATTAAATTAATTTAATTTAAAGTTATTTACCATGAACATATATGCATTATTTCAATTCATTGAAGAAATACTTCGTCAAAACACTGTTAAGAAAAACAAGGGAAGTTTTAGTTGCATTTATACAATGAAAAACTATCTAAAGGTTTCCCTTTTTTTCTTTAAATAGTGTCTTGAATTTTTTAAATGTCAGTTGTGAAATATAGTCGAAAACAAATAGTATATCTATTTAAATTTAATGCAAAAAATTTCAATATATATATATATATATATATATATATTCGTAACCAAAAATAACAACGAAACATTAAAAATAATAATTTTATATAAAAAAAATAAGAAATCATACTCATGTGGCCAAAGGCTTAATTACAGTAGTTTTATCAACTAACTTTTTTTTTCTTTTCTGATTTAATATCACTTACGTATTTTATTTATCGCAGCATTCCTAAAATATAGTATTAATAAATTTAATAGTAAATAACAATAGAGTAAAACTTACATTAGAGTTTCTAAAAATTCATTCAAGGCTCTTCCTGCATTCTGGACATTCTCTATATGATATTTAAATATATGAGAATGACCTCTAATAATGTCTCTCAATGTTTTGAAAATATCTTCTTTTATCTGCTTGATATCTCTCAATATCATCTTTATGGAAGGATATACAATATCTTTTCGTAAATGCTCTAGTTTTTTCTTTATTTCTCTTTCGATATCCTTTAATGAGCGATCGTGTAAGAACTTATCCCAACCGGTCACTTCATTCTAAAATAAACATGTACCAAGTCTATATTAGAAGCAAAATTAACATAGAAATATAACATTTCTTACGATATACTTGTATCTAATTATAGAACTCATTGTATTAAAACGAATTAACTTGACAAAAATAAATATGAACAGTTTTAAAAACTCTATATTAAAATTGAAGAGCAATACTTAGAAAAGTGACAATACTTAGAAAAATAGATTTTATTCGCAATTTTCATTAAAAAAACTCTCGATGTTAACATAAGTTATAGTATAAAGTAATAATTTCTAAAATGTTTTCTTATGTATCATGCTTATACTATTGTTTTTTCCTTATCCGGAATATGAGACACACATATATAACATTTTATTATCTAAAATGAATAAATATTACTACTGATACTCATCCATTTCTGTGTATTTTAGTAGAACTATTTTCATTAAAAAATATATATTCGAATAATTATTTACCAAAATTCGGTGAAGATCTTCTTTCTTCCATTCTATAACAACGTCAACATAAGCTGGAAAGGCTGGATCAAGATTTAGCGAGATATCTAAGCTCTTATGTCTGCGGTAATGAAGCAGAAGTTCCAACAGATGCAATACTTCACCTTCCTGTTTTAGTATGCAAACAGAGCTCTTAACAAAAGGTTCTGAAAAGAATAACGTTATTCAAATTATTTTTCATTCATTGAGCACTTCAATGAATCGAATTACCTAAAGTTTTATGCCTATCATAATTATGCTAAGCTCAATTCTAATAAATATAAAATAAATGATAAGTATAACATGAATTTAAAATATATATCATTTTTAAGTTGATGTAATAAAAAATTATACTATATGTTACAGCTATAAGACACTAAAGTTTTCTTAGAAAGATTTTGTTTCCATAAGATTAGCCTTTTTAAAGCCTATTGTCTCAATTATCAATTAAATCACTGCAGGATTTTCCTCCTCGTCAAAACTCATAAGAATGAATTTATAACAAACCTCTTTTTCCTTCAGAAACCTCAACTTCGGTGCAATGTTCAGATGTTTTGAAGCGAATTTCCTTTAGTTTTTGTCCTTTTGAAACCAAACTTAAGCTTACATCATCTGGAGCTTGAGCTGCTGATCCTACAACTAAGATATCAGATGATGGCGAGTAATACTGCAATAAAATTCAAAATTGCGTGATTGACTTATATATAATTTACCCACAAAATATTTACTAAGAATTATAGCCCAAATATGACACTTTTTAATTAGTCAGAGCAACTTACTGCAATTTTCATGCTATGTGGTCTTCCCTTTATCTTTTCAGAAAGTGTAATAAAAGCTCCTCCTTTCATATTAACATCTTTACATTTGTATACCCAATCAAATCCAATTTCATCTTCTTCTATGGTACTTTTCTTCCTCAATTTAAGAGATGCATCCAGATTTTTGTCTGCAATAAAAAAATAAAAGGTTTCAAATTTTCCACCTGAAAAATTTACGAATGCCTCTTTTACAGCATTACATATGTTAAAGAATAAATTCTAAATGCCATTTCGTTTGAAAATAAATATTTTAAGGTATTTAAACTCATTCACGATATGCACTATTATTATATATCTGGCACTGAAGCTTTTTTATAGATTATAATAAATCTAAAAGTTAATTAAAAATACATTTATAAGTCTGTGTTTGCTTTCATACAATTGTTTTCCGTCATTGTTAACATGGCAGATTCTTGAAAAATGTTTTCAGCTTGTAATATCAATGTAAAAATGATCCATTTACATAAATAAGAATTTATACGGTCTTTTGAAAAGTAAAAGAAAATACTTATTATTAGGCACAAACTTAAAGCTTTATGTGAATCTTTACCTTCTGTATATAGCTTGTAGACCATTGTTCTGACTCCTAATGATTCCTGATTTAAGTCGGGATCTATTTCTAATGTCACACCTTTCCCCCAAGCTGAACTAAAATGCAACTCAAGTTTGGCTCGAATAAGCATTTTTTCCACTTCCTGAAGTTTATAAGTAAATAGAAGAGGCTGTAAAAACGAAGAAATAATTTTTTAGTTGTCAAACACTGTATGCTTCATTATGTACTATGACAGATTTCATTCAATTTAAATTGACACTTTTTAGTCTAATTTGCCTTCAACGATACAAAAGAGATGCAAATATTTTATAAATGTTTTTCTGTTAAGTACTGTAACGGGTTACCAAGCTTATTTACCTTCAACTACCTTTAAGGTCATTCTAAGACATTTATTAAGGAACCTGGACTGGTGAGTTATGTAAATGGACATTACAATATAAATTTAAGAGTAGGGACAGGAGATTGAGACAGCGAACAGGAGGTTGGAGCAATTAGCAGCGACAAGTTTAATAAAGGGATAGTGTTAGTAGAGAGAGCGAAAGATCAGAAGTCCTGTGCGCATGAAAATCAGTTACCACGAAATAAATCCTGTGCGTGTTCTGAGATTGATGTTACGGTAGTTCTGGACTCAGATCTGCTTTTAATATTGGTTAGATAAGCATTCACATTTGATTATCTTTTGTAGGGGATGTGGGAGAGTTTGCTCCCAGGTCATGTTCAGCATCTTAATATTTATTTATTCTTAAGATAGTTTAACTACTTGACCGTTTGATTATATGAACAGACTTTTGTCTGTGTGAAGTTTTGTGACTTCCAACGAAACAAATTATTGATAGAAGTGAAACCGAAGCGTCGCAATTGTGCCCAACATCGCTGTACCTAAAGGACATTCTTATAATACAACCTACCATCCAAAAAAGCTTATCTAGGTCAATAGAGAATTATATCAACTAATAAGGTATTGAATAAACTAATATGGGATTTACCCCCCCTCCCTCTTCTGTTTTAAAGTGTTACATCAACTAATACGGAATTTACTGTCTATTGAAATATCATATCAATTAATGAGGCATTTATCAATGTAAGGGTATTATATCAAGTAATAAGGCATTTTTTGAACTCAAAATGCATAACAAGAAATTACAAATAAATATAGAAATAAAAAAAAATATTAAACGAAATTAATAGTAATATTTTTATTTTATTAGCACATTGATTTGAGCGTCTCTTAAAAGCACCAATTAAATTTTAAGGCCACAAGATTTTTTATTCTATATCACTGTGTAATCGGAAAAGGAGGGAAATGTTGCAGATGCAAATCATGCAGTGACCCCAGAAGTAGAGCAGGTGTGTATCAGCTCAAGATTTTGGTTTTTCTGAAAAGAACAGATGTAAAGTCTAAATAACCACGTGTGAAGGGGGCGACAAAATCTTACGTCCACATATTGTTTCGCATTTCGAAATTGGTTTATATAGATGTGAGTGTGATTAACCAAGTTTTCTCATATATTATTGCATAAAATATAAAGGACAGTCTACACAAATACATCTTTTTTCTTAAATGGGTAATAGAAGTCGCTTAACGTTAATTGAGCGTAAAGCTATTGATAACCTTAAGAAAATTCACTCTGATTGTTGTGAAAGGGAAAATAGTTGATGCAATAGATCGATCAAAAACTTGCGTGAATGATCCTTAAAGATCCTTACAACTATGGTTCCAATAACACACCCTGGAAGAAATAAATCAACAATCTATTCGAAAAAACAAAATGATTTTGTGTAAAGTTAGACTCAAAAAAAATCCTGCTGAATAAATTTCGAATAAACATCCACTGAAAAGTCATGTGCGAATAGTTCAATGTCAGTTAAAAGCTTTTTTCGGTCTTGTTTTGGAAGAAAATGGCCAAAAAACAATCCAAACAGGCTTGCTTAACGTTTGCTTGAAATCACATGCCTTGGATTGATAAACAGAAAATTTTGAAATGTAATCAAATTAAAAAAAAGTTTAACATAGATGATTTTCACGAGACAAATTATTATTGGTATCTGTAAAGGATGATAAACGTCTTTTAACTCGATTCAGAACCTAAGGTAGTTCTGTCAAGGTATTAGCACCTTTCAGATATGATGGCTAAGTGGATATTGCTTTTATAAAGGGTCGAAAGAACATCGTTCACTATCAAAATATGCATAGTGAGCGTTTACTGTCTATGTCACTAGTTATTGATGGTCAGCATTGAATGTTTCTTCAAGGAAATGCGTCTATATACCGTTCTAACTCGACAGCTGTGTGGTTAGTGACGATTGAAGTTCCTACTTCAGATTTAGCTCGAAAACAGCATCAAGGCCCAAAAGAGAATGTATGCGATATTCTGCTCGGCGCATTTACAGCAACGGTCAGTAGTACCGTAGCGTTCCCCAAATGAAAACATCGATTTTAAATAAGTGATTGTTTATTAACGTCACGCTGAGAAGCAATACGAGGGCTATTGGTGACGGATCTCGTAATTTTGAAACTTGGTCTAGTGACGAGGACGATAGCTTATATATATATATATATATATATATATATAATTGGCACCTTTCTCTCCAAACTTCCATACTACGCTATCGACTTGCGAACTCGACAGATTTAGCTTGCATTAACCCTACACGGTGGGTCTTAAGTGGAATCAGATCTTTAACCTGCGACTCGAAGAAAACAACGCCAGCCGCAATTCCACGACCCTGACCATTCGGCTACAGTGACCCCGATTTTAAATGGTAGGAAAACCTTACCCGTAAAATTATTTCACAAACTGGTTGTCTCAAGGGCTCGATCATTTAATGTAATTTTGAAACACACAGATTTAATGAAATATTTAGGATGCTTTTCCTTATTTCCATTTGTGGCCTTAAAATTATGTCACGCTCATTTTTTTTTCTTATTTCGTATTTATTTTGAATATTTAAATAGTTTCATGATTTGACTACTTTGCATGCAGTAAACTCTTAATTTTGCGTGTGTATACCATTTTAATTGAATTTAAAGCATTTTCACTATAATTGTATAATATTATCAATAAAAATCTCGTGGGCGTTTCATTACATAAATCTTTGTTTTTCACATTTAAATAAAAAAAATTATAATTCCACATACTGTTTAAGATATTTACAGAAAAACTTCATCCTTCATAATTCTAAATTTTTTTTCATTTATATGAATAATTATATCAGTAAAAAGAAATGAACATAAGATTTAAAGTGTCTTACTTGAGACATATCTGGGTGACTTAGTTTCAAATATCCTGAAAGTTCTTTGGATTCACGACTGATCTCTTTTTTCATCTCTATACTTAGTTTACGAGTTGCTTGATCGGTATTTGGAACGACATCAATTTCTAAATCTACCAAATAGTCATTGAGCACAATACTACCCTTGACTCTTGACGTGCCTTTTAGCAGGTAAAGTTGGGTGTCGAGGGTGCAATGGTCATTTTCATCCTTTCGATGATGATATTTAATATCATAACCTACCATTTTTTCATTTAGCTGAAAGGTCACCTTTGATCTGTAATCATGCTCATCCAAAGTAAATAGAATGTGGAGGCTTCCTAATGCTTCGACATTGGATTCATCAATAGATTTCTCTAAATCTATAGAAACTTTTCGGTGAAAACCGTTATTTCCAGAGCTGATCATATTTTTATGATATGATTTTAAGCTATAGCATTCATTTCGCTGTTTCTTTCTGCACAAAGAGATTTTTGTCGTCAGATCGTTTTGTCCATCATTCTGACCGTGCTTAACAATTATAGATAAAGGAGAAAATTCTCCTCTTACCTTCACACTGTATCTGCTTAAGCGATCTTCGGAGACGTCTTTTGAAACTTCTAGATTTAATAAGGTCTTTTCGAAACTTTCGGTCTTTAAAGACAATTTTTCAGCATCGGGAGATGACTCTCTTTTGAAGCTTGTGGAAAGTAAAGGTGATGTTCCTTTCAAAATCTTGGTTGATATCGAGAATGATTCTCCACTTTTTTCATACTTAAAATGAGTAGATATTTCAGGCACATTAATTGTTTTCAATCGCCCTTGTATTTCAATTAAGTTTGATGATGAGACGTAGGTGATTTCAATATCAGTCTTTCGTTTCCCATTTCTGTCAAAGTAAAACAAGAAATTTTCACCGACATCATCCTTCTCTTCCTGAGATACATATACTTTTGCGTCTTTGAAAAATTCAAATGGTGTAGCAATACTTGCAGTAGCAAAAGATTTTCTTTTATCATAGGAAACCTGGGCAGTTACTGAAAACTCTTTATTGTCCGCAAGTTCAATTTTTCCAGAAACTAAAGTAGAATCATCAGCAGTTTGATAAAGGGCGTGAAATTTTTGTAATTCAACTTTAGGTATCTTAAGATTTCCTCGTATTTCAGTTTTGCTTCTAGATAGGACATATCTTACTTGAAGTTCTGCAATTTTTTCATTATTGATATCAAGGTAAGCCTCCATACTTTTTTTTGTTGAATGATTATCAATATCTAAGTGTGTTTTTACGTTCCTTGCATTATCAAAAGGTGTAAGCACTATCCAATCCGCAATAAAGCCATGACTTGTCTTTTTGATGTCTGTTGTAATGGATATCTTTTTGTTGTCATGAGTTTCAATACTTACAGATGATATAATTCCATTGCTGATGCGTTTCAAGGAGAGGTCGAAGATTTGCTTTTCGTAATTTGGAATAGGCGTGTTCATTTCAGTTTTCATATCAATTCCATCAGGTTGAAGATCTGAATTAAATTCGGCTTTATAGACATTGCTATTTTTTTGGAAGGATATAAGTGATTTAACACTAGAAGAACGACCGGAACCGGACTTTTTCAGGGATATAAGTAAAGTGATATCTTCAAATGAGTGATCTAATGAAGTAATAGAGACTTTACCCAAAATATCTCGCTTATAGCGGTCTTGTTGAACATTTCCTTCTAATTCAATTTTAGCTTTCTCTACGTGATTTCTTGAATAGGTTAATACCGAATTAACTTTTTCCTCGCCTATTTCATGTTTATAAACGAGACTTATAGGAGTCCAGTCTTTAATAGAAATTTCAAGAGCACAATCTTGTGTACCATAGAAAGAAACATCTCCGGATTCTGTCAGAGAAAAGTCTACGAAATTCAATACTTGTAATTTAGAGCTTCCTATGTAGCTGCTTTCTGAAATTTCTCCAATGGTTGAAAAGTAAAATTTGTTATCAGGAAACTGGTCAACATTCGGAACGAAACTTAGTTTGAAAGTTTTCTTTTCCCTTAAATCAGCCAAAATTGAAATTGTGATATGTCGAGGAGGTCTTTTTAACTTCAAATCCATATCTACTGTTTTTTTGAGATCATCATTCGAAATTTTTAAAGTACCTTCCACTGCTAAAGCTTTTAAAGTAATATGACTAACTCCAGCTCGGTTCAAATGAGCTTCAGCTGAATATTTAGAATCTATTTCTCCCACAATAACTAAAGATTCTTTGCTTAATTGTATTGAAGCTTTACTTTTAATCGGATTAGAGGAGGAAGGAGTCTTCAGAGAACCTTCTATTTTGTGGTGAAACTTAAATTCATCACTTAACTTTTCATATTTGTACTTTAATTCGATTTCTTTACCTTGCTTATATTGAAGGCGTGACGTACCATCTATGACATTTTTACTAGTTTGAACTATTTCATCTTGAAGAACAATGTATACTCCTGGATGTAGTATTTCAAGTTTTGATGTGGCTTTGAGAGGACTTTTTGATTCGTAATTAACGTCTAAATGTATCTTTGAATGTGTATTTCCATGGTTGCAAAGATCTGCCTCGACAAATAGCTTAGGAGTCTTACTCAATTCTAAATCATGTTTAAGGGTGAGCTCATAGTTAATACTCCTCTGTGGAATTTCTAAGGAAATTCTACATTCCCCTGGACCTGTTGAGGGCTTATTGTAGGATTGCATTAGGCGAATATAAGTGCTCTCTGGATTGTGGCCGTATTTTAAAGTCATATTATTTCTTAAATTATGTCTTATATCTCCTTGTTTGTCCCAAATAAAATACAAATTTGCTCCGGGATATTCAGTCATTTCTAATTTAACATTTGTGTTAACTTTTCCTGAATTCTTTTGAAATGATCCTGATATAGACATGGAGTGCTTTCGTTTTCTAGCCATTTGATAATCCATTCCAAGGTGTAGAGAAATGGCAGGATATTTTTTTGATCGTTTTTCTAATATATTTCTTAGTTGAAATTGGCCTTGAGGAGAATGAATGGAGCAGTCCGAGCTTAATTTAAATTCACTTTTCTCTGAAATTTTGAGACTTCCTTCAGTTGTTATAGATCCTAAACAAATTCAATTGAGTTAATTGACAAGTTCTACTCATTTTTACTATAAAAATATTTTATGCAATTTTCAACCTCAAAATGTTTTAATTCTAAAATAAAACTGATAAAAAATAAATCAGACACTTACATTGAATGAAAAATTGCATGGGAAATTTGAATTTTATTTACACAAATTAAAATTGGAATGTATTTAAGGAAACTTCAAAATTTTTCACTAAATCATACTTAATTCAACTTCTTTGAGAAAAACTGCAAATCTTTTTAAGTGTTAAGAGTTTGATCTAAAGTTTCTGAGCATTAGCTTTTATTTAAGTTATATTAATTACTTCATGAAGTTAGAATATTATTTTTTTAAAAAAAGATAGCTCAAAGCAATTTATATAAAGTTATACTTACCTTTCAGTGTTGTAGGCTTGGATTTAGGTTTGTTAAATGTAAACTCGTATTTTATTTGTCGCTTTCTTCCATCAGTGACAGCAATAGAACTATTCACACTTAAAGGCTCATAATTCAAGCAAGACATTTTACCAGTAGTTTGATATGATTTTCTCGATTTTGATGAAGAGATTTTAGTATTTAGATTGACTTCAAATATATTTTTTGAGTTGTCGTATATTTCCAAACTTCCTTGGATTAAATCTTTGCTCCATGTATATGAACCTATAAAATTAAAAATTGTTGTTTATATGCCAAAGTACTTTTTTTAAAATTTGTTTATAGCAAAAAATGTTGTGAAATGAAATTACCCTGTCCTCCAATTTTTTTAAAAGGAGATGTAAGCTGTAGTAAAATTTCTTTGTGTTCTCTGTGTTGTTTTACTTCTAAATCAGCGGCAAAGCGTCGCGAAAATCTCGATCCAGGTGTATCAAAAGATGCTTTGTATTTCATAACATCTTCCTACAAAATAATAGTTGATTGATGTGCTATATCATATACATATATTAAATGTAATTAATAATTTTTAAGAAATGGATATGAGGGGATATCGAAAAGTTTCAATTATTATTAATAAATAACTGGGATATTTGGATAAAGTTAATTCTGTATATTGATTCTTATACGCATAATGTTGTAAATTATTAAGTTTTCTATTAAGGTCGATTTGTTTGGATTCAGTAAACCGTAGATTGAAGTAATCCGAAGTGTGGAATGATATTCAACTTGCTGAGTTCTACAATAACGGCTCTTGAAATGTCAAGATACCCTGGGGGGAAATGTATAGATCTGGACGTTGACTATGTAGAAGTGTTTTGAGAATAATATATAAAAATTAAGTTTCTATCTCGATTAATTTAGTAATTACTAAGACTTAGCGAAACTCCGAGATAATAATTAAAACTTTACGATACTGCGGGTTACTTCAGTTTACGGCTTCCTGAAGCCAAACAAATCAAAATTAATAACTGTAATTTATTACATTACAAACGCAAGGATAAATTAATATACACAACAAACTTTTTTTCATGTATCTTAGTTATTTCTTAATAATAATTAAAACTTTACTATATCCCCTCGTATGTTCAGGGACAAGGATATTTACTCACAAAGCAGAAAATAGTATAACGGTATATAATTTATAACTTATAGGGTTAGAATACCTGTAGAAACTAGTATACTTATTATCTAAGGATATATTCTATATCGAAGAATATGGAACAGTTAGAAATCCGACTATCGCCGTAAAATGCGAAGAGTGGAACGGAAATCCATTCAACATTTCTGTTTGATATTTATCATCGTGCCACAGTAACCAAGGCTTTGAACACAACTTGCTATAATTATGGTTCTGTCAACCGCTAGGCAATATCAAGTATTAATTATACCCTGTTCATTTACTGAAGAAAAATACAGGGGTTGGACAAAAATATGGAAACACCTTTTAAAAAACATGTTTCTTTGCTTAATATGGCGTAGGAAACCCGTTGGCATCCAAAACAGCTTGCAGTCTTCTCGGAATGGATAAATACAGTTCTTGTATGTGTGCCAAGGGAATATTATACCATTCTTCCTGCAAAATGGTGGCAAGTTGAGATAACGATGTTGGCGGTGCATAACGAGAACGCACTTTCCGTTCCAATGTAGACCACAAAGGTTCGATAATATTCAGGTCTGGTGACTGTGGTGGCCAGGGGAGATGGGACAAATCCTCCTCGTGCTCAGAAAACCAGTCCTGGACAATGTGAGCTGTGTGAACAGGGGCTTTGTCGTCTTGGAAGACACCATCACCATCGGGGAACAAAGTTTGTACCATGGGATGAACTTGATCTGCCAAAATGTTCACATAAGTCTTGGCAGTCATGTGCCCTGACACAGTTATCATGGGGCCAGCAGAGAACTACGATATGGCTGCCCAAACCATAACAGAACCCCAGCCATGTTTCACTCTTGGCAACAAGCAGTCTGTATTATAGGCTTGAGATGGCGTTCTCCAGACGTAAACTCGGCTAGAAGTGGGAAACAATGTGAAAGAAGACTCGTCAGA
The DNA here is from genome assembly GCA_019974015.1 of Nephila pilipes. Taxonomy (NCBI): domain Eukaryota; kingdom Metazoa; phylum Arthropoda; class Arachnida; order Araneae; family Nephilidae; genus Nephila; species Nephila pilipes. The sequence continues at coordinate 187,446 of BMAW01083906.1, read as the reverse complement.
CCATATTACACGCTTCCACTGCCCTATAGTCCAGGCTTTATGACTTAAACACCACCTTTTCCTGTTACGGGCATTAGCATCACTGATGAGTGGCTTCTCAATTGCAGCACGGCCAGAAATTCCCTGTTTATGAAGCTCCCTTCTAATTGTTTTGGTACTCACAGGGTTCTGTAACACAACATTCATTTCAGTAGTAACTTTTGCAGCTGTGGTCTTCTTATTTTTCGTCACAATTGCCCTTAATGATCGTCTGTCACGATCACTCAGCACACACTTTCGTCCGCGCTGTGATTTAGCAGATGATGTTTTTCCGCTTTTCAAATATGCGGAATAAATCTTCGATACAGTACCTCTTGAAACACTAAACACCTCGGCTACCTTGCTTACGGAAGCACCTACCATACGTGCTCCAACAATTTGCCCACGTTCGAAGTCTGTTAACTCTGACATAATGCAATGACAACCTCACATAACAGTACTCCGACAACAACTGAACTGTTTAGCACATTTACGAAGTTGTATAGGTGGCGTTAGTAGTCAAAAACGCCAGCGCCACCTACATATTTCATTAAAATCAATCTTTTTTTTCAAACATGCACTTTACAAGGTGTTTCCATATTTTTGTCCACCCCCTGTAGACAATGTATAATAGATATCTTATATAAATGTCATCTTATTCTACTTTTCACGTCATATGCACCATTTATGAGTATTTATATATTATGTTAATAAAAATTCCTTTCATCCTCGTATTGCTTTTTATGAGAAATAATTTCATTATTCATTAAGTAACTAAACATGTTTATCTCTTTCTTAAGACTTCCGAGCAGTGGACTTGTAACTGAGGGTAATGGGTTTAGATCTTCTAAACTAAAAACGATTTCATGGTAGACGCATGACTCGCGTTAAGCCTGATTTGGCTTTAAGTTCTTATTTTGGCTTGACATGGATGTGAAGAGAGGGGGTGCTAGTTCTGATGTCGATTTTATCTTACCATTATTCTAATCTTATAAGCATCATAAACAGTGTTAAACTGACATTTGCGTCGGACAGAAATAGGTAAGTGGAAGCGTTCAATATTCTTAATTAAACTTTGAGTCCATCATCTCAAGTTTTGAAAATTTACGTAAGTGTTCTTAAAAAATACTTACAACATTCTTTGGAATTTCTAGACGTAACTCATATTTGCTGAAGCTTTTGTCCGTTTTTTTAAAAGCTATTTCAGTACTTCCTACTAGTGTAGTAAATGGGAAGGTTTTCATCAATAGAGGCTTGGATACCTCCAAACTGATGCAGGTTGCAACACCTAAAGGTTTTTCCAAACACCTGAAGCAGTGATCGATTTTTTTTTGCCTTTTATCAAAAAGACGTCTTTCATTGTGATTGGCGTCGATTTCCAATACATCAGTGCTAAAAAATTTTATCAAAGATTTATATTTAATTATTTGAATGAACTGAAGAATAAACATTAAAATCCTTATTTTCTACTTGAATAAAAATGTATAGATATTTTAACAGATTTATATATGTAAAACAATAATAAATTAATTACTTCTGTTTTAACAATGTTTTCTGTAAGTATAGTGGGATTTTCAAAAATTTGTATTGTGAATACATAAAGAAAGCTATAATGAAATTTCATAACATAAGTATTTTGTGAAAGCCTTGTTTTAAAAACAAAGAAAATGGTTCTTTAAATTAAGTAAAAATTCTCGAATACAAACTAGTTTCTATTTAAAAAAAAAAGAACACAATTCTTTAGATAAGATATACTTTGAAGCAATTAACGCTTTCATTTTCCATTTTTAATCCATTTAAAGACATACTTTTCTCAGGAGACTCATTCTCAAGTCCTTTTTAAAACACAAAAGTAAACAAAAACTAAACTTACCTCAGCTTAATTGATCCTATATTTTCTGAAGGCATGTTTAGACTAGCTACAGCAACGTGCCCATCTTTTACTTGAGCTTTTAATTCCAAATCAGATTCTAAATGCAAACGACTTTCAAGCTTGATATCCGGCCTGTGTTGGTTCGATTGTATTCCAATAGTTGTTTGGACATATACATTCAAACTGCAACAAGACAATTTTATATACATCTCAAATTTAAAAAAAAAAAAACTTTAAGGAACTTAAGCAAAGACTTTTGTTACCTTGGTTGGAAATGAACGTCTATATCAACATTTCGTGGGAAACCCAAGACATTAAGTTTGCTTCTGGCAGTCAGGCCAATAGATGAACTTCCAGTGAAATCGATGGAATATGATCTACCGGTAACACTAGGAATGACAAGCTTCGAATTTAAAAAGACGAAGCTGTGTGATAAATCAGCATTCCTACCTCGAGCCAACTGAAAATAAATAACGTGTTAGAATATACTTGATTACTACATTTTATGTACAAGGGCTACATATTCATTTAATATATGATATTGTTAGTAAATCTATTAAGTAGCAATATGATAGTGGACCCATACTAAAATTGATTCATAAATACTGAAATATTTAATAAAATTTTTAAAAACGTTTTCCTTATTTACATAGACGTTTTTTTACAGGGAACTATTTAAGTCTATTCCCGCGAGAGAATTTGATAGGAAAGTGTCAAAAAACATATTTTTCTTTATATATTTCAAAATCTTTATTCGAGAAAACAAAACAAAAAACTAAAATATGTTTCAAAAACTTTTTTCTCGGTTTTTTTTTTTTTTTTTTTTCCTGTTTTTTTTTTTTTTTTTGTCTCGTGAATAAACAAAAGGATTTCGTTCTTCCTACATTTGAATACTTAGATAATTGAAGACAATTAAATTCATTCCCTAAAAGCATATCAAACTATCACTATTTAGAAATGTCTTCACAAAGTCATTTTTGTTTCGATAAGTTTAACAGTTTCTTCTAGAGAAAGAAAGACGAGTGAGTGAAGTTAAATAAATAATGCATATAATTATCTTAAAAGGATAACAGAATTTTACACTGTCCCAAGATTATAGACAGAACAATGTTATTTTCTATTTCAACCCATATATGTAGAATTTTGCAGCCTTCGATGCGGTGTAAATAAATAATGTAGAATCAGTAAATACATGAATATAACTATTTACGATAATCCTTATATTCCCCCAACAACAAAATCAGAAATATAAATAACCCACCCATACAGCTTCTCCTTTTTTTTTTTTTTTTATAATTGGTTAAATTCATTGTAAGGATTATTTCACTAATAAATTTCAAATTATTATCAAATTATTCAAATTATTATCACTCTGATATGTAGCAGACATGTTGGTATCATTAAAATTTCTTTAAAATTGCTTCTATTTTAGAGGTAAGGAAAGAAATCAAGTGTAAATACCTTTTTCATTATTTCAGCAATTTGTATCATTTCTCCAATACTAGACATATCAGAATCAGAAAAGTCAAGAAATTCAGTGTCCAGAAATCGAAACAAAATTGAGAATTCAGCATTATTATCTCCAAGTATCTACGTATAAAGAAAACACAATTATCAATTTTCTTAATATAACTATTACTGTTTAAGTTAATTGAATTACTTATGCACTAACTTATGGGGTCATTTCCCCAAAATATACCCACGTCTTTCGAATTTAAGAAATTCCAAGATGGTTTCACTTTCGTAACTTTGTTCTTAAATCCTATGAATTTTTTCACTAATTTTTCAAGTCCTTCAGCTCTCATATTAATCTATAATAGAAAAAATCATACTAAATATAATGCCAAAAACTAACATTATTTCATTTATAGGAATTTGATACCCAAATAACATGCTGACCTTAATAATAATAATTTTAATTTATCATAAAATTCTCTGTAAAACGAGAAGAAAACATTGGTAGTAAGTTTAAAAATTCAGTTTTTTAAAGATCTGCTAACTAATTTGTTTTTTCTTTGTTTAAAAGAGGTTTAATTTTCAATTAACAAATCAAGCTATAGTTTTTAGATTAGACACATTGTGCAACAAAATATTTGTCCCATATTTTTAATTGTAACATTCAAATTAGAAAACATAGGATTAATTTCTAAATTTGATACATTTACCTGAAATAATTTCACAATATTGTCAAATAAATCTGCTTCAAAACCTATTTTTAATGAACGGGGGACATCAGATCCAGGACTACCAATAATATCAGCTTCAAATGATCCACCAATATTCAACGCTTTAAGAAAGGTAGACATTTCAATGTTTTTGGAATTTCCCGAATTATTGTCTCTAGGTTGGTTAATTGGGAAATTATTCAGCAACTTTTTGATCTTCTGTTTTCTACGAGAACTTGTTTTGTTTACGTTTCTTAAGTAAGAATATACATAGCCAGAAACTGGAAAAGAAAAAAAATTATAACCGTCGAAATAAACTTGGAAAATGCATAGTTACCCAACGAATAAAAAGTGCAAGAAAGAGTTTAACTTCTCAAGTGCTGAAGTAAGATTATATCATTTACATAAGAGGTTTAAATTAAGTAAATTAATTCATGTTGAGTTAAACATAGAAAAATAAATAAATAGGAGGTTAGATTTTTTAACTACAAATTTTGTATAAAACTCTATAAATACTGTTAACATTCTTACCATTCATGTCAGTTTCTCTCTCTATAGTTTCCTTCAATTCCTTAAGTTGGTGTTCATCAGCTTGCTCTAATATTCTGGCATACAAAGCAATTTTAAGCTCTGGATCTGTATCCTTACTTTGTAACATTTTGAGAAAGTTTTCCGGTCTTTTCTGCAATGTAGAGATATAGCTTAGGACACATCAAGCGTCACCATATTATTGACTTAATTTATTTATACCTTGTAAACATTTAATAATTGCATGTTTATAACATTCGAATGATAAAGAAAAACCTGATGGAATGAAACATGAAAAATGCAAGAATTGTACAATATTATGAAATAGAAAGTCGTATACTTACTTCTAATATTCGTCTAAACCCATCTATAGCAGCTAATCTCACTCGGATAGGCTTTGAACTGTCTTCTACACATGAAACGATGTCGGAATAGGCTTCACCGAGATAGCCCATGTTACCGAAGGCTTTGCATGCTGTTAGTACCTAAAAAATAAAATTGACAGATTTAAAAATTTGAAAGAAAACTATTTTATTAATCTTATGAATGATTTTACGCACTTATTTAACTACAAATTCTTTCCTTTTTAATGATAAGCTCATTAAAAAATAACATATATGAAATGTTTAAAAAATTTCTTACAAAACGTATAGACTCCAAGGATTAATTATATTCATATACGAACAATTAGAAAGAAAAATTAATTTAATTGTAAAAATACAGGATGTTTCATAGTTGCCTACATTTTACATAAGTTCAGCTTGATTAATACCTCATTAAAGCTACACAATAAGTTATTGGTGAAGGACCTCGTAATTCTGAAACACAGTAAAATACGAGGTAAAAGCTTAATACAGTACTTTATTCTCTGGACTTTTACTAATTGTCAAGAGAAGGCTTCAAGAGTATCAGTTAGACTTAGCGTTAAACAAGAATATTTTTTGCGCATTGTCTGTGCTTGAAAGTGAATCTTAAAATTTAGTCTACCGCCTACTGTCAACAAACATTTCATTCGGATAGTAAATATATTTTAAATAAAAAAAAACTAATATTTTAGCCATTTGTTTCTGTACTTAATTACTTTAAATGTAAGCACTTTACCTTATCAGTTTCCTCTGATGAACAATTATCACCTAAATATGTTTTCAGAATGGAAATCACTTCTTTTACTGGTGATAATTCATCACAGTTCTCTTTACTACACACTTTGTGAATCATGGCAGAGACACCGAGCATTACAGGTGCAGAATCATCCATCTTTACCAAAGGCTAAGCAAAGAAAGTCAGAGAATTGGATAGATTTTTAAATTAAGATTTCATTTCAATAAATAAATAAAAAATGAGAGTTTATAACTTCAACAGTTATATGAAAGAATAAGAATTTAATTAACTAAAGTTAGCAATGTAATTATAATTTGCCCAATACAAAGCTACTAGACTAAATTAATATTAACACTTGAAAAGCACTTCTTTTTAAAGATAATTTATGACGAAAACTAATTTATCAAGAAATAATGCTAAATATTTATAAATGTTTATCTGTTTTAGATTAGTTATTTATTATTAAAAATGTAGTTTTAATTTCAGTGTAAAGGAAATCGTTTTAACCAAAATGCGTACAATAATTGCAGCCACTGTTTCTTTAGTGGGATTTGGTATCAAGGCAAAGGATGCTGCCCATATTTTTGCTTTTACTCCAGTGATATCCCCATCTTGTATTAATTTCACCATGAATTTAACAGCAGCATCAGTTCCAGCGAATAGCAGGGAGTCAACGAACATGTCCCTTAAAAAAGAAAAAGAAAGATTGTGCATAAATAGCTTAGTAAAAAAAGAGTATGACTGCATTAAGAGATTAGTTATATAAATAGAACAGTATAAATTTAAAAAGTTGCTGTTTTAAAGGATTATTTTCTATTTTTTCAAATTTAAATTATTATCAATATTTAAAAATTATTTTTTAATACCAGATGAAGGATTTTCTTTACTCTCTGCTGATCTATAAGCGATAAAACCCAGAAGTAAGTTCCCGGTTTCGTATGAACATCTTAAAATTCAAAATTGAGTGTATTGTTATTATAATTTTATTCATAGAATTTGTACTTTTATTGTACTCGTACTAACTCCACTATAAAACAAACTGTTCATGCTAATATTTTTAGAGTATCTTCTTCCATATAAGTTACTAAATTCTTTAATTATTCGTTTGCTCAAATTAAACATTTTGTTACGTAAATATATATTTCAAATGAAAAAAAAATACTTACACAAGAAAATGTATAAGATAACGTTGTAGATAGAAAGGGGAAATGTTTAATGCATTAAACTACCTTCTCTACTGCATTGATTTTAATATATGAACGCATTATTAATAAATTTTCATTCAACTTCTAAAGCATTAGAATTAATGAGACAATAGTAATTATATGAGATAAATTTTGAAGAGACGCTCTGGAATAAAATAAAATAGGGAGCTCCCGAGAGTCTTTTCGTTGTATAATTAATTAATTCATTTCGCTTTATAATTAATTCTTTCATTTCCATTTCATCAAATAAAAAAAAGTCAGACATCTTTTAACATTAGGAGTGAATATTGCAAAAAAACTTTTATGATTACGAAAACATCATTAATGCATTTATATGCTGTTTTATAATGTTTAGGTATCTTCAGCTCATATAAAGTAAACAATTGACTTAAATAATTTTAAAAATTTCATAAAAAGTTCACGTTATGGTATTTGATTTCTCTATTAATCATAAACATCCAAGTTTTTGTTGTTTTTCAGATACTTGTATGTATTTTATGTTTTTTTCTATGCACAAGTTATAACAGGTTCTAGAGCATTTTTTCCCTCCTTTTGAGATACTTTATAAAGTTATTAGACTTCACCTTATAAAAGAGCTGTGATTTATATAAATCAGCATTTCTATTCATAGAAATGTAGTGAATAAAAAATAATCAGACAGAGAGATAAAAAAGATAGTGGCATCATTAGCAATAAAAAAAAGTAGCGACTTTGAACTGCACACTATATTGGAACAAGAAATTTTCTTTGATCATCTGGGTGCTAATATTTAACAAGGATTCAGTTCGTAAGAATTATTCCTGACTTGGGATCAGTTTAGTTATTTGTAAAATAAGGAGCATTTTCAAATATAGTTTTGGATGAGAACGCACTTTTGTTAATCCTCCACATTCGTAATAATAGTTGAATTTTAGATCCTCCTAAGGATTAAATAAAATCTAGTGAAAAGTTTCTGATTACTACTTTTTGATTGATTATTTATTGAACTTTGATGACTCTCAAAGCCTAAGTATAAAAACAAGGACCTCACAAATAATTTGATTAAATAGTATTGAGTGTAATCACTAGGTTTTTTTATTCGCTAAAATTCCTTATTTTTATTTGTTTTTATGAAGTTAAATTTTAAAATGTTTTTCCTGATTATTTCAAAATTCTTCAAAAAGCACGAAATCAGAAATCATAATAAATGACTCATATAAATAATTCAGTTCAATATAGGTGTTATTGTTTGAAATAATTTTATTAATTGTATATATTCACATAAAGCATTTAAAACTATCTCATGAAGTTGAATGTCATATTATTCGATTTTGCGATTTACTCTTTAAAACCATGTTTTAGTAATCATACGTGACTATGATAAAACTACCTATTTAGTATAAGCTATTTAATTACTATGTTTAATAATAACTACTATAAGGGAAAATATTGTAAAATATCATATCTCTGTAACTTGAGAAAAAATCGCCTTTTAATATAAGGTTTTCAAAAGCTAATATTAAATTTTTATATTTTTTCTCTAGTCTAGTTAATTTTGGAAATGATTTTTCTCAGAGAGTTTCTAAAGCTTTAAAAATATTAGCTGAACAGAAAAGTAATCAAATTTTTTTCGATGAGCTCATTCACTGTTAGTTTGACACGGTCCGCAAACACGGAAATGTTGTTATTACGTTCAAACTTGGTTGTAAATTTTATTTTTCGGTTAAAATTTTTTATTCTAGGAGGAAAGATGTCAATGTCAACGATAGAAGAAGCATACTTACGTCATAATATGATATTTTTGTTCAATCAAGGAATGAAGCAAACAAAGCAGTGAAAAAAATTATCAATACTTTCGAGGATGTTCTGAACTAAACAAGTGTTATAGAAGGTTTAAAAAGGTTAAAAATGGAAAAAAAAATCTCAAAGATGCCGCACGAAAAGGACGAACCGAAAAATTAGACGATAATATCCTGAAGGAGAGGGTGGATTAAGATCCTAGTCAAACAATTGAGGAATTATCATTGAAGATTGGTTGTCCATGGCTTACAGTTCAGGATCATCTTCGTCGAAAAAGAAAATTGCACAGGCAAGGAATTTGGGTCCCTCATGAAATGATGGAGACTGCGCTCTGTCAATAGCGCACCATCTACTGTCTCTTTTGTCTCGGTATGAAGCCAATTCTTTTTTTAAGACGAATTTTAACTAGAGATGATAAGTGGGTTCTATACAATAATCCTGCGCGGAAAAAAATGTCTTTCTTTCGGGGAAGCACCTGTTCTGACACCTTGACTATCACTACCATTAAAGAAAGTCCTTATTTTTGTGTGGAGGGATTTTTCTGGAATCATACACTATGAATTGCTTGAAACTGGTCAGACCGTTTCTGTGACAGTGTATTGTGAACAACTCGTGCAAATGAAACAAGAACTCATAAAAACCGAAAAAAAAAAGGATCCTTCAACATGACAACGGGAGGTCTCACGCTGCAAAAATAAGATAAAAAAAATAAGGGAGCTTGGATTGAAACTTTTACCTCATCCACCCTATTCACTAAATCTCCAATCCACCAGTCAGATTACTACCCTTTCAGATCGTTAGAGCATACATGAAGAGATAAAAAAAATTAACGATGTTGGAGAAGTGAAACCGCACATGGAAAAGCTTTTCAATGAAAAATCGGAGCACTTTTTTAAAAAGAGAACTGAACAACTGCCTTTACGCTACTAAAAAGTGTTAGAAAATGATGGAAATTATTTTGTTTTTTAGTATTTAAGATTTCTTCAATAAATAAATGTTTTTTGCCAGTAAAAAAATTATTTACTTTTTGGTTATCCTATTATGTATAACATTTAAAAAGTAACATGTAGAAAGAATTCAGTTAAATAATTCTATCATAATGGATAATTTTACATACCTAACTTTCTTTGCAGGGCATAGTCTTCCATTTTTCAAAGAACTATAGATTTGTTCCATATCTGTTTTGTTCAGCTGTTTCACTAGTGATACAAGTCTTATATAATCAGAACCAATATTGATGTCTACAACAAGAGAATTTTTGGTACACATTCTTCTCAAAGTATTTTCTACTTCTTTTTTACTTGTGTCCCCCTTTCGTGAGTCTTCGATGCTATACAAAAGCTCTTCCTGAGATATAGGCCCCTCTAAGGGAAAGAAAAAAAATTCAACAATTGCATTAAAAAAGTACTTTTTAAAACCCGTATTTTATCATTATATTACTATATCTGGATGTATTGGATTTATTTGAATAAATGCTGAAAATAAGTTTTACTTCATTGCAGTATGTTTCCTTGTTATAACCAGGACATTTCATATTACTCCACTAATCACTTTTATACTACGCCCTAAGATATTTGACATTGAGTGTTCCTAATAAATATTTTAATCATTAACATTTAAGTAAAATTTAATCGTCAACATCTTCCAACATTTATTTAAAGAAACTTAATAAAAATAGCTCTAAGGACTGATATTTTTTTTTAATTGGAAATTTTTATAAGTTGCTCTGGAGCCAGATAAAATACCATTTTTCACTAACGGCACTTTATATAAAGCTTTCATAGCAACAGAAACTCCAAAAGTGGCGCAAAACAATTTAAAATGTATTATCATAGGATAAAAATAGTTTGAACCAATAAACACTTAATGTAAAACAATACGAATTACTCTGTCCCAAAAATTTTGTAACTTACTCCTTTTTAATAAAAATCAGTGCAACTTCTCAGAGTTTAAATTCGAAATCTCAGAAGTTAGAATTTACTCCTGATGAGGTTACGGAATATAGAAATTGAATTTGGAAGGAGTCTATTTCTGAGATCTATACAGTCAGCCTACAGTTCGCAACTAAATCCTATGAAAAACACGTGGAAAATACCTGTCTGACAAGAGTAGGCTAATTTTAAACAGTTCTCTGATGTCACTGAATTGAAGTCGGCTACAACAAAACCATGGTGTAATATTGATCAAAACATCAAGCAATTAATTCTTTTAATGGAGAAGCGATTTTTAGGGTCATAAGAAAAAATGTGACATAGTTACTTTTTACTAAACTGTTCATAATTTCTTTAAAAATTCCAGATTTATCTAAGCTATCGGGAAAATGTCATTAATTTATTTTAATAATTTACAAAATATTGTCTATGGTCAACTATGATTTCTTACTGTAACAAATAAATTATTCATAGGAAATGAAAGTATATTCGGTTTTGTAAATACATATATTTAATTTTTAATCCAATATGTATCTTTTTAATATTTTCTAATTTTTTTTGGCACACAGTGTATACATCGTAAATCACTTTTTATAATAATTCTCATCACAAGACAACATTTTTAAGCAGTGTATTTTTCTCATGGTTGCTTAATATCTTAAGTAAATTAGGGAGAAATAGTCTTATAAAAAGTGAGAAGGTGAAAAGTTAATCTTGATTGAATGTTGGGACCTCTAGCCTATTTTCCCTCTGATTTTAAAGAAGCTTTTAACCTAAAGAAGTTTGTAGTGTGTATTTGTTCGTTTTGAACTGTTTAGGAAAAATTATAAAACATAAGATAATTTTTTTTTTTGAAAATGTTATTAGTTTTTATAAGACATTCATAAAACAAATATTATCATTCTCCTAACATACACTTTTCTAATTATTTAATACAATGTTTATTTCCTACATCTCTTCTCTATCGGAAGAATTTTAACTTTAAGAATTTATGTCACAATTTAAATTTTTGTTATCATCAGGTAAGTTTCTTTCATTTTTCGAGGATCCAGAACTGATCATTTTCAAATTATTTAACAACACTTTAATTTTAATTTCCGTTCATTACCAGCAAAAAGTTTCTAACAATGATGGATTGGCTTGTTTTTAAAGTGTAGCATCATAAAAAAAAAACCTCTTATACACTTACGCATTTGAACATTCTGAGTGGGTTTCCTATTGACAATTTCAAGCTTAATCTTCCCATTAAATTCAACAAAATTACTATCTTTGAATGGTGTCTTCATCTTTTCTCTTTCGATACATTCCACTTTCGATATACATTTGTCTTTAATGAACTGTACACATTTTGAGTATCCATCTTTGAAAAGATTCGGAGATTTCTAAAACAAAAAATTTCTCTTTTACAGCATCTAAAAAATAGAAAACTTGAAGATTTACTGACCAGAATTTTGATACTTACGGAATCCATTAAATTACTTACATTTTTTAGAAAATAGGTAACTAAAGTTTGTCTATTCGTACAAGTTGACAAGTCTTTTTCTTTCTTTATTACATTAGTATTTTCCACGGTATATTTTGTACGGCATCGACCCATACTGTCAGTCTGGAAAAAAGTTAAGGCTATACAGTACACAACTATTAAATATATAATAATGTTATCAAATTTAATATTAAAAAGCTCATAGATATAATTTTTGAATGCATCATATGAAATACGTCCAGTTATGTCGTTGTAATCCAAATTATATATAAAAAAACAGTTATTATGGATTTCATGGCATATTCTCATTAGGAAGTAGTGCAATTCAAGGCATCACTCTTCTTTTGACAGAGTCAGAAAACGCTAGGGTATACTAAACTAGAAAATAAAGCTCAATCAATCTCTTTGTTCATTTTCAAAATTCTCAGAAAACAAATAAATGCTTTTAGGAAGAAAGAAAATCATACTGAAAATAACAATGCAACCCAACATATTTCTGGTATTTCGAGACCGGGTTCTGGATTTAATGGCTTTCAGTTTTTACTACAGTTGTGTATAAATAATATTTCTAAACATATACAAAACGTTGTAGTTTGTTATTCATATTTATACACAGAAATTCATTTTCACGTGTTATCTTCAGCTTATTTTTTTTATTTTTATTCCTTACACATAAAAATTATAGTAATAGATTAGAAAGCATTATTTCAATTCAAGCATCATTTCTCGAGAAAAAAAAGCTAAATACCAGAATTTTACTCTTATAAATAGAACACAACAAATGACATTCAACAACATGCAACAAACGTATATACACAGAAATTTATTGCTTCTATTATTATTCTTATTGCTACTACTTGCTCAGAGAAGGCAATAGATTATATAAACTGAATATTCTAATTTAAAGCAATTTTAATTATGGTAAGAATAAATATTTTATTATCTTAAAAATAATAGATAAAAGCATAATAGTTTATTAGTCGTAAAGAGAGAGTGTGTGAGAGATCAAAATTAATAGCCAGAATGATAATATGTAAAGTTTAGTTTTATAATTATTTTACCCAAAACTTATTCTTTGCTACTTAATTTTTAGATACCACTTTCAAAAATAATGTTTTAACATAAAAATAAAGAAGTTAAGTATTGAAAAAAAAAATGCTAAGAATTCCTTTTATTTTGGAATTATTGAGATAAATTGCGCTAAGTTCACAAATAATTTCGCGCTTTAAAAAACAAAAATTTACAAACAATTTAAACAATTTAAGAAGAACGAAAAACATTTTAAGAAGTTTTCAGAGGGATATAAAGCTCTTTGGAATTACTAAATATGTTAACCTAAGTCATTCCCTTACCTCTTCAACTTCTTCAGGAGTGTCAAGCCTGGTCATGGTATTAATAAGAGAAGATATTACACCTTTCTTTATATTAAGGGATTGCGGTGTTTCACTGGAACTTGGACACACGTGATCAACTTTACCATTATCAAATGTAAATAATACTGGTTTTTCCATTTCTGTCTGATATTGATCTTGTTCTTCTTTTGTTAATTTCTGATCAATTTCAATATTCGTCATCTAGACACACACAAAAAAAATAATGGTTATAAAAATATGTTTAAATGAAGTATATGGTTAGTATTCAGCCTGTTCTATAAAAAATGATATATTCTGAAATATGTATTCTTGATTCATTAAGAACAATTAACTTTATGTTATTTGAAATACAAAGAGAATTACTTAAAATAAGGTTTCAAATAAAGTACCATATTCAGAAAGCTCTTATTTTTTTATGATGAAAAAAAGGGGGGTTCATAACTAAAGATATTTTCAAAAATAAACTTTTCAATTGGATATAATATGACCTATTTGATTGAATATTGAAGTATTGTTGTTGATTATGTGCGATTGAACACAGTAGAACTTTTCCAGAAAAATATTCTTTGAAAACAGTTTCCTTTTTGTTATTTATTTTTTCCAACCTAGTTTGTAAACACATACGAGTATTAAACCTAATTTTGGAATATTTTGTTATGTCAAGTACTGTAAAGGGTAATAAAACTCTTTGGAATTACTGTGTTCATAATTAAGTAATCGGGATAAAATATTGTCTACATGAACCAAAAAACGGGTTCATGTAGACAATCTGTGTTGCTAAATAAGCAACACAACTTTTATGCCCGTTTTTTGGTTCATGTAGGCAATATTTTATCCCGATTACTTATTTATGAATTTGTGGCAATACATTTTATTGACTAAACTTAAGATTTTTCAAGTACGTTTTTACACGAAATCAAAATGAAATTGATAATAATTTAATTAGTCAGAAATCAATGCTAATAATTTAAGGATATTCTTTACTCGATTCTCCACATAAGTTAGATCTAAATGAGCGTTAGCTTTATAAAAGATAATTTGTCTTCAAAAATTATATGAGAAATTTTTATGAGCGCATATTTGTAGTTTATCAACAATTTCTTTTTTTATAATTAATTCTAACGGCAGTAAGCCTATCTGGGTTATTTTACATAATGAGAGATTATTAGAAAAAGTTGTTGGCTAATACACCTATCCTAAGCTGATTTCAACACATCAAAAAACAATTTTTAATAATCCTAAATAGCTGTTTGCATTTCGTTCTTTATCGTACACTATTTCGCTTCATTCTTAAGAATCATTGTAAACATTAAGAACTATTCGTGTGCTTGAAATCTAATCAAAGTAGCAATCATAAATATGTTTTTCAAAATCTCATGAACTATATGGTCATTCAAAATTTGTATTATTGCTGCCGCAATAATTTCGAATGTATGAAATATTTTAAAATCACAAACTTCTAGATTTATATGAAAAAATATTACTAGTGTCAATTTAGTAAATACTTTCGCAGTTACTTTATTAAATGAAAAAACTTTAATTCTTAGAATTTTATAGCATGAAATAATATTTCGCAAGCCAAACACTTGTTACTAATGTCTTACTTACTTTCAGAAGAAATTCACATTTGGAGACAGGATGGATCTCCGCTATGCCTTTAATGGTAGATGTTTGTTTCTGATTTCCAGCATAAGTAACAGTATTTTCAGATGAGTACTTATAAATCTTTTCAGTATCATACTTAAATTTTGAATTGGATGCTGAAATATATATATATATATATATATATATATATATATATATATATATA
>BMAW01083906.1:143991-172080 GCA_019974015.1 Nephila pilipes | reverse complement strand
TTATTTGTTATATTATGATTGAATCAAAACTGTGACTAATTCATTTTTTATATTATATTTTTTATGTCTTTTCATTGAGAAAAATATGTATAGTTTAAATTTGTGAGATAGAGAGACTTTAAACTTTATTTAAACTTGCAGAGACTTTTAATACTTCCAATTTAAGAATCAAGATAGTATTTTATTTGAAATGATAATATTTGATTTTTTATTTGTAGAGATTATATTTCTTACAATTTTTTTTTCAATCATATATATAGGTAGTCAATAATTAAGCTATATCATACATTTTATTATATTTCTAATATACTTCGAATTTTTGTGTAGAGCGTTATCCATAAAAATACAGTTTGAGATCCTGTGTATATTTATTTTACTTTTGATGAATGAAAATTAAATTATTTATAGATTGCTTTCTTAGAGATTTTTTTAGGTTTTGAATTTCAAATCGCTGAAAGCAGATACCATAAAATAGTTTCTTCACAAATACAATTATAGCCGGATGATAGGAAAAAAGCATTAACATCCCCATCTCACGCATATCTTATTGATTTTATTTATCATTTTGCCTTGCAGAAGTATCTTAGACATTGTGCAAAGTGCTTGTAAAAGGATGTTTTTGAAGCAATTTTCCAATTAAAGAACTTATTTCTACTTATCCAATTCAAAATATACACCAATCACATCAACAGTTGTCCCTTCATCATTTTCTATATGACTTTAAACTCACATTATCTGACAGCAGAAGAGTATAATAGGCACACTGAAAATTATATACACAAACACATACATATATATATATATATATATATATATATATATATATATATATATATATTATGGGTAGAAGAGGACATTATAATGAAAAATCAATATAAATTATTATTATTGTTCTTTATTAGAATTATTGGGTCTTCAATACCTTAAGAAGAAGCAAACATTAGGAAAAGTACTAGAAGTCTGCAGAAAGATGAGACTATAATCTTAATTACGCTTTCAGAACAATCGAAAGCAAAATCCGATACTTACCGTATGAGTTCTCTTCTTATCATTTGTATCAGAGTAATAGTATTGAGATGTATAGTGATTTCAAGCACTTCAAATTCGCCTCAATAATTCATTGAGTGAATTCACCTCAATAATTCAAAGAAAATAAATGTTTGATTATTGAACAATTACATAAATATATTCCTGTCAGAAACATGCAACATTGTACAAATTTATGGGGTTATATGAGAAAGAAAAGCCTTCTCAATAACCTTAAGTTCAAGCTGGAGCTCTTTTGAACTCAACGTGTTTATTAAAAATTAAGAAAAAAAGTACTAGGTCTGAAGAGACTGTTTTAATCTGTTTTTTCATCAGATATTTTTCATCAGAAAAAGCTTTCATTTGTTGAAATTTAATTAAATTTAAGGTTAAAAAGGACCTGCTGATAATTATCATAGTCATGTGAAATTATCAAAAGCTGTGTCTGAGGAAAACAGCAGTTGTTTCGTGAAAATTTGAAAACGGTGGACATATTTATCATTGAATCGTTTCCTTACGGATCTGTGGTGGCCTAGTGGATAGAGTTACAAGCTTCTTGAACGATCAATTTAAACTCGAATCGTTAGATCCATCAAAGTCTGATGCGAGAGTTAATTAAATGTGCTGCACATTAAGTTCGATTGAATTTCAAAATTCTTTTATTAGAAGGCTATGGAAGTTAGATACCATCTCACTTGATTTGAATCATTTGATCTTGTTTGAAAATCACAAATAACAATGATCACAATGACTCTCTTGATACTCTAGAAAAATGTTAATTCAAATTGATTGGAAAAATTTCTTTCTAGTTTACTTACAATGAAATAAGTAACATGAAGTCTCTTTCTTACAAAATACAATAAATGGGGAGTAAAGTAGTTGATAGTTTATAAATTTTGAAGGGAAAAAAATTCCCAAATGAAATTTGTAGGTTAGTGACTTCGATTATTGAACTAATTCGAATGTCCCTTGTCAATTGTTGATACTAGACATATGGCTAGAACCAGAATATAATATTGATATGTTTCTATTAAAATGCTTTTTAAACATTTAAAACTTTATTTTTGTATTGAATAACCTAAAACACATAAGAGTGTGATGAATAAATTTTATTTTTTTTTTCTATTTCAAAATATTGGAATCACTCAGAGAAATTTTAAATTTATTTAATGTTTACAACTGTCTGATTTTGGCCTTTTCAAAGACCTTCTTGAAAGCCAAGCTATATTTTCCTTTATGAACGGGTGATGAGGAGTACAAAAAATTAATTGGGTTAAATTAAATTTCAAAATAATTTTAAAAAATTAAGTTGTAGATTGTAAAGCTGAGAAGGATTTTTAAATGTGTTCGCACTAATTCATTAATAGATGGCACAAAATACTAGAAAATGCATTATTTCTGGAATTAAAATCATTTTATAGGTTATAAATAGGTTGGAAATTTCATCATATCCGAGAATAATTTTAATGTGAGCGTTTTCTATATTTCCAAATTCTTTACAGTATGTTGAATTTTTTTTGTGTAAAAATAACTTGATTATTTATTATCACTCGAAAATGAAACTATAAAACAGTATGTACTTACGGTGATTGCACGACTTAACACATTGACCTTTCAAGTCTTTGTAGAGTGGGCCTGGAAATATAAAGAAGTTCAATTAAAAGATTTAATTACCCAGCCGCACACACGCACAAAACTTAATTCTCTTACTTAAAAAATTTTCAAAAGAAAAATCCAAACAAATTTGAAATGCTTCGGTAAAGTGTTATTTGGTATTAAATGGTATAAAGACTGAATAACCTTAGTAATTGAACACAGGACTGCAATAAATTTCAAGTATGCATTCCAAATAAAATATAATAATTAACATTACAAAAGAAAGTCTCGATATTCACTTTACAAATCTTTGAACATGAATGTATAAAATTGAGGACCTTTAAGTTAAAAAAAAAATGGTTGATTTCTTATACATTGAATAATATGTCGAACTTTTTTTTATTTTAAAGATTTCATTTTTTTTCTGTACCCATATTTAACTTTTTGATTTAAATAAATTTAAACCTCTAAAAAGTAACATAAATATCAGCATTTTGAATGTGTGTGAAAAATCATTCACATTTGTACATGAATTGTAATATATTCAAGTTTTATTATGAATTCGAATGTTATCACGGTAAGATATAATTGAAATAAAACAAAATTTGGTTTTAAAATACAATGTTAGTATGTTTGAAAGTAAGTCTTCTGAGCAAAAAAGAATGTGATAAACAAAATATAACTAATTAGTTAAGCAAGTAATTGATAAATTAATAACTAGTCAATTAATCTTTATTTATATAAGTTAAAGTAACTAAATATAAGTTTTTTGGATTAAACAATCAGTTGGTTCATAAGTCTTCAGAATTTCTTTTTATCTACATTAATATTTCACAGATAACTTTAGCAGTTTTCTCTGTGAAGAATGTATGGCAATAATACAAATCTCTATGGTAATTTGAAAATCATAACGTATTTATGAAATAATACAAAATAATTCTTTAATACCCCAGCTTTTATGTTAGAGCATCAAAAGAGAAAAACATGATTACTTTCAACACAGTAAGAAATTTGGTTGCTTGTTATGTTCCAAAAAGATTAACATTAGAAAGAGTAAGTGCTTTATTATGATGCATTTATTTTATTACAACTAATAATATTTTCGAATATAAATAAAGAGAAAATAAGGTAGAGAATGGAACCACTTTCATACAAATAAGATAAGGCTGTAATCTTGTAACCTCTCCCTTAATTACTTATTTCTTCTGTCATTACTAAACTTATTTATAGACTCACAAAGTTGTAAAATCAAATGAAGAGGAAGTAATTTGCAGATGATGATCAACAAATTATCAATATTTAACTTTAACCTATTTTATCTGAGGTTATTAATCCCTGTCTGTGATACAGATGTTTCACGGGATAACTTAAGTTTTCACTATCTTTATAACTCAAAAAACTACCAAACTCCAAATTAAGCGCTTCACTTCTTTTATATACATTTCCTCAATTTTATCCATTACACTTCACTAATTTTAATCTAATACACATAAGGCAAGTTTAATTTATCGGGAGAAATTTTCTATTCCAACAACATCATGAAAATTCCCCTAAGTGTCAGTTAAAAGGAAAATCACGTTAACACTCCCGTCATAACCTTGTGTCTGAATTCTCTTCCTTAGCTTTCTAAAGACCACTAATTTAAAATGAGAATGTTTCATATTACAGCCTGCAGCCTAACCTACTATCTAATACATTTCATTCGAATCTATTGAATTCCAGAAGTAAGTTAAAATTCAATTCAGTATGCATCAGCTTATATTTCTCGGTAATTGTAAACAAACCGATGTGATACTTGAATTCAATTCAAACTACTTACCAGCAAAAGCAGCTCCCACCATACACGCTAGCAGAAAAAGATTCAACCCCATGATTGTTGGGGAATCTGTTCGACAGTAACTCTTGCTTTACAGATGTCTATATTTATATCATATTGAAAATCCCAACGTAAGTAACTTCAAAAAGAAAAGCTTTGCAAAGAAAATGCAATTACTCAGTGTGATGAGACAGCGTCTCTGATTTTTTTTCGCATATTTAGCAATGCTAAGGTCAAATACCAACAAGTAAACACTTATTTGAATTATCAATGACTATGATCTAGACGTATCTTGTTCACCATTTCTTTTTAACGAAATTATTGCAGGAGATTTATAATCTATCAATATCAAACAATAACAGGGATCATTTATATTACATAAGTACGTGTTTTAAGAAGTGATTATCGATTTCTCCGTTTTGGAGGTCACGTTCTTTCCTTGTTCTCTTTGAAATGCAAAATTTCCCATGTATTTTTGTTTCAAATGTTTATAAATGTTTTTAACATACTTATGAAATTTGATGAGATACTTCTTTTTTAAAAAAAAACTTTTCTGATCTCACATATACTGGCCTCTTATAAAAAAAATTATTTAATGCATTTTTGAATATTTAGATTTTTAGGAATATTTTAATAGTATTCCTAACGAAGCATTCAAAGATAAATAAACAAAACGACTTTTAGTTCTTCAATGTAGTCAAGTTATGTAAGCGTTATGTCAGTCCGAAATTTTCTAAATATTTAACACAAGACAACATATTTATTATATCTGTGTTACAGAATTTACTATATTATACAGTTATAAATATTTGTAATAATATAAAGAATGCATCATTAGGTATAAAATTTTATATTACAACATATAAACTGCCTAAGATGATATATAAAAGAGTATTTTCTCGTTCACTAATGTATTAAATACCTTTTTTTCTAGGATATAATTAACTCTAAATATGTTAATAGTGGGGTAGTTTGGCTTGAGAAAAACCCAAAAAAAATTGGTATTTTAAAACTTAAGAGAGAGAAATCAATACACTTCGTTTTGGCATACGAGGTGTGGATATTAAAAATAAAACTGGAGGTGCTACAGAAGAAGAATGCATGCGCCAAACACCAGCGACCTACAGCTGTTAAAAATGAAGCTTTCTGTTTCAAATGCAGAGTCTCTCCCTTCTGTAAACAAATTCAGAAAGCGTATATTTCATTCGCATTAGAGTCATTTTTCGTTTGGTCGGAAAAATGATAAATATGACAAAAGTGCAACGAATTGTTGTGAAATTTCACATGAAATTTGGAAAAACCGTTACTAAAATTTATAATTTATTGAAAGAAGTATATGGCAATGATAGTCTGTAGCGTGCAAGTTTTTCTGAGTGGTTTAAGCGTTTTCAAGATGGCCGAGAAGACGTTTAAGATGATTTACGCTCGTGTCGCCCTTTGACGTCAAAAGTGGGTGACAGTATCGAAAAAATCAGTAATCTGGTTCGATCTGATCTTGGTTAAGTATACATGCGATTGGTGATACTGTAGGGATCGACAAAGAATCCTTACTACAAATTTTACAAGTTTTGCCTACATGACCGATTTATTCACAAAATCCAAGGCAATTAATTTGAAGCATCAAAAGCTTCAGTTGCCTTTCTTAATAAATTCACTGAGAGGAAACAGAATTTTGGTTCTCAACGAGATCATGCAGATCACAAGTTTATTATCTACTCCTTGAGTCTTTGCTCAAGTACTTTTCTGAGCGTTTTGATAATATTTGGTCCTTGGATGTTCCTCAGTGGGTCATGAACCTTTTGTGAATATTATTAAAATTTAAGGAGAATTAATTGAGCTTTCAATTAATGAAATTTTGAAAGCTAACTTTCATAATGGTGATCGTGTCACAGAATTTTGTTTTCAAAGTAACATCAGTCCACTCTACCATAGACTGTGGACCTATCGTCAAAATTTTTTTAATTGCATACCCTTTCTCCTACCTCGTCTGGTGAGGATTCAATGTTGTAATAAATTTAGTTGCAAAAATGAGAAATTGAGTCCAAATTGTACAAAGAGGGACTTGCGTCTTCAGCTCGCTAAAAATGATGAAGCTAACTTACAGAAATAATCACGGAACCATCATCGAGCACAACCATCCCACACAGGTACTTGAATGTTTGATAATGTTACTTTAAGCGGAAAAAGTTTTTTATGTTTTATAGGTTATTTAATTAAGGATAGAAAAATCTTTTTATATAAACATGTTTTTTTTTTCATTAGAACATTTTAATTTTAACAAATAGACTGCAATAATCTGACGCAGCAAAAGTATCGAGTGAAAACCAAACAAATTTAGAATGTAAATCAAATGAAAAAAATTACTTAAACATTTTGCCTTCTTATAATTCAGTAACCCCCTTTCCCTAAATCACAGAATTTATCAAAGGGGGAGGCGTTGAATTTTTTTTTTTTTTTTTTTTTTGCTCCTTAGGGGAACAGCAACTTTAAAATGGTTTGGAATCACTGGTTTAGAGGTTCTCAACAAAGTGTGGAGGTATTCGTAGACGACTGTATTAGCTCTAACTTATGTTTCATTCTTGTCACTTGATCATGGTTTGAAATTTCTAGATCTCATTAAGTGTTTTAATGTGACATTAATTTTAACTTCATTTCCAACGATTAAAGTGAACAAACTAATACACATATTCTCCTACAGCAATATGTCAGTAAGCACAGGTTTTCATAATCTATTTGAGGTTTAAATAGATTGAATCTGCTTGTATTGAAAAAATAAATTTGTGAAATAGAGGATGATAAATGTGTTTGATAGTGATATTGATGATAGTTGTGCAAATATAAAGTGTGATGAAACCTGAATCTGCTGTCTCGATAATTTTTTAACTTTTGAAATTTCATTCATGAACTTTCCCGAGTATTTTGCAGAATTTTGTGAAGTTTAACAAAAATGCTCATCATCACAAAAAAAATGAACGTAATCGCAAAGTGGACTTTTAAATTTAATGCAGACTGTTTAATATCTTTACGACGAATTGTATATCTACTGTAAAATAGATAAAACTCCTATTTGACTGGAAAGCTTTCACAATACAGTCCTCAAAGAGAGTACATTGTTCGGTTGTTATATGAATCTTCTTAAACTGACTGCAAAGCATTTAATATATTGTGTAGCAATTTGAAACGGCTGGCAGAAACAGATATTTGAATTATTCACATTTTTCTATCCTGTTAAAGGAATTTTAGTTTTGCATAAGAACTTTACGACACAGGAAGAAGATTAACTTCGGTGTGTAAATGTATTTGGCTGTCATAAACAAGAAAACCAAAAAATTCAAATAGCCAAACAAAGAAGTAAGGCTGTCAAGTGGTGAGAATAATTTACGTAGGTAATTCTATGACTGTTTATATTACGTTTTTCAATCTGAGAAGTTATGTGGGGATCCTTATATATCACTTATACCTTATCATTTCTATTTTCCTATGAAAACGAAAAGCGAAGACAACTTTTAAAATGGCAAATCTTTTCCTGTGAGTTACGTGATATTCAACCAATTATGGCACAATATACCAACATTGGTATTTTATTTGAGTGATTAAGGGCTCATCAACTATCAGTTCAATTGATTACTTATGATATTACTCTTGGATAAGGTCTGAAAAATCAACTTACATCAGTAAATGTAGTACATTGGGCACTTCTCAAGGTTCCAGAAATGCAATATCATCTTCTGTTATCTAGGATATCATCAAGACTATATCAAGACATTTACTTCTCACAAAAAGAGGTGTCACTCGATATTGATAATGAGTATTACAATTTATTATTATTTATCAGAGATCATTGAATATTTATAACAATAGAGCTTAAGAGATATAGCTTTATGTCCGAGATTCTGTGTATAATATTATGTATTAAAAATGATAATCTAAAACCCTGGTTCTATTCAAGGAAGCTCTTATAGGTAAAAAAATTTCAGTTTCAGAGAAAAGAAATGCAGAAGTATTTTTCGTGTCTTTTTTTCTTTCTTTTAATATTGTAATAATGGTTTAAATATTTTTGTAATGTTAAGTTTAATTAAATAATTGTATTAGAATAACTTTTTGCTTATCAAATAAAGAAAATAGCAATTTTTTTAAATTTAATTTCTTTTTATTATGTTTATGCTCCAAATTATCGAAAATGTATTTTGAAGGTAAATGTTTTCCTATTTGTGGGTACATTCTCTTTTGTGTGTTTGATAAATCTTCTTTACAAACTACAAATCTAAAAATTTTTGAATTAGTTTCTATATTTCTAATTTTAAATTATAATTACGCTGATTATATTAAGTATCTTACTGCATAATAAATGCAAATGCATTGCTTATCTGAATTTGCTTATTTCTGTCAACTCCCTTTTTAAAAATATAACACATTTGCATAAAATAAAAGACATTGAAAGCAATTCTCATTGTTATTATTTTATGAAAATGTTTTTTAACTAAATTTTACGTAAGACCAGTTTTCAAAATTAATAAAAATTTCTGCTTCAAAAGTTCGCAAAATCATTGTCAGTCTCATGGTATAAGAAATATTATATTTTCATGTCAACTTATAAAATGTAAAATTATGAATAGCGATGATATTTATTCTTTTAATTAAAATAACAAATTTCGTATAATCTTCTTCCGAAAATCAGTTAATTAACTGAAGTCCCAAAAAAGATTCTATTTCGTTACAGAATCAATTTTAGTATTTGATGACATGACTTTTCGATAATTTTATTTTCATTTATAAAACAGCATTTTTTCAAAAGGCCGGCATTTATTTGAGCAATAAATATCCCTTCCCATTTTATGAGAATTTTTTATGTTATTATATTTTCATCAAACCAACTGTTTAGTTATAAAAGAACGAGGTACTTTCCTATTAAGATTAAATAATTTGGTTGGAATTACTGCCTCTGAATTGTTCCTTTTGCTTCACTTTACAAGATGAAAGGCAACACTTAAGAGATATTCTTACGTTTTGCAGGAAATGCTCAAAAATGTTATACGTATTAAGGAACATCAAATTTAACAGAGATGGCGTAGAAAACGTTGATATAAAAAGCGAACTACTAGAAAACCTCTAAACATTTTAATTTTATTGTATTTCATGAATTATTGACATTTCTTCCTTTTGTGTACCTATTTCACTTTTTCCTTCGACTTAATTAAATTTAGTTGCACAAAATCCAGAACTGTGCAATAAGGTTGTTAGTTTAGTCAATTTATTTAAGTGGAATCGGGACCAAACAAGGAACCAGGAAATGTGGTATTCACTATAAATTAAGCAATTATTAACCTTGCCCGGCTGACAAGAGCAATATGTTTATTGGTTACTCTCTCTCTTTCTCTCTCTCCCTAATTTTGTGGTCACGACAGCCTGGAAGCCATGGTCGAGTACTCGAAGCAGGCGTTGTGTTCGTGGTGAGTTGGAGACCTGATGCCTCTATAGACCCTCCAGTTAGTGAAGCTATTGCAAGTTAAATCTGTCTAGACTGCGTTCTTCCAAAAGAGTGGAACAGAAGTTTGGAGTTGTCCTCCTCACTTGAATGAGGTTCAGAATTACGAGGTCCATCTGCAATAGCCCACGTATTGTTTCTAAGTGCAATGTTAATAATTAATCACTTCTCTCTAATTGTTCATGTCTAGCCAAGGATGAATTTTGAATTCTTATTAGTCGTTTTTTACTTCCATTTCAGTAAAAATGATTAAAAAATGTTATAAAATAAATTTTCACTTGCAAAGCAAAATGATAATTATATGTAACTAATTATGGCATGTTTGAAAAAATATATTTAGGCAATAACTTCTGTATAAAGATATTAATTCTCATTATTTTGAAATAATCAACAATTCTGCATGAATTCAGAAATAATTTATAGTAATTTTTTCCACGGAAAGAATGATGATGCCTTAGCATTTTAGACAGCATTTTCGAGATGTATCTAGCCAAACTTTTTATCACGTGTAATTCGTTTTTCGTAGCTTTGCAGTAGCTGCAATTTTTTCTTATATAAATCAAAGACCATTTTTATAACATAAGAGAAAATACCACTACGGAAATTTTAATGTATGTTTCGTATAAGTTTTTCCTTCTTTTTCAATTTTCTTTCATCACATATTCAAATTTTGTTAAATAATGTTAATTTAGAGATGAAAAACTCTAATATTTTGCATCAAAATTCAATATAGTATCTCAATTTTAATAAAACTATATCTGGTTTCCGACCAATGAAAATTCCCAAAGCAAAATGATACATTTTATTTACATATTTAACGAGCATCAGCCTCGGATACACTGTGAGTCTTTAGTGGCATTAGGGCTTGATCCCCGACTCGATGAAAATTGCTGACAACGAGTGCGCAGTCATGACCACTAGTCTACTGCGGCTGCGGCATATTATTAGAATTTAGTACTAGAAATATTGTTAAAAATATAAAACCATTGTGTGTGTGCGTGCGTGTGTGTGTCTATTAAGAAGGAGTTCATATAAATTAATTTGATGTCGATACACCATTTTTTCTCGTTATTTTCAATTATTGATAAGTCAAATTATGAATTTAAACTGGGCGATAAAAAATTTCAATTTTCTTTCACTTTTTAAAAGTTTCCTTAGGTATATTAAGACTTATACAAAAATGAGCAACATTTTGCTGAAATTTTCGTTTATGAGTACCTAATAGAGATCAAATGATGAAAGGTAATCGCAAAGCTTCAGTTTGGTATTTTTAAGAGTTTATTTATCAAAAAATTTAATGCAGATTGTATATTCCATCATGCACAAGCACTTACTATATATAAGAAAGCCTTAATATGTTTGTCTATTGAAATATGTCTTAGGTTCTTGTCTCAAATGCCAATAGTTAAAAGTCAAAGTCTGCCGAGGCGTAAGAAGTTCCATCATGTGGTGTCCATATCTGTATCTGAAGCCTTTGGCATGGGGCAATAAATCATGCCAAATATGTTTATATTATTAGGACTAACTAGCAATGCCTAGTACCAGAAAAAAATTAATTTCGTTTCACTCTAAGCGACTTAAATCAATATTTTTTATCTCAACCAAGTATATTTTTTCAGTAACATTGGCTTTCCATTAAATTTCCTGTACTTGGCTGGAGAGCTTCATTTCAAATTTTTCAAAATAATAGCGAAGGATTTTTCACGATTATTTGTTTTTATATTCTTCGTAAAGATTTTTTTTTCTTTCCGCTGATTCTAGAAACTCTGTCATTGTATTTCAAGTGATTTTTTTTTTGGTCTTTTTCTTACTGTTTATTGTTATTTTTCCACAATTAATTTTATTTACTTCATTCTAACGTATTACAGTTTCAGAATGTTTCATTTAAGTTTCCATTTTATTTACATAAGCGTTGCTCATGAAAGAGCTTTTATGTAATAAATGATAATAAAAGGTAAGTAATTAGAGCTCTCAGTAAGACCTATTTTTCTTAATATGTTAAAAATTCTTTTACAGTTTTGCAGATACTAAACATCATTAGATTTCTTATCCATCTAAGAGAATATACATCCTGAAAATATTTTACAAGTAGTTTGATTTCAAAACAATAGAATAAAGCATACTATTAAAAATTGTGATTTAAGACTATTCATGATTTTCTATTCACTAACCTCGAGGCCTTTATAATAATACGAATTGCATAAAATTACAATTTCTTCCCAACCCAAATGAAACGTGATTAGGTAAATTAGATGATAACAGAAGTGAAGTGAAGTAAATTAGAGGTAGTGATATATAAATGATATAGAATTGAAGCAAATGAATCGATATAAAGGATAACGATTTGTTGAGAGAGATTTATAATTTGGATTGAAGCACCTTATTTAGTTTTCCGAGTGGAAGTGAATTCCAGTTGAAGCATTAAGCTACAAAGCTACCGTTTGTGAGAATTGTTGAATTCAGAACAAATGATTTGGTAAGCTAAGATTTCACATTTAAATAATAATCCTGATTTGTTGAATTAATTGGAATTTGAGAGAAAAGGACTTTATCTATTCTCCATCGATTGTTAATAAAGTATTTTAATTTGTTCTTACATATCTTCAATTGGAGTTTAGAAATTTTTGACTAATACATTCTTCTGAGATACGGAGCAAGAGCTGAACAATGATGGGTAGTCGTTAGAAAATATTCTTATTTTTGTGTAAATACTCGCTTTAAAACCTTAACAAATCAATTCTGCAGATGAAACAGCTCGAATTCATGCAGAGTTGTTGAAATAATTTTTTTTTCCAAAAAAAATCCCAAGTATAAATAAACAACTTTAAATTCATGTTAAGCATACAAAATGTGCATATTTCCCTTTCTCAGATATATTACAACATTATCATCGTATTCAATAAATTGCCTTGCGGTATCCCTAATGCTTGAGTATTTTGCCGTGAATTTCTTTCTCAAATTTAATAAAATTGTAAATCTTGTACCGTCATTAATATTTGAACTACAGTAAGAAATCGAAAATTTCTGATGCTTCCTAATCAAATTTATTTAGTAACAATTAGAGTTTAACACACAAACTATTAAAGTTATAAAATTAATAAATACCTTATTTATTTTGATTAATTTACTAATTTAGCAGCATATATGAATTAATCGTATTAAAATACTGCTGATTATAAAGATTTGTTTTTTAATTACCAATTACCTCTTTGATATAACATATGTAAGCAAAATATTCAGTTGTGATACATATTTAAATTGAATAAATTTTAGAAACAGAGCTTGTATATATGTATATATGTGTGTGTGTGTGTGTGTGTGTGTGTGTGTATGTGTATATATATATATATATATATGTGTGTGTGTATAAGGTAGAGATATATTATATAGAGATATATATATATATATATATATATATATATATATATATATACCGTATTTTTTCTGACTCAGACAGCAATTATTCTCTGAAAATTTTACTGTTTCTTAATTCTATGAAAAGATCTTTGAAAGCAACCTGTTCATATGACCAATTTAAATAAGTTTCTTCAATCGGAAAGTAAAAGTTTCTTAAATATATATTATATTATTTATATATAAGATTCGTTTTGATACACTTTTTAGTTATGCTACTAAGAGTGGTGTTTACTTTAAGAAAAGAACCGGCTTTCTTATTGAAATATGTAACACATGGAACACAATGGTATGTCTTCAAAAGACTATTTTATCTTTTTCTATCTTAATATAGTTATTTTGGAATTTTCTTAATGTGCGTAAAGTCATTTAATTTAAATGCTGTTTGTTTTTCTACTAATATTACTTAATTACTTAAACTGTTCTTATTGAGAAGCGAAATTAGTTAATTATTTTTTTCAACTTCATGAACAGTGACTTCCAAATATAATATACAAACACACACAAACATATTTATATATATGTGTGTGTGTGTGCATATATATATATATGTGTGTGTGTGTGTGTGTGTAAGTATATGTGGATAAGGCAAGAGACGTAGCTCCGCCACCTCGATTACAACAGAAGAGTGTGAATTTTACCGTGCCATCGATTTTTTAAATAGGGATATTTCCAAATCACGTGGTATAAGATGAAGGGATTCTAATGGATTTTCATGAAGTCTGTTAGTCTAGAAGGGATTATTTCCGACAGATTTATGATTATAGGAAAGTTGATTCAACAGATTTTATGAGCGTGTGATCGCATAAATTAAAGGATAATTTGGAATTGCATCAGCAAATAAATCAGTTCGTAATTAATTTTCTTCTATTCTTCAGTTTAATTTTATGATTAAAGAAAAATTTATGACCTTTTTCAGAGCATAAAGATTTTCATAATTTGTAGTTTGAAGTGTAAATTATTTATTATAATTTAAATCTGCAATAGATGATCAAATAGGTTTTAGTAATGCATTTTTGTAAATATTTTTAATTACATTTGTAAAATTTTTACCGTTAAATGTTTGTAGCTTGTATTTCTCAAAACCAACAAAATATATATGGGGTCTCAGCATTTATTAATCATCTTCCAGAAGTTAAGTAATTACTCTTTGTTTTCAATAGATCTGTCTGATTTTAACGAATGTTTACAGAAATTAGTAGACTATATTTTACTAAAAATAACTAGACAAGAGTGAAATAATTTTCTTATAAAGGCTTTTCCTAAAAATAAGATAATTTTTTCAAAATAAATTCTTTAATAAGTTTTTATATTACTGGTTATTTTTTATAAGTTATTGCAAATGAAAATAGAAATATATGAATCCCATCAAATCTAAAATATGTAATGAACTATTTTTGTTCCTTATTATAAACGTTTTCGTTATGATTACAGAAATAAATGCAATAAACTAAAAATCATAGACTCAGCGTTAAATAATGCTAATTCGAATCGAAAATCGCTGCATACTTTGCTGGCTAAAATGCATTCAAATTTTGAACTAAACCTCAAATCAAGGTTTAATAACTTACCAGCAAAAACAGCTCCCACCATAGAAGTCAACATAAGAAATCTCAGCCACATGATTGCTGAGAAATCAGTTCGAATCAGATTTCTTGCTTTTCAGATATCTCTATTTATACTCTATTCAAATCACAATGCAACTCTCGTGGGAAAAATATTGCATAATGAGTGCAATTGTATAGCATGATGAGACAGCGCCGCTTTAGTTTTTGCATATTTAGCAATATTCAGGTCAAAGACTAATATGGATAAGCATTACTTAAAATTATCAATAGTTATTATCTAAATATCTCGAATTCACCTCATCTCCTTAACAACAATATTGCTGACTACTTATAAATAAAGCTTATGTACAGTAGGGGAAATAAAGAGAATAAAAAACAGTTTTCTTCAGAATTTGTGTTCTGCATTTTCTTCAAAGAAAATCAAATGGGTGAACAACATAATATTTGTAAATCTACTTTAAATTTTTGAATAAACTGATTCACAGTGATATGAGGGAAAATATGTTTTAAAGTTATCCAAGACAACCTTTCCGGTAGCAGCCCTGAAAAACATATTTAGAGATTAAAACTATTTTTGTATGTAAAAGCTACTTTTCATATTAGTTTTGAATCTAAACAATGGAATATGAAATACTTAAAATTTCAATGCTTTTCAAAGAAACATCAGCATTTTTATCACTTTTATTTGATTCTAAGAAAATGGAAACAGAACTCAGAATTTCAGTTTTCTCAATCTATCTTCTAATTCTATTTTTTTTTTTTTTTTTTTTTTTTGTTCGTGATGGCTAAAAAAATTATGTGAAATATTTTTGAGTTAGATAATTTTAAAGTTCATATGCTAAAAAGACCGCGAAACTCCAGAAAATATTTTCCGCATTTCCTTATGCTTTATCCAGTTATAAAATGCTTTTGATTGCATATTTCTCAACATAGTTTTTAAGGAACTATTGTTACCAGCTAAAAAAGCTAAACTTTATTTATGATTCCTTCCTACCTTCATACATTTTTCAAAAAGACATATAAGTGGATGACATAGAATGGATTCAAAGTTATTATTATAATTATATTTAGTCCCTCGATTTGATTAAGTAATTGATTTAATCAAATTAACTAATTTATTCACGAAGGGAATTTTTTAAAGTTTAACCATGATTTATAGACACATAACAATGATGTATGTAACAAAACTGCAATAAAATTTGCTCAAAGACTATTATTTGAGCTGGTTAGCATCAGGAAATTGTTACTTTTTAAAATGTAATATAATAACAAAAATTAATATTTTTTCAATGTATTAATTACATTAGAAATAATCTACAATAGAAAAAAAAAGAGTCTTTTGATTTATATATAAAATTCAATACTTTCAAAAATCAAATTAATGATCAAATTAAAACTTTAATTTTAATTATATTAGAGTCACAGATTAATAACGTGTTTCTTCTCAGGGAATTTACGAGAGGGGGATTAAAAAGTACTTGTATTTCAAGGCAGATGGCATCATTAAGCTAAATTATTGTTACCATTAGGTGCTACCATCTGTTAACCGAAATAAATTTCACATTTATTCATAAGTTAGTTTTGATTCGGTCGTCATTTGCTGACAAATCAAAATTTGATTGAGGCCGCGTCCAGTTGTCACCGTCAGTGAGACATGGATTCATCATCATAATGCTTCGGTAATCAAGCAAAAATCAAAATGGGTAGGTTGTTTTCTGTGACTCTTCAAAAAAGGCAAAGATGGTCTCATTAGCTGAAAAAGTTATGAAGAATTTTTGAGGTGTTTTTATCACGAATACGTGTAACTGACACTTAGACAGCTGTCTAGGGAGTCATGATGTTAACTTAAGACAAACCATTTTCGATGCTATGAGCACTATCTCTTGGAATTTCTGAGGGATTTTTGAATTTATTCATAAAACATATATAATTCTTATGTTGATGGGGAAATATACAGGCGCGAACCAAAGCATACTAAACCTGGAGTAATTTAGGATGCTTGCCAATTTCAGTGTTCAAATAAGCTTTACATTGTATAAAAGTTATTAGAATCTTGGTAGCCTTTTTGCTAGAGTAACAGGCTTGTTATCGAAAGGTATAATTCCGAACAAAGATCGTCGCATAGCAGATGATTATATGTCTCTTATTTATCAATTAACTAAACTAAATTTTATAAGATCATTTCAACTGCAAACTGTAGAAACCATTACAGATTCCTTTAAAAAAACCAAATATGTATAATAAGGTGTCACTCTGATAAAAGTATCAGAGTAAATTAAATAATGATATTCTAAAAATTTAAATTTTTAAACATCTTTTACTCATTTTTATTGGCAATATCTCTTGATTCTCGGAAACCCGTATTTTTCAAAATTAACTCGGGAATGGTCCCATGTGTCACCCGAAGAAAAATTTTATAAAAGTAGTCTTGTTTGAAAGAGATACCTGAGGAGTATATTTACCGATGCAACTACCCATCTAAAGTGAGCCGTTCATGGATTATGGATCCATTAGATCCGAGATTTGATGTGTGTAAATTTAAAAAGAAAAAAACTGAAAAAAAAAACGATTACACATTTCTTCGTGTATATACCTTCTTAATTACAGAATGTTGTAGTCATGTTTAGGCCGTTATTATCAACAAGACCTAACTCCTCGCATAGTCTCACGGAACAAAAAAGTACTTATGTTGATTGCGGGATAATGCCATTTGTATGTGGTGTGGGCTTGGAGTTGGACATACAAGTATTTGTGTTTCCAACGCTATTTTTTTTTATTAAAATGAGCAATCACAGTTAAATGTTAACAAACAGAATTAGCTTCATTCCACGTATACTAAATTCAATGTTTCCTTTCTTTTACACGTCACTGTATTTATTTGTATTTCGGGGTTTCATTTTGTACAACATATCATATTTTAAACTATAATATATCTTTACAGTTCCTCGTTCTGACGCATTCTGTGTAATACTGATATCTTCGAATCAATATGCGTAACAATTAGCTTCATCTTTTATCATTATAGTAATTATTTATTATGACAATCTTCTTTCATATCTGTTTACATTTGCTTTTATCTCGTGAATGGTTCATTTTAGACTAATAGTTGTAATGGCATGTTTTCTCCATAGGTAAAGCACTTCTAAAAGATAATACTTTTAAAAAAAATCCATCCGTGACACTTGGAGTCCTAGATAGTACCATACAAGGATTTGTTATTTTAACACTTTAAAATCTAGAAATTTCCAGAAATAAATAGGTAAAATTTCATATGGCTTAATAAAGCTTAACATGAAAGTATCAGAAATTATTTGTTGTATATTTCCCACGCCATTCAGCTAGAGTCGAGAGCTCAGGGGCAAACTGGAAGTGGTTGTTTATTAACGTCGTACTGAGAAGCAACGCGAGTGATAATGGTGAAGGGACTTCGTAATTTTGAATGTCGATGACGAGGACGGCACCTGAGCTGCACCTCCCTCTCCAAACTTCCACACCCCGCCAACGAGTGGACTTAGTACCTCAACCATATTTAAAGTGCTTGAGCCCCGCTGTATAGTGGGTGTTTAGCGGCATCAGGACAATAAACCCCGACTCGACGAAAACAACGCTGACAACGAGTCCCTTACCATGATCACTCGGCTACCGTGGCCACCCAAGCTAGAAGACAATAATGTAAGATGTGGAAGGCAGAGATAGCCTAATAATCTAAAACTTCTTCAGTTTTGTTACAGTGGCAGCGAATAAATTTTGTGCCTTATGAAACATTTTTCCTACTCCACTTACGTACACATGAATAATTTGCAATAGTAATAATGAATTGATCACAGAGAAAATCGTCGATTTTTTTTCTGATTTTACCTTCTTCTAAACAGTTCTTAGTAAAATGGTTACTACCAAATATACCTAATTCATATCTTAAGAAATATTTTAATAAACTTATCAAAAACAAAGTAATTTTTCCATTGCATTTTTATTGTAAAATGTGAACTTTTATCTTATCTATATGATTTTTTAATTAAGATTTTATACTTTATAAAACGCTTCAATGATAAATTTATGTCCATGATGTTTATTATATGTTAAATATTTTCAAAATGTGAACAATTTGGAAATTTGAGACACAAATTAGTATCATTATGAAAATGCTGTGTATTACGAATATAAAATATGGTCATTTTATAAATAAATAATTTTCATTCTTATGAATGTTCAACTTCAAAAAATTAAAATTTTTGGTGTTTACATAGATTTCCTGTTGTTGTTTTCCTTCGTTAATTAAGATCAAAATCATGAATATGTAGATAAAATTATTATTACATTCATTTCGTTAGCAACACTTTTTATTTTATCTTCCTTAACAAAAGAAACATTGGCAGTTGTTTTATTGTGATGGAATTAACTATATCACTTGTAATTCAGAGGTTAAAAGATAGAGAAACCAAAACCCAATAACCGCATTATTTTTCATATTTTAAATCTAGTGAGGAATTTTTGAATATTTTTAATTAATTTTAAAATACTGAAATTCTGTATTATTGTCAATAAAACACTGAAGAATTCTTTTTTTTTTTTTTTTTTTTTTTTTCCTGTTTACAAGTATGTTTAAAATTCATGTTGAATCGCGATACCAAACATTCACTTAAATAGTGTTCGCGCATAATTATAGAAGACTTAGATGTGAAGGTTCTCTTTCACCATTTAAGTTAAAACTAATGTGTGCAACTAATTAATTTACAGTTTAAAAAAAATTGCTTCAAACTTCTTATTTTTTCAAGAATCAATAGCACATATGCGTTATTCTAAAATAAATTTTCTAATAAAAGTTTATTATTTAGTTACAGTTAAAAGAGGGGAAATAGTTGGAAGAATTATAATATTAATTACTAAAAAGAATAAAGAAAAGGAAAGAAAAAGTATTAATTGAAAGATAAATGAAGATATTAATGTGTTAATACCATTCATTATTAGTCCTTTCCCCGTCCTTTTTTAAGTATCATGTGATTCTGAAAATGTTGCATTTAAGATACTATCCAACATTTTCTTCAGCAATAACTGTCAGATGAAGTCTATTTTATTAAAAACACATAAAAATAATAATTGTCCATGTGTTATCCTTTTCTCACATACACTTAAATTGATTTCTCTACTCTTATGGTTGAAAAGTCTTACACTTTGTTATCATTTATGTTTTTCGAAGAAATTGTTCAAGATTGTTTTCACTTTTCTTGTATAAACTAAAATCTGATTTCACTTTCACTTGTCATTTATTACCACTTGATAAAATTTAATTCTTAAAATTTCTATATTTTTCTAATGTCGAGTGCTAAAGAATCAAGACCTTCTTTGTTTCCTTTCATTATATGTATTAATTATAAATCAATTAATAATAAAAGTAAACATCCTTCTAGTAAAAGTGGCTACATATAAATATTTTTTTAAATACTTAGCTATCATAATGTAAATTTCAAACATTTTCTTAACAAAGCAATTGAAAATAGCAGTTATTTTCCTTGTTTTGAAAATTAGTAACAAATATATTGGATGAAATTATGCATTTAAATGTATATTTTGCACAAAATAATTGTTATATTGTATTTTCTCATCTGCAGTTAAAAATAAATATTACGATTTCAATAGTAAAAATACATTATAGGGTTACACTAAGCTTTAAAGCTTCGCTGCGGAACAAACTTTTCAACAGGAAAAGTTAGACTGAGAGTGAATGTCAGGAATACACAAGGATGTAATGTTTTTTAGGTAAGAGTGACCTTGAAGACAATTTTCGTCTCAAATGTGGTGACAAAAAGAGCTTAATATTTTATTTCAAAATATTTTATTGACAGAAGTGCACTTATGTGATTGTGTTACTCATCCATCACAAACTAATTATGTCTATGTAAAAATTTGATATGTGTATTTTAGTGAATAGAGAAAAGATAGTTAAATGGAAAATCTAAATCTAGAAGAGAGAAAGTTTCTATTAAAAATGGGCTATTTAAAAAATTTTAATTTATTATTTCTGTTTATTTGTTTATTATGTCTGTTTATTTGTTTAATATGTCTGTTTATTTGTTTATTATTTCTGTTTATTTGTTTATTATTTAGGTATTATTATTTACTATAATTAATAATTCAGTCATTTATCATTTAGTTATCATTATTAGCTTATCTGTATATTACTTTTATTGAGTTGTTCCCTCTTATTTTTAGTTTCCAATATGTGTTTTTCTTTGAATTAATGGAATCTTCTATTTCTTACAAATCCCGCTCCTTTCCCAATATCATTTATAGAAACATGCAAAAAATGGAAGCTAACAATATTTTCTATTTTAGCATAAAACGGCATTATTAGATAAAGTCGAGAAGAGGTATCGATATAATGAGCTTCTCTGATTCCTATAAAGATATAGCCTCCAACCACTATTGTAATTTTGAACTGATTTAATCCTGAGTACAAATTTCAGATTTAGAAAAATATCTAGCTTTGTGAATTTTATTTACAATTCGTACATTTTACCTCCTCTCTGACAAAATATTCTGTTGATCTCAAACTAAAACTTATATTTTCTTTAACTTTCAAAATGAGAGTTGATGAAATCATTCTACTAATTTAAAAAAAGTGTGTGCAGCTTAAATGTGAAAGTCTACCTTCTTAAGCTTTCTGAAATTACGATAGTTAGAATTATTTTAAATTTACGTTTAAAAATAATTTAAATATACTTACTTTTTATTTAATAATAGCATAATCTTTTGACTTTGGAAGGCACACATTTTAATATTTACAAAATACAAAAAAATACGAACTAGTTATGATGCAAGAGAAGCATTCCAAAATACAATATAGAAAAAAATATACATATATTAAGCCCAGGTAGTAATTTTGAAATTTAACAAGCTTTAAAATCGTTTTTTATTAATGCATTTGCACTATAAACTTTAATGTTTTAAAAGTTTATAGAATAATAACTATTGCAACATTCCCAAACGTGGTGATTCTTTTGCCTAAATTGAGTAAACAAGTATTAAGAGGTCGTAGCTTAATATTTTTACCAACGATACTAACAAATATTTTCAATGATAGTACAAAATATTGTATAAAGTATACGAGTAAGTATCATAAAGAATTGTACTGCTCTTAATAACTCACAAATACCAAAAACCATCAGTTTTTTTTAAAAAAAACAATTGCGCAATAAATAGTGCAAAAACTCATTTTCTCGAGAATTAGTTTAAATGAGGCTTTAAATATGTCGCAGTTATTCAAAATTATTTTCTAGGTGTTGAAATATAAAAAATTATTTAAATTAAATTCTCATATTTTAAAAATTCAGTTCAAATAAAACTTTAATTTTTGATTTAAAAGTTTAGATTGAAGAACTTTTCATTAACAAAATAACTACAGGATAAGCTTTCAAAACTCTTATCTAATCTTATTGTCAACTGTAGAAAAGAATTTGTGGAATGTTTTAAAATTAAGGGGGGGGGGGGACAGTACCACTTTCTCGTCATATTTAAAGGTTTTTGTGCGCATGAAAAAAGGATGTTAATGTATATCTGATGGTATTGCTAAAAAATTTCAAATTTCTTGCGCAACATACAATCAAATTCAATATTAGTAGATCTGTATTTTCTATAAACCAATGACGTTTATAGCAAAGTAAAAGGATTTTTTTTCCATTTGTAAACTAAAAACCAACAAGGAATCTCACATATTATGAAGCTAAATCTATCAAAGTAGTTCTGGTTTTAAATATTTTAGGCAGAGAAACTTAAATGCTTTCGATATTGTTCCTTAATTTAAAAAGAACAATGATTATATTTTGAGCTCCTTCCATTTTAAAATGGAATTAGTTCCATTTTTTAACAATCGCTGGTACCTCCTAAGAAAGGTACTCGGTACTTTCTTCTTTTACAAATTTAGTAAATAAGTACAAAACAGTTTAACGTAGTATTTTTCATCTTTATATTGCTCTAACTTAAGTCATTTTATTTATCTCTGGAAATTCTCTTAAATCCAAAATAATTACATTACCTTACAAGTATTGTATCTTAGAGAAATGGACACATTTTTATGAGGATTAATGGAAATGGTTTTAAGATAATTTCATTTGATGTTGATAAGAGATCACATTGGGGATGAATCTGGATCAATAACCTTACAGCCAAATCAATATTTTTCTGTTTATTTGTAACTCAATAGATCCATTCCAAGTTGTTTTGAACGGTTGTAATTTTTTCAAAGTTCACTTATTAAAATGTGAATGATAATTTTCTCATAGCTGAATCTAATCTGCTACGGGAAACATATTATATAATATAACCTCTTCTAATTGGCTTGTTTTTAAATTCATTATTGTAAGAAATAAAGATTATAATTATATCAGATATAAAAGTTATTATAAGATTCTTAGAAACATTCTTGAATGGGGAAAGGCAATGAAAATATTTTCTTTATATTGAGAATTTCTCTTCCAAAACCTTTTTCTTTCAATTCAATAAATATATTTTTGTGTTGGATTTTGCGTTTAATAATATAATAAATATTCAAAAAGAGTAAATATAATATATCAATAAATTATTTTTAATCGATATAAATGATGTTTATTATAATAAAGTAATTTGTAGCTAATTCATATGTTAACTCATGTTGTATAAGAATAGGTTCATTAAACAATTATATTTTTAATGTTAACCGCTTTGTAGCTTATCGGGAAAAACACTGAAATTTATTTGACTAGTTAAACATATAAATTCAAAAATATGGAATGCACTGTGAAACACTTTGAAGTTAATTAAAGTGTGATCAAGTTTTGACAAAATTAACTACTTATCCTTTGATAAAGAAAGAAACTAATAATCAAGAGAGGAACTGTTAAACAAGGAAGACCATGGGGAAACATTCTGTATTTATTTTACAACAAAGCTACATTTTCTTTACAATGCATAAATAAGTTTTATACAAAAACAGTTAAACTATTTAAAATTGACTAAAACATTTCAACTACTAATACACGCAACGGCACACTAAAATTATGTTTTTCCTTGACCACTTCTCTTAACTTCTTGCAAATTCTTGAAGTTTTTCTAGAAAAAAATGCGTAGTGTTAATGATGATTCAATTTTTAAGCAAATAAATACAAATAAGTTAAAAGAAAATTGTTATTAAACTGTTATATTAAAGTAATCATTCAATCATATACTCACCACTGACTGATGAAAATTCACTTTTTAGAGCCTCAATTTCAGAAGAATCGAGAAGTTGACGAACTTTAAATTCTATATGACCTCTTTCGGGCTCATATTTTTCAACTTGAAAATATTCTTGAGCCAATTTCTGAGCATTTTGTGAAATATTCTCCTTTATTGGCTGTATGGTATCTTCAACAAGTTTGTGTCTGTTGTGCCAAGCTTTGACCACCTGCAGTAATTATATCTTTTATCAGTTTGAAATTAAATGACACTCTTTGTATGATTTAAATATGTAGCAATAAAATATTCCTTAGAAGTACTAAGAAATTTGTGGCTGTGTCCCAATTCGGCCTGCATTGGTTTTGCAATTCAACAATTCAGCCTGCATTTTATTTAAACACAATTGAGATAATTTGATATTAATCTTATTCGTAACTATTAACTTCATTCTCGTGATGTACAACATTAGATTTAAATTATAGTGTCTGAATTTAAAATTGATTCGGAATTCGTACAGAAAAATTATGAAAAAATATACTTATTTTTTATTGAGTTCACTGGAATCTTATTAGAAAACAATTTAATAAAGGAACACATCTTTGAGTAACAATTTAACTCTCTGTTAACTGTGCATATTGCATACTTTTGAAGAGGCAATATTTAAACAATCGGTAAATGTTTCGTAATTCTTTATTTCGAGCTGCTTCGTGTTATTTCCATTTATGGATTATTTCCCTTAAACAAGATTCCTAATAATCGATTCAATGTTAACCAGCCTTTGTAAAGAACATAATAATTTAGTTTTCTTCAAAAATCGATATTGAACAGATAAAATCATTAATTCAGGGGGTTTACTCATAAGGTAAAATTCAACAACAGCCTTCAACTCAATCACACAGATTTTCAAGGAATTAATAAATCAAGGCGTACTGTGAATAAGGAAAATCAATAAAATAAAATTACCATAAGAATTTTGACGTTATAAAAGTACACGACTACAAATTCAAATCTATAAAAATGTATTAATATTATATATAACTCGATACATTTAGGGATATCAAAACATTTTGATGAACTTACATATGCATATATAAATTCAGCTAAATATTTGAAACTTAATATTACACTATCCAAAATGAATAAAATCTATGTGTGATATTTAATAAAAATAGTTTCACAAATGAGTTACGGCAGTGAAATTTACCAAGAAAAATATAATTTATTCCAGAAATTGCTGTTAATTTAGCTATTCAAATCTATACAATTAAGAAGAAATTCGTTTCTGCTCTGTAGTGTTATCAAACAGTAACTTCTATTCATAAAAGTCGGAATACGTTAGCAAATAATGACCTTTTTCGTAGACGTACAATGTGGTTTGAATAATTTTTAAATAAGCCTAGACGAGAATTATTATAAAAGCAGGCGTATGTGTAACATTCAAAGGAGCCTCAGACTAAGATATTTTCTCAAAACATTCTTTGAAACATTTATCTTACTAAACGTTATATTTGATTTGTAAGAAGACAATCAAGCAGTTCAAAAAAAGGCACATTAAATTATATTACTATTTAATTGTATTTTTCTATTAAATGGCTTACTTCTTTCTTAGCATCAGAAACCAAATATTTTGCAGTTTGATAGTCTTCATCTCCATTCAAAAGGTTATTGATTTCATCAATGACTAAGTCGATTTCTTTGATAACCTCTGTGCGAACGCTCTTTTCAAATTTTTTGACATAACGAATCATTTGATTATATATAGTATCACCTACGATTTTTCCGAAAATGGATTCAATCTTTTCTTTAAATGAATGGATACGTTCGTGAACCCAGTTGAAAATGTCGTGGAACACTACAATGGAACACATGATATTAAAAATTGGAATAAATATGTCTTATG
Organism: Nephila pilipes; assembly: GCA_019974015.1. Classification (NCBI taxonomy): domain Eukaryota; kingdom Metazoa; phylum Arthropoda; class Arachnida; order Araneae; family Nephilidae; genus Nephila; species Nephila pilipes. Next base: position 146,086 of record BMAW01083906.1, on the reverse strand, counting down.
ATTATTATAAGTAGCTTATATTTAAATACATTTCATAAAAATATTTTTCATGCTATTTAACGAGATGTTATCTTTATTAAATAAAATTTAATGAATATACGCAGAGTTTTAAAGTATAAAAATAATGCAGGATTTAAAGTTTTTTAACAGTCTAGTTCCAATTTGTGATTTAAGGAGACCAATAAAATTTTCAAGAAGCACGAAACATTTCAAAATGTTATGCTGAAAAGGCGAAATTTGCAAAATGCATTAGATTTTAAAGAAGTATAATTATATTTTTTTTTCTAAATTAAGGTAAGCAGAAAAATAGTTTGAAATACTAAAATATTTTATAGCCTCCCAATCAGAGCAAAAAAAAGGATATGAGATAAAATTTGACTCATTTTGAAATAAGAAGAACATTACATGATGAACCTCTTATATTTAAATTTCATTTCTGAAAAATGGTCAGGCGAATAATATTTTATAATTACAGAAATTATACGTTATATAATCTAAATTGGAATATTTGACTAAAAGATAAATCAATTAATAAATTTTAAAAACAAATTTTAGATTTGATGAACTTATTATTGAGATTATATTTTTTAAATAGAATATATACCAATGTATCTTATACTAAGCTGAAATGTGTTAACAAATACATGATAGATTTTAAAAGAAATGTTTTGGAAAAAATATTTAGTTAATAACAAATTGTTGAATGTCTTACTTTCTGGCCATTGCAAGAATCTTGCTGTCTGGGAAATTTTTTCACTTAAGAACACCTGTGCATGCTCTAGTCGAAGATTTCTGTAATTATGCACTAATTTATGGCAAACTGTTCCAGGAGGGCAGAATTTTTTTAGACAGTGTCGCAGATGGGACTTGGAGGTTTCATATAAACTTCTGAATACGTCATGAATGTGATCATAAACAATTCTGACATATCCGCGCACAAAACAATCCACTAATTTTATTATTGGCATTAGACCATCGTTCACGATTGTATCGTAGTTTCTAAAATAAAATTAAACGAATCAAATAAGAATTACAGGAATTAAATGTATATCAACATTAATAACGGAATTTTATAATTTGAAAATGAGAAACAAATTTTAGTAAAGTAACGAGTACTAATAAGAACTGAGGATGAAAACCTTTTGAAAGAGCCGTGAAGAATAGCATTTTTTTTTTCAAATAAATATGTATAAATTAGTTTAATCATACAATTATTTAAATTTCATGATAAAACAAAGATTTAAGGTTTATTTCATTTGATTTAAACTCGCGTTGCTCTAAAATTTCTAGAAAGTTATTTTTGTGGAGTAACTCGTAATTCTGAAACGAATCAGGACGGAAGAGGATACTCCTTTCTCTCCATTCCACGTCCTGAGAGAACGAAAGGTGCTTTACATTTTAATGAGCAGAAGGCGCTCCCGATTCAACTCTTACATCACTACTGAATGAAGCTCACGGCACTAACCTCTCAGGGTTACCGCAATCTCTTGAAATGCATTCTTTGCACTGTTGATAAGCTTGAATTTTGTCCAATGTGATAAGAATATAAGAGCAGTCTAAAGCATTATATTACATAGTCTTAACTTACAATTTCCTTTTTAAATTAAAATAGGGATATCAAATGAAATTCCCCCTAAGGTGTGTGTGTGTGTGTGTGTGTTTGTATTAATGCCAAGTCTTTTAAAATTTAAACAATTTTGACTTCTTCTTGTAATTACTGTAATTTTATCTATAAGAATCTCACATGTTTCGTTCACAAGAAAGATTCTGAGCCCCCTTTAACAGTTGAAATGGCAAGATTTGGGGGAACTCCCTTATTTTTCAGATATATTACAGCTGTCACTAACCGCTAAACTTTCTCTTTCTCTAATAATACTTCCTAAGGAAACCATGCTAATCAGCTTACAATTTAGTCTAAGTTGGGGGATATAATATCAATAAATGGATACCAATATAAAGTAATAAAAACCATGATTGAAAATATCTGTATAAATGCCTGCCTTCTTCCTGAGAAAACAATATCAAATAACATAAGAGTTAATATATATATATATATATATATATATATATATATATATATATATATATGCTTCCG